>CAWUFW010005791.1:0-310000 GCA_963921515.1 Calotriton arnoldi | reverse complement strand
GGCTGAGTGACGGCATTTGGCTCTTTCTCAGGGAGCACATTTGCACACAACGTAATCACCTTCACTACCAGGGACTCCTGTAGCAATGTGTGCTTTTTGAGACTAAAAAGTTGCTTTTTTTAGCCAAAGTTATTTTTTATTTATTTTTTTATTGATGGGGGGGCCTGGCAGCTCATCTACCAATACAATTTTCCAAAACCCATGACAAAACAAACGTAGATCAAGTTCAAAGGTTGGCAGGCAACTCCAGACCCATTGGCTTTGCCAATTCTTTTTTACTTACGGGCCTGGACTAGCCATATGGGACACTGAAAAAACCTGAGGTAGGCTGAGGCCCACGTGGCTGCATTTAGGGGTGGCTGGACGAAGGGATCATTAGCTGCTGAGTCTGGCTAATAGCCCTGAGGGAACACACACAATTTTCTTGTAGACAAGTATATAATTTACTCCCCAAATGCTCGTGGAGACAGATGGACTCACTTGTTACACATTTACAGTGCTGCCTTTTGCTTTCCATCCACCAGTTATTATTTAGTCGCAGCCTGGGGTGTTGGTGTTTTTGATATGGGGTCAGTAGTTCGGATCCTATATGAAGCCCACAAGACACCTGTGTTAAGACAGAAGAGGAGTCGTGCTCTACAGCTCAGTGGCCAACTCTTGATCTTGCAGACCTAGGTTTTAATTCCTGCTCCCACACGTAGCTATGTTTTGTGATGCTAGCCATTTATTCATTCTCTCTGTCCATTACTGGTCGAAATTGGTAAATCAGACACTGGCTAAATACTGATGTACAGAACTATACGAACAGACGTCTATATTGATTTAACGGAAGTATCATGTCTTTACGCATCACCTAGGCCATTTCAGACAACAGAAGCAGGCAAAAGAGTAAACCTATATTTAAGTGTTCTGACTCCAGGGGAGCTAGAGTCCAGTCAGATGTTTATGGTGACATGAGTTCTGGCCTTCTTTGGACGCCCCCAGGCCTGAAATGGAAATTGTTTGTTTTCTGTAGTTTCCTGAATTCGAGGTAACCAAATTTCATTTGGAGTCGAAGGCCAAGGCTGTTCCAAAGTTTTGGTCCCTGGCCCCCACTAAGATTTTCCTCTGTATTTTAGTTTCCTGTAGAATAGTAGGTGAACTGAGCTGAGGAGGAATGCAGATTCCTGGCTCCAGTGTAGTGTTGTCAGCTGTTGGAGCTTTCCAGGACCTTTGCTTCTGTGTGCTTTGTACATCATAAGGCAGTTTTAGGAACGTGATTCTGGATACACTGTGGAGTCTGGAGATTTTGTGTTCTGTTTTTGTGAGGCAGGTGTAGACAACGTTACAGTAGTCCCAATGAGCCATAACCAATGCCCAGGTTAGCACTATGTGGTTAGTTTGGAGAGATGGGGAATTTTCCAGAGGATGCAGAGTTGGAAGCTAGTTGTTGACTTATTTACAGCATTGATTTGTGCAGCAAGCTGATGTCTGGATCGAAAATGACACCCAGATTTCATTTTTTTCCGTCCCCTTTTTAATGATTGGGGCATTTTGGAGCTTGGGGTACATCATTCCACATTTTTGGCACTGCGCCTGAGAAGAACTGTTTAAGTGCTATCTGCTTAGAGAATTTCGATACTGAGATTTTTGGTTTTCTTTGCTTCAGAGTTCTGTCATGACATTTAGTATTTGCTCCTATTGATCTAGTGGGTTTATAGTCCTTATTTCAGAGCAAGGTTTGGACAAGTGATCTGGGGCTCCTAGTAAATTAGTATATTGATGATCCCACCACAACAGCAAGGGATGGGCACTGTGACGTGGGACTCTGCAGTAACCATGACAACACACCCACCCATATCACTACAAAGTGGGCAGAACCCTCACCCAGGAAGGTTCTGTAGAACACATGCATTGTGTGGTGATTCTACTCGCGCCAATTGAGCTGCGACTGACAAGAGGAGGATAACGTTTTCTTTAGGCGTCGTGAAATAAAGTATTGGACCAGCTGAAGAGCCTTCCCGTCTTCTTCACCTCAGACTCCTAGTGAAATGGTGCATCGATGGCCACGGGTACCACAGCAGAGGATGGGCTCAGTGATATGGGGCTTCGAGTACATTAGTGCATCCCTGGTCCTGCACCACTGCAGGGAGGGGCAGGGTGATCTTAGGCTCCTCGTGTACTAGTGCATCAATGGCCCCAGTACCACAGCAGGGGATGGGCACAGTGATATGGGGCTCCGAGTGCAATAGTTCATCGCTGGTCCTGCACCACTACAGGGACGGGCAGGGTGATCTTAGGCTCCTCGTGGACTAGTGCATCAATGGCCCCCGGTACCACAGCAGGGGATGGGCACAGTGATATGGGGCTCCGAGTGCAATAGTGCATCGCTGGTCCTGCACCACTACAGGGACGGGCAGGGTGATCTTAGGCTCCTCGTGTTTTAGTGCATCAATGGCCCTGGTACCACAGCAGGGGATGAGTACAGTGATATGGGGCTCCGAGTGCAATAGTGCATCGCTGGTCTGTCACCCTTACAGGGACGGGCACAGTGATCTTAGGCTCCTTGTGTTCTAGTGCATCAATGGCCCCGGTACCACAGCAGGAGATGGGCACAGTGATATGGGGCTCCGAGTGCAATAGGACCCGGACCCCCCAGGTTGCTCCCGGCCCCGCCCCCATCCGAACCCACAAATCAATACTTGACGACAAGAGCTGTGGGTGAAAGAGGCCATGTTTATTACAAACCATCACACAAACATGACAATATATAATCAATACAATTCAAAATTCCATACGATATGGATTTATCAAATTCAATCTCTAAAGGATATTTATTTACATTTATGTTGATCATAACCTCATAATCCATCAGCAGAAATGACAGAACTTAATTTATATACAAAGAATGTTCTCTATTGCTCCAGCACTAAGGGGCCTTCAGGCTCGCGCCCCTAACTGAGAACCACGCAAGGTGCAACCCACCTACGTCCTTGAGAGGTGAGCCCCTGACATCTGGACCTAGGGGCCCACCCCTCCACCACCAGGCTGCCGAAGGGGGCTCGTAGGGTATAACCAGGAGCTGGAGCCCCATGCCCTAGATTGTAAGCTGGCGCCCTTGCCCCCAGCCGGTGTCTCCATTCTCCCTGGGGTGAGCTTACTGTCTCTCCCCCTCAGTGCTGGCCTAGGGAGAATGCAGGAGGACTCCCCTTAACAATGTAAGGCACTTTATGTGGCCTCCTTACCGCCACAAGGGCGACCCAGGGCCAACAGGTCCTTCGCCCTCCCCACCAGAAGCTAAATTCCGCACAACCAAGTGCCATCAATCCTCAGGACCATAGCCATGACAAACTCAAATACCAAGGATCTGTAGTCTGAGTCCCAGGTAGACATGCCACACCATTGCAGTGGCACATATGATGCCCATGCGTAATTCTTAGTGTGTATTCCCAAGCTGGCCCCTGCCCCAGGCACAGCAAGGCTACGCCGGCATTCACGGCACTGGACCTAAATATTGCGAAAGGCCCTTGACCGTAGTCCTGGCCCCCACTTATGCCGTGGCACTATGAGACCACGCTATCCTGGAAGCGTCTTATGCAACTGGGCAAATCCTGACAACAGAGCTTCCCTCGCGGCCCTGTGTCCAAGCCCAAACATATCCTTACCCCCTCAATGTAGGGTAACCAACTCTGGGAACTGCAGTCCCCCACGGCGTCATCCACCAGCCTGCGAATGTGTGCGATCCAAAGGGCCTAGAAATCGATCAAACCAACAGTGGAGACACTCTGAAAGCCCCACCAGCTTCAACTCCCACAGCTTTTGTAAATGATAAGTGGCCCGTCGCACAAACAAGTGACTCGGCACCCCCACCACTCTGGAAGACATACGAGATCTCTGGCATGCTGCGCATGTCGCAGCACCACTCCTGATTTGAGTGACTGGCTCGCTCAATCCCCCAGCTGCGATAGGTAGTCCCAAATATGCGATGTACAACCCTGCATGAGTTTGAACCTGAGGACGGGTGGACATGTAAGCCCTCCAAGCGCCTCAACCGGCGTACTCTATCCCTTTTCCACTTTGAGCTCCATTACTGTCCCCTTTCCAACAGGGTCAGGTTTGATCTCCCCCTGGGAGTGGGCCTAATTGCACATATACCATTGACCGGGAACTGCAGACCTCTCCGGTGTTCTCGGTCGTGATTCCCATACCAATTGGATCCCTCTGAAACCCCCCTAAAATTGCCAAAAAACAAGGCGGCCGAAAATACGGCAAATCCATCGGAGAACTGCCCCCCATGCGGGGGATAGCTCACACATATCCCGCTATGGTCTTAGTCAACAAAAGGAACTGCCCTCCTTCTGCATCCCATCAACTTGGTGTAGGAACCGAATACCGTCCAATGATGCGTAGGGCACCATCCTGCTTTGTGATCTCTGGAGCTGGGCCCCTACCCACTGTGATAGGTACGGATATTCCCCCCAAAGAGGTGTCAAGGACCTAGCCCTCTGCGCCGCTGTTGCACAGCATCACACAGAATTTTTTTTTCAGTGCAGCTGAAAGTGTCTTCAGTGTCCTGAAACTTACTCCAGCTCAAGTACGTTCTGCCTGTTTCTGTGGGGCACCGCCCCCTAGTCGGATGGACAACGTCCCCTCGCCAAAAATAATGGGTAAGCGCCATCTACCAGGGCGCACCATCGCCTTGTGCTCTGATAGTGGCTATTAGCAGCCAATCTACTTCATTGGCTGAACAAAGGTGGGGGGAAGAAACCTTATCATGTACAGGCTACACCACAGTGTAATACGAGCAGTGTTAAACTAGGGGAAGGATTCCCCACCTGGATACGGGGATTCAATCAAGCAATGAATCTCTGACAGATCTGATCCTGGTGAAGGCCCGGAAAAAACAGACAACAGAAGAGATGGGGCTAATCCCATGAATTCATTAACGCTTAGCTGAGTGGCCAAGCCAAGACACCTTTCCTAATACTAATTATCTGCAGACAGGCGGCACGTCCCCGGACCCATGCCTCCTAAAGAGGGGTCTGATCCACGCCTTGGGTGGGGCAGTGGTCCGGGATCCCTCGAGGGGCTTACCGGCACTAGTTCGTAGCCCGGGTACAACTAACCACCCCATACATAAGTACTTGAGAGCATTAAGTCCCGGTAGCCCGGAAGGGATGAAGCAGAGTGATACATCTGCTTATACTTCAGACCCCATAACCTGCCAGAGTCCCGAAGAATCAACCAGTGTAGACTTGGTGAAGCTGCAGCAACTGCGGTGGAGAACAGCCCACCTCTAAAGAACTCCCATAATCCCCCCCGACCACAGCATTCCCATAGAATGTGTAGGAACAGTGGAAGTCATAAAAACCCCTTCCACATAAAATGCAGGCGACACTAGCGGTACAAATATGACCCATGATCTAGCATGGATGGCACTGGGGTAACGAATTAAATGATTTCGCTGCTCCGAACGTAAGGGATCCAGCCACAATTAAGAAACAGGCAGGAGGTCGCCATAGAGGCACGTGTGCCTCCGCCGAGCAACCTCCAACCTACTGCCCTATATGACCCTATAAATGTAGTAGACGCAAGGCCCGAACAGAACTGTTCTACCCCCATGGATAAAAACCGGAAGGCGTCATGGCAACAACCCAATGCACCCTTTTCCGCGGACGCATAGTCCCACGCTTCACAGATGGAGGCGGGCCACAAGGAGGGGGGGGGGGCAACCAGGGTCATGCTTCTAGGGGATCACTCCTAGAGTTTCCCTTCCTGCAAAGGAGATCGTCCTGATTACATCCCAAACACTATCAATCCTCTTTGTTGGCTGCAGTCAAGGTGGTTACGTGGCAATACCCTCCATTAGAGATTCCTGCAGATCTTATACATATGCCCGCACAGAGTGTGCTAACGCTCAATAAGAAACTAGACACGCTTCATTCTACGGTAGATCTTTGAGCAGACAAACAAAGGGTGTGGAGTCTCTAACCATCAAATGCAAAAGATGCCACCATTGACAAGTTAAACACGCTGCCTGAACACTTCTGGGCCTTAACAAATCTGTGCATAACTCTTTGCCAAGAAACTTGGTTAAGCTGCACACAATGCAGGAAATATCGAACTGGATGCTTCAGATACTAGGGGGGTTGGGGGGCAACGTAACATCAGAATTTGTAGGCACGACCGGCCCGATGAACACACAAACGTGAGCCAGGACAGGCCCGGACCTGGTTCCCCAGCTCCAAATTCAGCAGCTCTGGCTGCAAGGCCACCAGTTCTCTTGAACACAAAGAAGGTTAAATATGCCCCGTAGTAATAATACTAGCTCCGCCATAAGTACCGAAGAGCTGCCATCTAACCAGGAAAGATAGATGAAAGAATCGACTTTGAGTGCACAGGGACATCTCTCTTTCTCTGAGAAAAGAAAACTACGGAAAACCCTGATAACTGTACAAAGGAAATTAAGCTGATTCGTAGTATGCCATAACTGACAGATCACAGCGCTAGCACTAAATACCCCTGTCAATGGGATACAGTTTAGGTACGACAGCAGTATAACGGGGGGGACTATCCTGACATTCAAACAAAGCAATAACTTCTTTTGTTGACTCTAAATGTTGCACGCTCCCGCCAGAGCTCGAACCCGGCTCCTCCGCTTCAAGGCCGAATTGCCCCTAAAATTGTGCGTCGGGAACACAGGACCTGCCTGTCCCCCGGCTCCCGGTCCCAGCCGCCGGTAACACCCATTGATACCCCAACAAGCTACCAACGTAAGCGCCCCACCGCCATATTGCCGTGGGAACCGGACACCCGTTCCTCTCACCGAGCCCGTTGGCGCCACCGCTGATACCATCCTCAGCTACCGAAACCGGCAGCGCCTAAGAGACGTGCACAGCACCGCTCCGCTCCATGGCACAGGCACCACGCCTTGCTGCCTGAGCCAGCGATCCCCATGAGCTCCCCAGCGAGTCAACACCCGACCCTGCGGGTGAAAAGCGACCAGACCCCCGCACCTCCCGCGGCGGATGGACTGCCCCCGCACTGAGTGCGACCGCCAAATACCCTCCAATACCGGGCACCGACTACAGAAACCTCACTTGCTCCCCGCGGCATCCGCCGCGCACTCACCGGTTCATGGGCGATCCGCACAGCGACTGGATGGGGGCAACTGCCCCAGCCGCCCTCATTCCAACACCTGACTGCCGCAATTTCCCCCAGGAGACCTCCCGACACCGTGCCCCTCGTTCGCATCCCCCTCGGCTCCAAGCCTCAGAGCCAACTGCCCCACTCCGCGACCGGAGGGCCAGACCCCCGCAACCAGGCCAAGCAACTGGCACACACTCCCGCCCCATGAATGCCGAGGTTGGCATGCCCACCGAACCAGCGCCGCCGCCAAAATACCCGCCAGTGCCCCAGAACTTTGCATCTGAACCACCAGCCAGCGTGACCCATTGTCCCCGCAAAAACAACACAAATACCAACGAAATGGGCCCTAGGTGAACTGCCCAAGCTAGGCATGGCGCCTTGCGGATCAAACAACACAACACCAACGATATGGGCCCCAGGTGAACTGCACCAGCTGGGCACGGTGCAGGGCGGGCCGAGCCGGAATTCGCTCCACTTGCTAGCAGCGCCCACCTTGCACCCTGATGCATCGACGAAAACACGAAGACTCCCGACTCACAACATTAATCCCTCCGCCCCAGACAACCAGAAGAAAAAAAGGGGGGGGGCACCGCCCCCAGCCAACCTCTGACACAACTCGGCCCCCCACGCCCACCAGGCCCAACCGGAACAGGAGACTCGATGGTTGCACCCGCTTCGATAGAGAAGTGAAGCGGGCTTGAAACAGCCAGCCAGGAGGCAGCAACCCTGATTCAGCGCCATGATGTCAAGAAGGGGCCGCAATCACCGCACTCACCTCAGCCCGCCAGACAATCGGACCAACCACGACGATAAACCAGGCCAGCCAGCCCCAACATGGTGCCTCTACCGAGCACCCCACCCGAACTGGGCAAGTCCCCTCAAGCCTGTGCGGTTCCCGGTCTTCGGTCGGCGCAACGCCGCCCCATGAACTCTCCCCATGAACTCGTTGTCTCTGGTCCGCCTCGCAACTCCTCCCAGATTCACAGGAGACCCTGCGCACAGGGCCGGCGCCGTAAGGAAGAGAGAACGAGGACCTGGGCAAGGTGCCCTAAATAGGCCCCCGCCATCTCCTCCTCCCCCCCCTCATTGCCGGCCCCGGCCGGAAGTGACGTCCCGTCGGTGCCCCGGAAGTAATTCCTGCTTTCGGCATCGCCCAATTGCTCGGTGAGGAGCCACGAGGGCGTGGCCGGGATCCCGGGGTCCCGAGTCCTAATGGCGCGCTTCCTTATAGTACGCGCTTTTCCATAGTGCATCGCTGGACCTGCACCATTACAGGGACGGGCACAGTGATCTTTGGCGCCTCGTGTACTAGTGCATCAATGGCCCCGGTACCACAGCAGGGGATGGGCACAGTGATATGGGGCTCCGAGTGCAATAGTCCATCGCTGGTCCTGCACCATTACAGGGACGGGCACAGTGATCTTTGGCTCCTCGTGTACTAGTGCATCAATGGCCCTGGTACCGCAGCAGGGGATGGGCACAGTGATATGGGGCTCCGAGTGCAATAGTGCATCGCTGGTCCTGCACCATTACAGGGACCGGCATAGTGATCTTAGGCTCCTCGTGTACTAGTGCATCAATGGTCCCTGCACCACACCCAGTAGGGGATGAGTACGGTGATCTGGGGCTCCTGTTGAATTATTACAGCAATGGTCCCTGCACTAAAGCAAAGGTTGAATATGTGACCTGGGGGTCGTAGTGTATTAGTGCCTCCATGATTCCTGCACTACCTTAGGGTTTTCTAGAATGATCTGGCCCTCGTATTGTATTCATGCACCACAGCAGGGGTTGGGCACAGTAATCAGGGGCTCCTAGTGAATTCGTGTAGTGATGGTTGCTGCACCATAGTCCGGGTTGGCCTGGGGCTCCTAGTGAATTAGTGCAGCGGTGGGTCCAGCACCACAGCATGTGTTGGACAGAATGATCTCGGGGCTTTTATTGCATTAATGCAGCACAATAAAGGTTGGACACCATGATCTGGGGTTCCTCGTGCATTCGATCCGGTGAGGGACAGATGGGTGTGTGGTTAGTTCAGCATGAACTCTCTCTCCCCCTTCGTGAAACCGCCGGCCTCTTCCCCAAGGGACGAAGTCACAAAGGCGGCCACAGGCCCTCCCCGCCCCAGGCTCGTTCTGCTCTCAGAACACGGTTATTTATTTATCCCCTATCCCTGGGGTTATTTATATCATCCTTTTAAACCGGAGTGCTGGTCAGATAATTAAAATGCAATTAGAAAGTCAATTATTCATCCCGTCTGCGGATCCTGTGGCTGCTTGTTCTCGACTCCCGAGCATAGCCTCTTGGGCTTCAGTGCTCCAGCGCCTGTCTCACCGCCTCAGTCAGAGCCGGGGGGTGCGTGGATGTAACGATGCAGGGTCGTGCAGGCCTCGTCTACGTTACCGAACCTGCCTCGCGGAGTGCGTCACACTGCAGGGTCTGCCCTCTAGCCCTGCTTGTGCTCCTTGAACACAGACCACTCCTGCCCTCTGCTGTGAGTGACCTGGGAGGTGTTGGTAAGACTGTTGTGTAAATACGGGAGTTGTAGGGGAGCTCGAGGCTCATGTTTAAATTTAAGCTGTTGTGTCCCCAGTACGTTGTATCTACCCTCCCACGTAACACGACTCCTCCACAGGACCCAGGCGGGCGCGGTGACTTTATTTACACATACACCTTCACCAGGGTCTTCACCAGGGTAAACAAAGCCACACCTGGAGCAGGATGTGTGTCCAGCCTCGCTCTCGGGCCTGGCTCAGCGACACACCCGCACTATGACCTCACGCATTGTATGACGTCAGCACTGCCGCCGAGTTCCAAGACGTGAAAGGCCTACGCACAGAAGGTAAACAAGGCCGGCAGAGCACACCTCCTTACTTTACACGACGAGAAACCAATAGGCTAAGTCACAACTTAATTTCTTTTACCGGGAATACAAGAGAGGGTAAGTACCTTCATACGCTTCTTTAGTATTACACATAAACACACACGAAGCGAAACACAAGACATGTCATTCCTTAACAGTGCTTAATTTAGGCCAGAGGTTGCCTTTGGGGGCACCAGCACTTATTTTTTGGGAACCGGCGCTTATTTTTCCGGGATCAGAAGTTTAGCAACTGCAAGAGAGAGAAAAACACACGGATCGGACAGACGGAGCAAGTAAAATATGGCAAAAACCATCAAAAATAGAATGCAGGAACCTGCAAGTGCGAGGAAAAGGAGCAGGCAGTGTCTGGTATTGGATTGAAGACCACCAGCCTTGGTATTCGGCACACCGACATTTAATTGCCCCGGCTGCCAGCTTCTGAGAAGAGCTTCTGGCATCAGCACTCTTTCTTTGACAAATTAAGCAATGTTCCTTACAGAACAAGAGACAAGAGACACTACAAACCTCTCTTTGCCATGGTCTCTCTCTCCCCCTTCTCTTTTTTTCATGGCAATGCAATTTACATCTCAGTCCTTCACATACTAGGAAGATAATAGATTAATGTCTCATTCCTTTTTTAGTCAGAAGATGAGAATACACACCTCCCTCCATTACATACTAAGGAAGGACAAAAACTGCACTCCTCCGTCTTTTACCACCACTAACAAACAGAAAGTCACAACTTTTTTCTCCTTTGCACACAAAAAGAATAAAAGAAAGATCTAATTTTTTTCCTTTATAGACACCCCTACTTTACACAGTAAGAGAAGACAAGCTATTACAACCTCTTTTACACTGTATAAGTGAATCCACTACACACCTTCATCATCTACCACCTCTCTTTTCCTTGTGTGCATGCACACACACACCCACCCTCACACACATAAAGACGAATCACTATATGCCTCTCTTCTTTACACACCCAGTGCATACAAGGCAGTGCACACCACTCTATACTTCCCTCTTTTACATCTTTTAAGAAAGCAATCTATCACACACACATCCTTCTTTTATCACCCTTCCCCCCCACACACACAACACTGCAGAATTCCCTTAAACACTGAAAAGATAATACCCTACACAACTTCCTCCTTTACACAGCAGGAGAAGAAGAGAAATATCACCCCTCATCCCTTTATCCCTTTCCTTGCCCATCTACAGGTCCCTACCACCACATTTTTGTGTGTTGGGGGTGTGTGTGGGTGGGAGGAATAACTTGCAAACTGACTCAAAGGAAAAAATTAGACCATCATGCTTCTCCTTCCTATATCATCACACAAAACCATTTAAGGGGTGGGCCAGCCGTGTAAACTTCTCAACTGTCTCACAGCACCAACGCCACATCACACACCATGCCACCCCCCTTATCAGCCCCACAGTGAGATTCAAACCACATTACAACACACTGGAAAGGAGCACCTAGCAGCCTGGAGACCCCGATCACCACCATACACTCAGCCTTACTCAACACTCATTGCAGCCCTATGTCTTACTGACTCTCCGGAGCGCACGTCATTGGGCTGCACCCAATGATGCTACGCACCCTTCCTTATAGTACAATAATACATGGGAGTCTGCAATCCTTGTATACATGTGAAAGGCAGCGAGTCTTCTAAGACTCCCAATGCTGCCCGGTGCAGGGTTCCACCTCTAATTCACTTTGGGTTCGCTATCAAAATAATGAGGCAAGCGCTGGAAACTGGAAGACAAGAAAAAGGTTTATTTCTCATGAGGAGATCACGTCAACTGCAGACACCGGGATGTCTGAGGGAAGTGTTCTGCTGATAACTCCTTTGGCTCTTCCTTTTATACAGGTTTGACACAATGCATTTGTTTCATTAACATGGTTACACAAGGTTGGGGTCCCCGCCCCGGGCAGGTTGTCACACAAGCCCAACAGTAATTCTCTTCCCACCCAGGTCAAACAGACAATCTTATCTTGTAGCTGGACCTTGCTTCAGGGTCTAAAACATGTGAGACCGGCCAGATCTAAGAGTCCGTTCTGTTGATAAAAACAGGTCCCATTGTTGGTAACAACAAGTCTTGCTGTTTGCAGTGCAATAAATCATGTTGCAAGAGTCTTTTTGGTGTTTGGAACCTGTTTGTGTAACTGGGTGCAGTGAGGGGTAGAGTGTCCAAAGGTTTGCCTGAAAACAGAGATGAGAGGAAAACGAGTTTGTGGCAGCAAGTGGCGCTGAGGTTTGTTGTGGCAATAGAGTTTATAGCCCCCAGCACACATACCAGGTCGGTCAGAGGGTCAGAGGGATGCTAGTAAGGGCAGGGTGAAACAAAGGTGACCAACAGAGTACAAAATGGCTGTGATAGATCAAAATGACTGCAACTTATGTGCACATAGAATTCCACCAGACAAGATGGCGCAGGTAATGTTCACGACTGTCGTTTTGCTTTTAACAGTGGCCCCTTTGAACATAACTAGCCAGCTTGTCAGTCTATTTCGATCTCCATAATGTCCCGTATCTCTTGATCATACATTACTCTCATTTTTGTTAGCTGAGTGTCCATAGTCTTAGGGTGCAAGGTAGTTATGCAAAGAGAACACAAAGGTGGTATACAGTGTATACCCAAACAACAACCACATATTGTCAATACTGGGACCAAGAGAATCATTGATATTTTCCAACCCCACTCCTTCAAGATGCCCCAAAGCCAAATTCCAATTGTCCAAGTCTCTGATCCTTGATGAATTTCTGAAGATAGTCTATGGAGATGTTCGATTGCTTCATAGACAGAAGGTGAATTATCAGGAATGTATACACAGCAGCTGGCACCGATGATGTGGCATGCTCCTCCACGGTCCGCTAGTACCACGTCCAGGACCATGCGATTTTGCAGGGTAACCAGACGGATCGCTTGGAGCTCAGCAGTGTTGTTGGTGAGGATGCCAGCAGTGACGTTCAGGGCGGTCTCTACCGCTTGGGACAGATGACTGATGGCTCGGCTGTTTGCCATCGGACCCCATAGCGGGACGAGCCCTTTTGCTGCGACGAGGAACTGTGATGAGGCAGAGTCTGCTTGATCAATGTCTTTAGAACGCTTTTCTCGATGATGCTCTGCAGGGGCTGTGTAGGTTGGTGGCAAAACAAAGGCGATGTAGCACGTGCCCCCCAGTTTCTTGGGAGCCAGGTGTAGGCTTTGGTTCCACAAACAAAGTACATATTGGGTGATGCAACAAGCGCTGGGGGTTGGCAGTGTTCAAAGTCCTTACAATGCTACAGGTGCTGTGACCCACATTCTTAGTCCCACGGCCTTCAATGCATACAAGGCCAGAGACGTTCACCACAGATAGGGTCACAGTCAGTGTTGCAGCAGTTCTTTTCTTCAGGTAGGAAAATGTGGCTCTGTTATGATTATTGAACACTTGCATTTCCACTCGTTCTTTGGAGGGGACATTAATCTGGAATGTCGCATTGAAGGTGTGAGGGCAGAAGGGGGCGGCTGTCCTTCCTGTTTTGTTTCGCCAGAACTCGTTGTAGAACTGGGCGATTGTTCCGTCGGAAGTGGCATTGTCTTTGTAACTTTCTTGTAGGAGCATCATCCAGGCAAGGCAAGATCCGTGAATAGAAAAGGGCGAAGGGATGAAAGGGATGGAATGTTCAGTGGCATGTGGTAACAGCCCACAGACCCAACAGTTGGTAGCATTGGTGGCAAGATTGTGCTGGTGCAACATCTGCACGAAAGAATTATTCCAGAATTCTTTGCGTCGTTCTCGGAGATGTGGCGGTAGTGATACCAGGTAGTGTTCTTTCTTGGTGGTTGGTTGCATGGTGGGTGACAATGTTCTGTATGCAGGTGCATTCTCTTCAATGATCCAGAGTGCGACCATTAGCAGGAGACAGGTGAGAAATGCGGCTACAAGTGCAATTGTCTTTGTGCTGTGCAGGTTAGCAGTCTTGGTGTCTTTGCGGTGGTTTTGCAGGTGTTCAGTTTCTTCCATCATCTTCGAGGAGCTCAACAACTGTTAGGACCACAGACTTTTGTCTGGCGCTTTCCTGGTAGCGTTGTATGACTGTGCTACCGATCTGAGACCTTGACTTAGTTAGTAGCCTGGTCGTTGGAGCTCCCTCCTTTCGTCGATCTTAGGTTGTACCCTTTCCTGGATGGCACCGTGGGGTCGGGAAATTCTGATAGTTCGAGGGTGTCTTCTTGTGGGTAGCAACTCAGAGCTGGTCGGTCTCTCGCGAGTACTTCCTCTTGCACCTCCACCCCTTCACAGGTTGCCAGGGTTGGAGGGACTCGTTTGCAGTGATGGGCATGCAGCCAGTTTCGTTTTCCTTCCACTCGAGGGCAGTTCGGGTGGTGATCAGGACTTGCCAGGGGCCCGTCCACCTAGGCTCCAGATTCTTCGTTCTTTGGAAGTTACGAATCAATACATGGTCGCCTGGCTTTATTTCATGTCCCGGGCCCCTGGATACGTCAGGCAAGGCTTGCTGCACCTGTTGGTGGATAATTGTTAGCTCGTTTGTCAATTTATGCAAGTAATCCGACATTAATATGTTCGGGACATCGTTAATGGAGGTGGGTCTTGGTGCCGCCCAAATGCTCATAGGCCTGCCGAAGACCACCTCATACGGGGTCAGTCGGTGTTTGGTTGGGGTGGAGCGCATCAATAACAATGCCAATGGGAGGGCGTCGGGCCATTTCAACCCGGTCGTGGCAACTATTTTGGCTAGTTTTAGTTTCAACGTTGCATTGTGTCTCTCTACCAGGCCCGCTGATTGGGGGTGGAAGACGGCATGGAACTTTTGTTTTACCCCCAACCCTCTCAGTATGTTCTGTATCACCTCGGCTACGAAGTGGGGGCCGTTGTCGCTCCATAAAATTCTGCAAAGGCCGTATCGGGGAAGAATTCTTTCAGCAATACTTTTGCAGTGGCTAAGGCGGTATTGTCGCGGGTGGGATATGCCTCCACCCATTTGCTAAAAGCGCACACAACCACCAGGACATATTTTAGACCAAGGCATCTCTCTAGTTGAATGTAATCCATTTGAAGGATTTCAAAGGGGTGGTCAGGGACTCCAAACCCTCCCCTTGGTACTACTGTCCCCTTCCCTGGGTTGTGTTGTAGGCAGACTATACATTGTTGTACTAGGCGTTTTGCAGATTCTGCTATCTTGACGTTATGCCATACTCTGGTGATTAGTTCAATCATGGGGGTGGAGCCTATGTGTGCTGGTAAATGTGCCATGGTCAATATGGGGATGAGGTAGGCATTGGGTAACAGCCATTTATTTCCGTCTTTAGTTCTCCAGCAATCTTCCTCGTCTTTTAGTCCCACCTTTTCCCACTCGGTCAATTCGTCTTGTGTGCCTGTAGTCTGTATGTCCCTTACAGTGGTCCTAGCGTCAGTCCATCGTTCAGCTTGTGACCTGGTCACATACATTCGTGTCGTAGTTCTGTCTCCTGCCGTGGCTCGGGCAGTAACGTCTGCTAGTGCATTTCCCTGTCCAATGAGATCAGTTACTTTCCTATGTGCTTGGCATTTTATCACTGCTAACTTCTTGGGGAGGAGGACTGCTTGCGTCAAGGCGGAGACTAAATCTCCATGCAGGATGGGTGTACCGTGTGAAGTCAGGAACCCTCTTTCTTTCCATAAGATCCCAAAATGGTGAACCACCCCGAAGGCATATTGGCTGTCGGTGTATATGTTAACTGTCGTGTCAGTCGCTAAGATACATGCTCGTGTGAGGGCAATGAGTTCTGCAGCCTGGGCTGAACGTTGGGGAATACGGGCTGTTTCCAGAACGGTTCGGGCTGTGGTGACAGCGTATGCAGCTGAGGTGGTGCCGTCGGGGAGTTTGATGCACGAACCATCCACCCATAGTTCTCCATCTGGTTCTAGAAAGGCGGTGTCTCTGAGATCTATTCTACTCTTTGTTTGTTCATCGGTTAGTGTCACACAGTCGTGTAGTGGAGTCACGCTAGGATCATTTTCGGGTAGGGGTAACAGTGTGGCTGGATTGAGGGTGGTGCATCGCTTTAGGGTAATGTGCGGTGCTAGCAGGGTCAACTCATATCCTGTCAGTCGGGCGCTAGTCAAGTGTTGGGTTTTGGTCTGGTTTAGTAGTGTGTCGACTGCATGGGGTACTAAAACAGTGACTGGATTGGAGAGTACTATTCCTTCGCTCTGGCGTATCGATACTGCTGCAGCTGCCACAGCGCGCAGGCACGCTGGCAGCGCTCTGGCTACTGGATCGAGGGTGGCAGAGAAATATGCACAAGGGCGTTGTTTGTGACCAATTGATTGTGTTAGGACAGACAATGCACATCCTTCCCTCTCGTGCGTGTAGAGGAAGAATGGTTTGGAGTAATCCGGGGTTCCTAGGACAGGCGCTGAACTAAGGGCATTGCGTAGTTCTTTAAAGGCTGACTGGCATTCGGGGGTCCAGGGGAGAGGTGAGGGGATGTCTTTAGCTAGGAGGGAGAGAAGGGGTTTGACAATGAGGCTAAAGTTCGGTAACCACTGTCGGCAAAATGGAGTGAGACCTATCAAAGAGCGGACTTGTTTCTGATCTTTGGGGACAGGGGTGTCTAGAATTGTCTGGATCCTGTCAGGCGTGAGTTTCCTCCCTTCTTTGGATAAAAAGTGACCCAAATAGGTCACTTGTGATTTACAGAACTGCAATTTCTTTCGGGAGACTTTGTGACCATTCTCAGCAAGAAAATGGAGTAGTTTGATGGTGGCTGTGACGGCTATTGGTATGGTGTCCGCTGCTAGAAGGATGTTGTCTACATATTGTATTAGTGCCACTTCATCTGGCAATTGTATGGCGTCCAACTGTCTTTTAAGCGCCTGGCTATAGATGCTTGGGCTCTCAGTGTACCCCTGAGGTGCTCTGCAAAATCTGTACGAACGGGAGTTTAGGGTGAATCCAAATAGATAGTGGCTGTCCTTGTGTATAGGTATGGAAAAGAATGCGTTTTTGAGGTCCATTACAGTGAAGGTGGTGGCAGTGGAGGGGATTAAAGTCAAAATTGTCGTGATGTCGGAAACTACTGGGTATTGTGGCACTACGATTTTGTTTATCTCCCGCAGGTCAATGATGAAGCGGTAGGCTTTTCCGTCTCCCTCTCCCTGTCTCTTTACAATCGGTAGTATGGGACTGTTACAAACATTGCTCACTACTTCCTCTACCACCCCTGCCTCTACCAAAGAGTGTATGATCTCTGTCAGTGCCTTCTCACCCTCTGGCGATATTTTGTACTGCGGTACTTTCGGTAGGGTTGCGTCCTGTCGTATTGTTACGTGTACTGGGTCAATCATCATTCGTCCTACGTCTGAATCAGCCCTAGCCCATAAGTGTGATGGCAAAGTGTCCAGTAGGGATGCGTCAGTCTCGGAGATGGGAAACATGTGCTGAGAAGGGTTCTCTCTATGGCGCTGGGGGTTGTCATACAGGACGACACGCACTCCGTCTGGTGAGCATCTGATAGTCGCATGGAAGTGTTTCAAAAGGTCGAGACCCATAATGGCGTCTGGGGTGTTGGAAGAGAGGAGGAATGTCGTTTCGACGCTATTGTTGTCAAGGTTAAAAGGGATCGGTCGGGACAAAGGGATGGTGGAGGGCGTACCGTCAAATCCTATTGAGGTCACATGTGAGCCTGACAAGGGTGCCCTTGGAATCAGTCGTTTGGATAGTGCACTACGTGTTGCTCCCGTGTCTACCAGAAATGGCGACTTTGTGCCCAGGACCTCAGCGGTAACATAAGGGCCTTGCTGATCAACATAGAGCTCGACTGGATCCCTCCCTTGCCCCTGGCTGTCCTATGCAAAGTCGTACGTATTGTCATAATCTGTCTGTTGGTACTGATTCTGTTTGGGATGGTCAAATGTGTTCACTCTTCCTGGCCTTTCCTCGCTTGCTTCACTCGCGTACCCTCTCCCACGTCCTCTTCCTCTCTGTCCACTTGCTATTTCCCTCGCCCCTCTGCCCCTACCAGCTCCTAACAAAGCCGGGCTCTAGAGAAAGATCCGGTGGTATAGGTGATAGGGTACAGGCGCACTAGGTGGTTTCACTCATTATTTATAAGATAAGGTTCCAAATAATGGCGGTGCTGAAGGGTTAGGGAGAACCACCCGCCTCCCCAGGTTCCTGATGAGGCTACAAAGGCACAAGACAACGTAATTGGTATACCCCAGCACACGTATGTAATTAAAAATTGTTATTTTTCAATCATTGATCAAAGTATCAATAAAAACTGCTGAGTGGTAATTTGTGGCTTCGATTACCCCGTAACAGTGTTCCCGAGTTTGAAAGAAAAGTCGCCGTTCCGCATACTCCTGCCCCACGCCGGTCTCCTCGAGCAGTTTTTATTGATACTTTGAAGTTCACCCCACGCCAAAGGCTTATGTGGCCTGGAATTTTCGCCACATTGAAAACTGAGATACAGTGAAACCGTTCAGCCGTGAACAAGTCGCATGTACAAACTTACTGAGGCGACGAAACACGTGTTGGCTTGGGAACGTTTTACGTATTGAAAACTAAACTTGGAAGACTGATTAAAGAAGAAGAAAACCAACAAAACGCTTCTATTGCTCATATGTGATCAATGATTGAAAAATAACAATTTTTAATTACATACGTGTGCTGGGGTATACCAATAACAAAGCCGGGCATTGGGTTTTCCAGTGTCCATATTCTTTGCAAAATGCACATTGATCCTGTCCTAGGTCTTGGCGTCCTACATATGATGTCGATGAATTGTTTCTAGGTGGCTGTACTCTAGGGGTATTCTGCTGGTATCCTCCCCTATATTGCTCCCTTCCTGTATTCGCCCCCTGGAGTTGTGCTACCATTACCCTTTCCTTCAAGTCCTTCTTTTTCCTTTCTGTAGCCCTGTCATTTTCGTTTTTCTGATGCTCATAGTACTGGGCTATTTGGAGAATGGCCACCGGTTTAGATGCTGCCCAACTACTTTCGCTGGCTTGTAATTTCTGGGATACATCTGGCAGTAGTCCTTTGACATAGTTCTGCACAAATAAGTGGTGTCCGGTTGTGGTGGACATGTCTTGTCCACTGTAATCGGAGAACACCGTTTCAAATCTGGAGAAGTACTCTGAGACATCCTCTTGTGGTTTCTGGCGGCACGCGGTTACTATGGACCAGTCTATCTTTTTCTCTGGGATCAGCGTTTTCACATTCTGCACTATTTTGTCACGGAGGTCCAATATTGCTTTAACCGGTTTTTGACCAGGGTTCCGCTGTTTATCTAATGTGTTGAGTTGTTCCCAGGTATGACCAAGCAGTTCGGTATGGTCTATTTTCCTAATCTGTTTCCACACATCTGCTGGCAAACATAACCCGAAGATCAAGTCTATGTCGGCAAGTGTCATTATTGTTGATCCCAGAGCGGTACCTAGCTCGGTGTAAAAGGCGGTGGGGTTCTTTCGTAAATCCGGTAAAGATTTACGGAACGTCAAAATGTCCTGTCTGTCCCATGGTTGATACACCCAATTGTAGACCACCCTTCCTCTAGCGTCTTGATGGTTCATATCGTCATGAGTCCCTTGTCCTCTAGGAGGTACCCAATAAGGGGCAGCTTCTTTTATCGGCATCATGCTATCTGGTTTTTCCACCGGGGGTCCTGCTATCTTAGATGTCCTGTCCTCATCTATCCGTCCTTGTTCCACGAGGTGACGGAATACCTCCAGTGTGGATGAAAAGAGTTCTGTAACATCGTTGTCGCCTTCATCTCCGGTGTCTACCTTCCTATAGAGAGCCACTAGTCGCTCGGGCCCTACATCTTGGTACTTCTCTTCATATGCAGTAAGAGTGTGGTAACAGAGACGTACAATAAAGTATCGTTTGCGGTTTTCAACATAGGAGTTGCATATGTCAGTTACATACTCTTCTGTCTCCTTCCTATCTATGAGGGATTTAACTATTTTATCAATGCCTGCTCGCTCATTTTTACTTAATCGCGGGACCCTGGGCGCTCCTTTTTCTTTTGATCCTAGATCTACTACTGTATCCTTTGATGAGGCATTTGGTGTGGGTGACTCGGTGGGAGCAGAGGCGGTGGAGACTGAGGCGATCGTGCCATCTCCGGCTATACTTTGGTGGTCCTGGTGTTGTGCTACGGGATGAGTAGGGGCGTAAGGGGGTGGCATGTATATGATTGGGGGACCTAACAATAAATCATCATCTACCCTTTGTTTTGCTGGTAACTTGGGGTAAAGAGTCGAGGGCGTTCTAACAGGGCATTGACCTGATATTTTTGATTCCTGTTCCTTTTTATCGATTTCCTTTTCTTTTAGTTTTTCTTCTAATATTTTACAGGCTTGGTAAGCTGATTTTCGCGTTTCTTTATCTTGTCTAGCTTCGTCCCTTTTCTTTCTTTGAGCTGCCTCTTTTCGCCATAGACCAAAACTGTCAAACATGGCTGGTCTAGTTTTCTTTTTGTGGAGAGCTAATTCCAACGTTTCTATTTTAGCGGGATCGAAAGATCCCGTCAGTGGCCACTGATTTACCCGGTCCTTCCTAGTGTATTTATGTCATAGTTTGCTATAAGCTACGGTGGCTAATCCATACTTTACGTACATGTCCTTGTTAGGGGTGCCTTCCGGCGGTGCCGGCTGACTGACCTCTAACGAACGGTCGGGTCCAAAACAATTACAATCAAACAATCTAGAGAAAACAGGCATGACGTATTTATCGGTCAAAAATGAATATCTCAATCAATCAATTTAGACAAAAAGTCTGCACTACCTGTCCTTCGCTGCCTGCAAAGAGAGAGAATATTCCTATTCTTCGTTGTTTGCAAGCAGGGAAATGTCGCAAATAACTCAATAAAAAAAAGGAATACTAGTATTTCAATCAAACTATTCAATCAATCAATCAATTTAAGTCGTTTGTTTTTCACGACCTTACCCGGACCGTATGGACAGTTCTTCGTCTTCCCCTTCCAGCGCCTGGTTGTCCTCTCACTCCAACAATCAATGCGGCGTTCCTCTAAGGTCCCAGTCAGGACCGCAGGTCACTCGAGAGAGGTCCGTTCGGAACCAGTGAAGTTCAGTCGATCGGCAGCCAGACAAGGGTCTTCTCAGGCAGGTATACCCCAATCGTTTAGTCGTTCACTCCGTCATTAGGACCTATCTACCGGACCCACGCGTCGCTGATGGGCCCCAACGTTTGGGCGCCAATTTGTGAAAGGCAGCGAGTCTTCTAAGACTCTCAATGCTGCCCGGTGCAGGGTTCCACCTCTAATTCACTTTGGGTTCGCTATCAAAATAATGAGGCAAGCGCTGGAAACTGGAAGACAAGAAAAAGGTTTATTTCTCATGAGGAGATCACGTCAACTGCAGACACCGGGATATCTGAGGGAAGTGTTCTGCTGATAACTCCTTTGGCTCTTCCTTTTATACAGGTTTGAACACAATGCATTTGTTTCATTAACATGGTTACACAAGCTTGGGGTCCCCGCCCCGGGCAGGTTGTCACACAAGCCCAACAGTAATTCTCTTCCCACCCAGGTCAAACAGACAATCTTATCTTGCAGCTGGACCTTGCTTCAGGGTCTAAAACATGTGAGACCGGCCAGATCTAAGAGTCCGTTCTGTTGATAAAAACAGGTCCCATTGTTGGTAACAACAAGTCTTGCTGTTTGCAGTGCAATAAATCATTTTGCAAGAGTCTTTTTGGTGTTTGGAACCTGTTTGTGTAACTAGGTGCAGTGAGGGGTAGAGTGTCCAAAGGTTTGCCTAAAAACAGAGATGAGAGGAAAAACGAGTTTGTGGCAGCAAGTGGCGCTGAGGTTTGTTGTGGCAATAGAGTTTATAGCCCCCAGCACACATACCAGGTCGGTCAGAGGGTCAGAGGGATGCTAGTAAGGGCAGGGTGAAACAAAGATGACCAACAGAGTACAAAATGGCTGTGATAGATCAAAATGACTGCAACTTATGTGCACATAGAATTCCACCAGACAAGATGGCGCAGGTAATGTTCACGACTGTCGTTTTGCTTTTAACATACAGTCATGTCTCAAGCTGTCGTCTACACTCCAGTGGCGTAACGCAAAATTAAGGGGCCCTCTGCAGAATGTGATGAGGGGCCCCTGACTCCCATATCTCACAGATATTCAGTGGCCTGCTGAAGGGCTGGGGGCTCCCGGAAGTGTTAGGGCCTCCTGCACCGCAGGGGCATATTTGAGATACCAGGCATTCCACTTAGGCCATCTCCCATTGTGCTTGTGGGCGTGCGGCTTTCCCCTAATTAGAAAGAAACACAGTGGCCATGTCAACTCATACCGAAGAATACTCACAGAACCAGAAGGAGGCTTGGAACACAAGCTATGTTACGAGGAGATGACAATCGTAACCATGGCTCTGGAGGCCTCACCTGGCCTAGAGCATAGTGACTCGGTCAAACCGGAAAAGCAGGCAGAGGGCCCAGTACCAGCTCCGCACTCCAGCGGTCTGCGTGACCGTCGCTGGGAAATGACTCTAATAAACACACTTCCACATCATCCTTCAGAAGGGACAGGTAGCCGCCTTGTATAGTAAAACCGAAAAACCCCTCGTCTTTATTTAAGAACTGCTTTTTCAAGGAACCTCCGTTCATGGAACTACAGATTGAGGGGTGTTCTCCTGTGTTGCTCTGACAGAGAGGTAAGTGTTCCTCTTTAGTGACTCGATATTGACAGATGTGTTCCTTCATACCAGGCTGAGACTGAGGCATATATTAACCTGACAATGAGGAATGGGTTACCCTCTGTTGAGCTGATCCAAGAATGGCTTTGCGTCTATTAAGTACAACACGAAGGATGTGTTCTCCTCTACTGGCTTAAGATTTAGGGATGTGTTCCCTTCCGTTAACCTGATTGAGGGATGTGTTCCCACTACTGATCGTGGGTTAAAGGATGGGTTCTCTTTTATTACCCTGAGATGGGAGGAGGCGCTTATTAGGCGGGTAGTGCTGTTAAAAATCCCTTGCGTACTACCTACAGTCTACGATTGGATGAGTGAGAGGACTGAACAGGTGAGCATTGGAAATTTCTTAAACACATCCGCGTTTTTTTTTTTTACCCTTTTTCTGATAGTTTTATTCAAGTGAGGAGAGCCTAATCCTCCTCATGTATAACCCAACCCCTTTTTTTATATACAAATATCATATTTTGTGTGCACTGTTTGTGCTTGTAAAGGCATTGCATTTCCACAGTTCCATTAAGGACTGGAGGCCATTTGAGGCTGCATCTGGACCATGGACATTCAGATGTTCTATTTCCTGAAGTTCTGAACTTTGGATGTGATTGACCCTTTCAGGAATATTCTTAAGAACACTTGGTGGTTTAGAATTGTTTCTCGAAATCCCATGCCTTGGAAGCGGCAGACTATTTCAGCAATTTTTCACTTTACTCTCTGCCTTCACCTTTTCTATATCCGTGAAGGCAGCAGCTAGGTTGTAGAATCCCCTATGCTTGAATATAGCAAGACATTTGCAGAAGGTGCCAAGCCTTTTCTGCAGTTCCTTATTTTTGGATGTGGCGTTTCTTTTAGGCCTGGGTGGAATTCTGCTATGCTGAACTCCACGAAGTGACCAAAAAAACTCCACTGCGCTACGCGGAGTTCCGCAAGCAGTGAAGTACATTAAGTCATGCCGTCCATGCAGATTTTATGCACCGGGTGTTTGTCCCACGCTGGAAAATCAGCTCGAACGTCACCATGCGCAGTTCAAGATGGTGCAGCTTCTTTCTACCGCTCAAGTAAAAGATGGTTTCTCAACGCGAGCAGGAGCGGCCATCCGCGACCGCCCTCATTGAGAAATCTTGCGGGGAGGTGGTCTGGAGTTAGATTTTCATCGCTCCCGCTCGCCAACTTAACGTTCAGCAGCACATCTAGTGGGGATCTGGCTGGCGGCTCAACACTCCTTGTGGTAGGAAGTTTGCAGATGGAAGTTCCTGATGCTCGCATGCAGAAGTTCTCTCAGCTGTACTGTTCTTCTTCAGACAAGTGAGATATCCTGGAGTGCTAGACTGTGCTAATTGCCCATTATGGATCCCAGAGATCACCAGCCTCCTCTAGTGAACAGTTCAAACGTTGGAGCGCTCCTGTTTTGATATCCTG
Organism: Calotriton arnoldi; assembly: GCA_963921515.1. Lineage (NCBI taxonomy): Eukaryota > Metazoa > Chordata > Amphibia > Caudata > Salamandridae > Calotriton > Calotriton arnoldi. The sequence continues at coordinate 285,872 of CAWUFW010005791.1, read as the reverse complement.
CTTGCCCCTTACATGACCTATGTCTAATCATGCCAGGGTGGTGTTCAGAAGAAGGCCCGAGCTGGTTTCAGTGAGCTTACATATAGTGTAATTGAATACAGACAACCAGTCCAAATCCTTTATGACCGAGGAGGAAGAGAAAGCAGAGCAAGAAATCTGACCCGACCTCACCTACAGGGGTCTGTAATCCTCTGTAGTGAAATTCTCTGGATGGAAAGGAATGTTACAGTACAAGCTCCCAGGATAGCACAGACTTGGGCAGCCTAGACAAGGCACCTACCATCTTCTCACTCACATAGGAAAGCCAAAATTGTTTCCTTGCACCATCCAGCCAAAACGCTCACACGCTGACTACTCTCTTGTTGTGCATCATTCACACTGTGGATATGTACCCTTTACACACACAGATGGAAGCGAACGACCATGGTTAAGTAGTAGTGGTAGAACCTTTTAAACCGAGGAGGACGGAGGCATCTTCCTCTGAGGGAGATGTGTAAAAAGGCCAGACTTTCCAATCATGCTGCCACCACCTCCAGTTTAAAAAACGTCTCGGCATAGGGGCTAATGGCCATCTCTCACTTTAGGTGCCACCTCGTCCTCAGAGCCACACTCTGGAGTTTAAATCAATTTAACAGGAAGATTACTCAGTGAGCATGTATGATTGTCATGCACAGGGCTGGCTTTAGAGCAGTGCGACCAGTGCGGCCACACTGGGTGCTGACCTGGGAGGGGCACTAGCCTCAGCAGGGGGGGGGGGGCACTGACCTCAGCGGGGGCACTGTGTTTAGCAATAATGTAGGATTTAAAAGCACCTGCTGCAGAGTTCCTTGTGTGTCCAGCATTCAGGGAGCAATACAAATGTCATGATAGCTCTTGTGATTAATGTTCCTGCTAGAGAGAGAGATCTGAGTTTGGTCTAGTGGCAGTTTTGACTCACCATAAAGTAGCGCAGAGGGTTTATAATGCCTGCTGCAAAGAACAGATCTGTAATTTATGTGGATAATTGAGTGGATTATTAAAGCCAGCCTTTATCAGCACTTTAAAACAAATGAAATGTATTCGAAAGAGGGGCTATGGATAGATGAGGGGCACTTTTGTTGGGTGGTAGTGAGGGAATCTGAAGAGGAGGTCATATGGGTGAGGGAGGGGGTGCCAAAAAAAATTGTCGCACCAGGCCCACAGCGCTAAAGCCAGCCCTGACTCGTGCTTGCTGATGGAGAAAAGAAAAAAGAGAAAACAGTGACTGTACACAGGGGAAAAACACAGGGGAGCATGGTCTCCAGACCCATGCTGGCATCATTACTGATCCAAATGTCTGCATTTATGGGATTTTCTCACATTTGGAGCGGCTAGCCTTTCTGGTATTTCCTCATGGGGGACCTTTACAGCACTTCTGGAATTCTCAAATAGTGGGAATAGATAGAATTTTTAAAATTGGGAGATGTCTCAAGAGTATCTTTAGTTTCTTTACCGTGAAGTTGGACACAGTTTCTTAATTCCTTAAGGGTTAAGAGAGGTGGCTGTATGCATTGGGAGTGGGTGACAATTTAGGAATTCATTAATCCGGGTGGTGGCTGGCCTTCTGGGATTTCATAAAGTGGATTCGGCTGACGAGTTTGAAGTGGATTGTCTGTCTACCTCTAGAAGTACCCACTTCTAGGCCAAAAAACCCATCTTTGGGATTTCGATGGGAATCCTGTAAACGGGAATGTCTCCCGTTTATCCTTGAGCTGTTTCCTTTTATCATTGTTGGCTTCATTTAAGAAACAGCAGTAAATTATTTTTGGCCAGCTTTGCATTTAAAAAATCACCTATCTCAGGAATGCCTGCAATGTAAGGATTGGCCAGACTTCTAGTGTGTGGCACTCTTTGCCCAAAGGTAGGTCATGTATCCATAGGAAAATGGTGGAACAGTAAAACTCAGGACAGAAAGTAGGAAAAGTTGGAAAACAGATCTAACGCAATGTGGCAAGAAGAGAACTGTTCCGGTGCATTTTGTGAGTAAGAGGAAAACTTTCCAAAGGAAATGTAGGAACAGGAGGACGACTGTCCACATGGATTGTGAGAATGAGGGGAAAACTATCCAAAGGGAATGTGTCAAAATGAAAAAAACCTATCCAAAGGAAACGTGGCAACAAAAGGAGAACGGTCCTGGTGGAACGACAGAGGTTCGGGAACTAGAGGACAAGCATCTAGAGTGGACATGGCAATAAGAGGAAAACTGTTTGGGTGGAATGTGGAACCATGAGCAATATTGCCCAAAGAAAGCATGGGAACGAGAACAACTAGCCAAAGGTAATGTTGGAACAAGAGGAAAGCTGTTCACAGAGAATAGCAAAGGACACATCTTGATGGACGGAATGCAGAACAAATCAAAACATTCACCCCCAGTCAAGAGATCTGGGTTAAATTCATCATTCTTTTGCTCACCATGCCACCCAAGTTTAGACCTGGCCATATGCAAATCAGTCTTGACCCTGTGCCTCATGGGAACAGTCCAGTCCTTGTGTTTGCTTTGTTCGCCCTAAGTTGGCAGGGTATGCCCAGACGTGGGTCCCTTGCTCACTTTAAAAAAAAAAAAATTATTTTGCAGAATTTTATATAGCGCTGGCTAGACCCGGAGGTATCCGAGCGTTTTACATGAGGATCAGCGAGTTACAAGTTACAAAATTACATCAGTTGCAGGAGCAAGTATAACATAGGAGAAAAACAGTTCGCGCATAGCATAGCCAAGACATACGTCCAATGGGGCAAGGAAGGTGGAGGGGGGAAGGTTAAAAGGAGACCTAAGGGGGGGTCAACTAGGGGAGAAAGTCAGTAAGGAGAACAAAGGAGTAGTCCAGCAGCAATGAGGATCGGAAGAGAACCGCAAAGGTGGAGGACCCAGGTCACGGGAATCAATAGCATTATCCCTAAATGGTGGGATATACCAAAATCAATACAAAAACCAGAAAGGTAACTGATTATGCGGATCCACGCAGGGCTGGAAGAGGGAGGCAGTCACAGGAACACGGAGGGAGGAGGCGGGGGGGAAGAAACATAGCGGAGAGGCGAGGAAAAACAATGTCCAATGTCCGGCTGGGTAGGTGACGGCCGTGGGGTTGAAGCCAAAGTCAATCATATGTCCGCCCGGGGATTCACTTTGCCACTGGATTCAAGCTAGCTTGGCTGATGAGGGCTGTTAGCCCGAAACCGGTCCCCGGATGCTTGTTTCCGGTCCAGGGAAGACATGGCTTGGCAGTTCGGGCTGGACTGTTCCCATGAGGCACAGGGTCAAGACTGATTTGCATATAGCTGTTGTGAGAAGTTGGCCTGGTATATGCTGTCCACTAATTAAAGTGGGCACCTTGCACCAGTCCAAACGACCCTTATTGATGATTAGGTTAAAGACAACCTTTATAGAAAGCTATCCTAGTGGTAGCTGTGGAGAGCAGCCTTCAGGCTAAGTCTTGAAGGAATGTAAAGCAGCTTGTTTTACCAGTATATAACCTCTTGAATGACCAAATGAAAGGAGAACCACACCAGGTATATATAAAATATGTATTTATTACTAAACACTCTCTACTAACCTCTTTATGAGATTAGAGAACAAGGCACACAATATTACAGTATTAGAACGATAGTAAATAGCACAATACACAGTGGGCTCCAGGGGGAGACCAAACCATATATTAAGAAAGTGGTATAACAACCCCGACTTGACTAGACACAGTGCCTCGAGCACGTAGAATCGCTGGGACCCCAGGGAACCACCCAAGGTAGTGACACAGGGGACCCACGGAGGACGGATGCAGTGTGGAACACAGACGCGAGCTCCGTACAACTCTGTGGGAAAGTCGCGGTTGGAAATTTAGAGTTTAAGGACACTTCGGAGAGGACTTCAAGCAAACCCAGTTAAACTTAGAAGGTTCTAAGGCCAGCACCCTTGTGAGTACCGAGGTACCCGAGTTACCTATCCCAGAGGAGCCGGGTGCATAGGGGTCAAGTGGTGTCGGAAACCCTCGTCGTTTTCAATGGCGTGAATCGAAGAAGTGCTGCTGCCGTGGAGAAGAAAAGTGTCCGGTGTGACCCAAGCCTGGATCGGAGATGAGAAGAACCTGAAAGCAGAGGGGACAAAGTCTGGTTCACTTCACGTGACCAGGAGCGGAGCAATCGAATGCCCACCGATGTCGGGTGCTTCAGGTGCGAAGAGGTGAAGCTTGACTCTGCAGCCACGGGGACCAGGAGATGTCGACAATGACCAGGATCCGCAGGCGAGCTGTCCCATAAAGGATGTCGAGAGCTGAGGGGTCAGTTTCCGGATTGGAGACCAACAAGCCTTGGCAACTGCAACCCACGCGGTCAGAGTGATGATGCTTCTGTGAGGACCAGCAAGGTCCTGGGGACTCCCCAAGCGATGGAGAGTCCGGGCACGTCTGGAGCAACCAGGGAAGCTCACTGAAAGTTAAAGTTGCCTTCTCAGGGACCCACAGGTCAACGGACCAGGGATCGCAAAGGGACCTCGAGAGGAATCCCACAATACCAGCCCACGGAACACTTGTGGAGTGTAGGCCAGTAATCTTCAGTGGAAACACTGCTCGGGGCTTTGACTACAAGTAGCCCAAAGCACAACCTCAGGGATCGCCTAAAAGCATATGCTGCTGCAAATGTGCACGGTGTCCAGGGGTTCGGGTTGCACGGTGCCCACGAGGGCTGCGGGTCTCAGGTTTGCTGAGAGCACTAGTCGGCCTCGGGGAAGCTTGAGCACCCACCTCCTGTGTTGCAAAATCTTCGGAGTCCGTCGGGAGCTGCGTAGATGCAAACCGGTCGGATGCGTTGAGGTGCCTGCGTTGCAGGAGAGTAACTCCTTTACTCCAAGGGAGATTCTTCAGTCGTCCAGCAAAGCGTAGATCGTCGAAGGTTACTTGGTTTCTGTAGCAGAGTTTAGTCCTGGTGATATCTAAAGTCCTGTAGTCAGGGTTCCTACTTTATACCCAAGGAAGGGGTGGGACAAACTCTGGGGACCCACCTATGGGAGGGTCAGGACAGAGGGGTGGCTATACCCATGTCCTTTGTCCAGTTTCACACCAGAGCAGGGGCTGGTAGCCCCTGCAACCGGTTTGTGCTGGACTATGCACAGGGACACCAAATGTGCCCCCAGTGCAGACATCAAAGCACTCTGAGAGTGCACCCACCCATCCCCAATACACTAAAGCATGTCTGGGAGAATGTCACACCTCCCTGTGACAGGAAACCTATTGTCAAGCCTTCCCCTGCCGGAGTTTCGTCCAGCAGCAGGATGGCAGACCCGTGTCTGTGGCTGGCAGCATCCATTTTGTGATGCCAGGGCTCTGTGAAGCTTGTACCGGGTGTACCGGTGCTGTCATATTTCTCCCTCTAGGAGGGAGGAATCATACCTCCCACACCAGTTACTGGTGTGGAGGTATGATTCCAAGGTGTTTGACACCAAACACGACATAATTCCTTGCAGCCGTTTTAAAGTTAGCATTTACCGCGAGGTTATAATGCACTTAAGAGTATATGGTTGGCTGCATCACAGACAACCCCGGAATAGTGGTTCCGAAGGCTGCAGAGGGGCTCTGCTCATGCATGGGCACCCTCTCACATAAAACCCATCACCCTGCCTTCAGGATTGATAAGGCCTGCCATAGGGGTGACTGATAGGCTTATATGTGCAGTGATTAGGATAGATATAGTGAACCTATATCTAAGTAAGGGGTGCACGTACCACCTTACACAGGCTGCCGTAGCAGACCTGTTGTGTCAGTTTGAATGGCCTCTCAGGGGTGGCATAATACATGCTGCAGCCCCTGGGAGGCCTCTGGGTACATAGTATACCATATACTAGGGACTTATAAGGGTACCCCAGAATCCAATCTGGAGTGTACCCAAAGTACATGCAATCAATTTAAAGGGGAAAGCAGATAGGCTGGGGTCCTGAATAGCAGGATCCCAGCCAAACTAAGTCGAAAACCAGCAAAACACCAGGAAAAAAGTGGGGGCAACCATGCAGTCAGATTCCACCTTCCTACAGCTGTGTCTGAACTGGGGTGGCGAAGTGAGCTAAAGAAAGATGATGGATTCAACCCAGATCTGTGACTGGGGGTGAGTGTCTGAAAAGTTTCAGCGCTCCGTCCATCATCTCCTTGTGTTTGCTTTGTTAGCCCTAAGTTGGCAGGGTATGCCCAGACGTGGGTCCCTTTCTCACTTTGCCACTGGATTCAAGCTAGCCTGGCTGATGAGGACTGTTAGCCCGAAAGTGGTCCCAGGATGCTTGTTTCCGGTCCAGGGAAGACATGGCTTGGCAGTTTGGGCTGTCTTGACCCTGTTCCATGAGGCACAGGGTCAAGACTGATTTGCATATAGCTGTGTCTGAACTGGGGTGGCGAAGTGAGCTAAAGAACGATGATGGATTCAACCCAGATCTGTGACTGGGGGTGAGTGTCTGAAAAGTTTCAGTACTCCGTCCATCATCTCCTTGTGTTTGCTTTGTTCACGGAGAATAGGGCAACAAGAGGACAACCAGCCAATAGACATTGAGCACTAGAGAAACATGGCCAAAAGGAAGCATGGGAACAAGAGGGAGAACTGCTAAAAGGGAATGTAGGAACAAAAGGAAAACTGTCCAGGTGGAATGTTACAAGAAGTGGGAAACTATTGAACAGGAATGTGGAAACAAAAAGAAAACTAGCCAATGGGAAGGAGAAACAAGCGGAAATATGGAAAAAGTCAAAAACTGCCTATTTAGAATGTGACAATAAGAGCAAAACTTACAAAAGGAATGTGAGAATAGGAGGTACACTTTCCCAAAGGAATGAGGAAAAAAGGGAAAACTGTCTAAAAGCAAAGTGTGAGCAAGAATAAACCGACAAAAGGGATAAAAGGAAAACTAGTTCAAGAAAAGAAATATGGCAACAAGATGAAAGGCTATCCCAATAGCACATTGAAACAGTAGCAAAATGTGGAAGTCGAAGTAAGATTGTCATAGGAAGTATGAGATCAAGAGGAAATCTGCCTAAAAGGAATGAGGGAAGAACAAAAAAAACCTAGCTAAAGAAAATATGGCATCAAGAGGAAAAGCTATTTAAATTGAATTCTAAGACATTCGGGGACCAGATAATGGTGAAAATGTAGAAGTCGGTATAATGCTTGCAAGAGAACAAATTGCCAATGCGTAACATGGAAACAGGAGTAACATCGACCTAAGTAAATGTGTTAATCGAAAAAAATATCTAAGGGAATGCGCGTATAGGAGGATATCTTTTAAAAGGAGTTGTGGTAAAAAAAACTTGATCTAATGACGAAGTGGAAGAGAGGATCGCTGTCCAAAGCGAATGAGCGAACAAGTGTCCAACTGAGTGTAGGCACCAGTGTGAAAAGCAGCGAGTCTCCTGGGATCCCCAATGCTGCCCGGCGCAAAGTCACCTTTAATCCACTTTGGATTCACTATCTAAAATAACGAGGCAGGCGCTGGAAGCTGGAAGGCAAGAAAAAGTTTATTACTCTTAGAGGAGACCACGTCAACTGCTGACACCAGGATGTCTTCAGGGAGGTGTTCTACTGGCAATGCTTCTGACTCTTCCTTTTATACAGTTTTACACAATGTATTTGTTTCTTTTATCATGGTTACAAGCTTGGAGTCTCCGCCCCGGGCAGGTTGTCACACAAGCCTGACATTGTTTTATCAACATGGTTACACAAGCCCAACATTAACTCTCCTCCCACCCAGGTCAAAAACAGACAATTTAATTGCAGCTGGACCTTGCTTCAGGGTCTAAAAACGAGTGAGACCGGCCAGATCTAAGAGTCCGTTCTGTTGATAAGAACAGGTCCCATTGTTGGCAAAAACAGTCTTGCTGTGTGTAGTGCAATAAACCATGTTTGCAAGAGTCTGTTTGGTATTTGTAACCCGTTTGTGCAGGGATGAGAGGAAAGACGAGTTTGAGGCAGCAGGTGATGTTGATGTTTGTCGTGGAAATAGTTTATAGCCCCCAGCACACATATCAGGTTTGGTCAGAGAGTCAGAAGGCTGCTAGAGGACAGGGTGAAATGAAGGTGACCAACAGAGTACAAAATGGCTGTGGTAAATCAGAATGACTGTAGTTTATGTGCACGTAGGAACTTTCATCAGACAAGATGGCGCAGAATGTTCATGATTGTGTTTTGTTCTTAACAGTCGCCCCTTTGAACATAACTAGCCATCTTGTCAGTCTATTTCGATCTCCATAATGTCCTGTATTTCTTGTTCATACATTACTCTCATTTTTGTTAACTGAGTGTCCATAGTCTTAGGGCGCAAGGCACTTATGCAAAGAGAACACAAAGGTGGTATACAGTGTACACCCAAACAGCACCCACATATTGCCAATACTGGGACCAAGAGAAACATTGATATTTTCCAACCCCAGTCCTTCAAGATGCCCCAAAGCCAACTTCCAATTGTCCAAGTCTCTGATCCTTGATGAATTTCTGAAGACAGTCTGTGGAGATGTTCGATTGCTTCATAGACAGAGGGTGAATTATCAGGGATGTATATGCAGCAACTGGCACCAATGATGCGACATGCTCCTCCACGATCCGCTAGTACCACGTCCACGACCATGCGGTTTTGTAGGGCCACCAGACGGACCGCTTGAAGCTCGGCAGTGTTGTTGGTGAGGATGCCAGCTGTGACGTTCAGGGCGGTTTCTACCGCTTGAGACAGATGTCTGATGGCTCGGCTGTTTGCCATCGGACCCCATAGCGGGACGAGCCCTTTTGCTGCGTCAACGAACTGTGATGCGGCAGAGTCTGCTTGATCAGTGTCTTTAGAACGCTTTTCTCGATGATGCTCTGCAGGGGCTGTGTAGGCCGGTGGCAAAACAAAGGCGATGTAGCACGTGCCCCCCCAGTTTCTTGGGAGCCAGGTGTAGGCTTTGGTTCCACAGACAAAGTACATATTGGGTGATGCAACAAATGCTGGAGGATTGGCAGTGTTCAAAGTCCTTACAATGTTACAAGTGCTGTGACCCACATTCTTAGTCCCAACGCCTTCAATGCATACAAGGCCAGAGACGTTCACCACAGATAGGGCCACAGTCAGTGTTGCAGCAGTTCTTTTCTTCAGGTAGGAAAATGTGGCTCTGACAGGATTATTGAACACTTGTATTTCCACTCGTTCTTTGGAGGGGACGTTCATTGGGAATGTCGTATTGGAGGTGTGAGGGCAAAAGGGAGCTGCTGTTCTTCCTGTTTGGTTTAGCCAGAACTCGTTGTAGAACTGAGCGATTGTCCCATCGGAAGTGGCATTGTCTTTGTAACTTTCTTGTAGGAGCGTCATCCAGGCAAGGCAAGATCCATGAACAGAAAAGGGTGAAGGGATGAAAGGGATGGAATGTTCAGTGGCATGTGGTAGCAGCCCACATACCCAACAGTTAGTGGCATTGGTGGCAAGATTGTGCTGGTGCAGCATCTGTACGAAAGAATTATTCCAGAATTCTTTGCGTCGTTCTCGGAGATGTGGCGGTAGTGATACCAGGTAGTGTTCTTTCTTTGTGATTGGTTGCATGGTTGGTGACAATGTTCTGTATGCAGGTGCATTCTCTTCAATGATCCAGAGTGTGACCATTAGCAGGAGGCAGGTGAGAAATGCAGCTACAAGTGCAATTGTCTTTGTACTGTGCAGTTCAAAAGTCTTGGTGTCTTTGCGGTGGCTTTGCAGGTGTTCCGTTTCTTCCATCATCTTCGAGGAGCTCACCAACTGTTAGGACCACAGACTTTTGTCTGGTGTTTTTCCTGGTAGCGTCGTTTGGCTGTGCTACCGATCTGAGACTCTGACTCAGTTAGTGGCCTGGTTGTTGGAGCTCCCCCCTTTTCGTCGATCTTAGTTTGTACCCTTCCTTGGATGGCACCGTGGGGTCGGGAAATTCAGACAGTTGGAGGGTGTCTTCTTGTGGGTAGCAACTCAGAGCTGGTCGGTCTTTTGCGAGTACTTCCTCTTGCACCTCCACCTCTTCACAGGTTGCCAGCGTTGGAGGGACTTTCTTGCAGTGGTGGACGTGCAGCCAATTTTTTTTTCCTTCCACTGGAGGGCAGTTCGAGTGGTGATCAAGACTTGCCAGGGGCCCGTCCACCTGGGCTCCAGATTCTTCGTTCTTTGGAAGTTGCGAACTAGGATGAAGTCCCCAGGCTTTATCACATGTCCTGGGCCCCTGGATATGTCAGGCAAGGCTTGCTGCACCTGTTGGTGGATAATTGTTAGCTCGTTTGTCAATTTATGCAGATAGTCTGACATTAATATGTTCGGGACATCGTTAATGGAGGTGGGTCTTGGTGCCGCCCAAATGTTCATAGGCCTGCCGAAGACCACTTCATACGGGGTCAGTCTGTGTTTGGTCAGGGTGGAGCGCATTGATAGCAATGCCAATGGAAGGGCGTCGGGCCATTTCAACCCGGTTGTGGCAACTATTTTGGCTAGCTTTAGTTTCAATGTTGCATTGTGTCTCTCTACCAGGCCCGCTGATTGGGGGTGGAAGACGGCATGGAATTTTTGTTTTACCCCCAACCCTTTCAGTATGTTCTGTATCACTTCGGCTACGAAGTGTGGGCCGTTGTCGCTCCATAAAATTCTGCAAAGGCCGTACCGGGGAAGAATTCTTTCAACAATACTTTTGCAGTGGCTATGGCAGTATTGTCGCGGGTGGGATATGCCTCCACCCATTTGCTAAAAGCGCACACAACCACCAGGACATATTTTAGACCATGGCATCTCTCTAGTTGGATGTAATCCATTTGAAGGACTTCAAAGGGGTGATCAGGGACTCCAAACCCTCCCCGTGGTACTACTGTCCCTTTCCCTGGGTTGTGTTGTAGGCATACTATACATTGTTGTACTAGGCGCTTTGCAGATTCTGTTATCTTGACATTATGCCATACTCTTGTGATTAGTTCAATCATGGGGGTGGAGCCTATGTGTGCTGGTAAATGTGCCATGGTCAATATGGGGATGAGGTAGGCATTGGGTAACAGCCATTTATTTCCGTCTTTAGTTCTCCAGCAATTTTCCTCGTCTTTTAGTCCCACCTTTTCCCACTCAGTCAATTCGTCTTGTGTGCCTGTAGTCTGTATGTCCCTTACAGTGGTCCTAGCATCAGTCCATTGTTCAGCTTGTGACCTGGTCACATACATTCGTGTCATGGTTCTGTCTTCTGCTGTGGCTCGGGCAGTAACGTCTGCTAGCGCATTTCCCTGTCCAATGAGATCTGTCACTTTCCTATGTGCTTGGCATTTTATCACTGCTAGCTTTTTGGGGAGGAGGACTGCTTCCGTCAAGGCGGAGACTAAATCTCCATGCAGGATGGGTGTACCGTGTGAAGTCAGGAACCCTCTTTCTTTCCATAGAATACCGAAATGGTGAACCACCCCGAAGGCGTATTGGCTGTCGGTGTATATGTTAACTGTCGTGCCAGCTGCTAAAATACATGCTCGTGTGAGGGCAATGAGTTCTGCTGCCTGGGCGGAACGTTGGGCAATACGGGCTGTTTCTAGAATGGTTCGGGCTGTGGTGACAGCGTATGCAGCTGAGGTGGTGCCGTCGGGGAGTTTGATGCACGAACCATCCACCCATAGTTCTCCATCTGGCTCTAGAAAGGCGGTGTCTCTGAGGTCTACTCTACTTTTTGTTTGTTCATCGGTTAGTGTCACACAGTCGTGTAGTGGAGCCACGTTAGAATCGTTCTCGGGTAGGGGTAACAGTGTGGCTGGATTGAGGGTGGTGCATCGCTTTAGGGTAATGTGCGGTGCTAGCAGGGTCAACTCATATCCTGTCAGTCGGGCGCTAGTCAAGTGTTGGGTTTTGGTCTGGTTCAGTAGTGTGTCGACTGCATGGGGTACTAAAACAGTGACTGGATTGGAGAGCACTATTCCTTCGCTCTGGCGTATTGATACCGCTGCAGCTGCCACAGCGCGCAGGCACGCTGGCAGTGCTCTGGCTACTGGATCGAGGGTGGCAGAAAAATATGCACAAGGGCGTTGTTTGTGACCAATTGATTGTGTTAGGACAGACAATGCACATCCCTCCCTTTCGTGTGTGTAGAGGAAGAATGGTTTGGAGTAATCTGGGGTTCCTAGGACTGGTGCTGAGCAAAGGGTATTGCGTAGTTCTTTAAAGGCTGTCTGGCATTCGGGGGTCCAGGGGAGAGGTGAGGGGATGTCCGTAGCTAGGAGGGAGAGAAGGGGTTTGACAATGAGGCTAAAGTTCGGTAACCACTGTCTGCAAAACGAGGTGAGGCCTATCAAAGAGCGGACTTGCTTCTGATTTTTGGGGACAGGGGTGTCTAGAATTGTCTGGATCCTGTCAGGCGTGAGTTTTCTCCCTTCTTTTGATAAAAGGTGACCCAAATAGGTCACTTGTGATTTACAGAACTGCAGTTTCTTTCGGGAGACCTTGTGACCATTCTCAGCAAGGAAATGGAGTAGGTTGATGGTGGCTGTGACGGCTATTGGTATGGTGTCTGCTGCTAGAAGGATGTCGTCTACATATTGTATTAGTGCCACTCCATCTGGCAATTGTATGGCGTCCAACTGTCTTTTAAGCGCCTGGCTATAGATACTTGGGCTCTCAGTGTACCCCTGAGGTGCTCTACAAAATCTATACGAACGGGAATTTAGGGTAAATCCAAAAAGATAGCGGCTGTCCTCATGTATAGGTATGGAAAAGAAGGCGTTCTTGAGGTCGATCACAGTGAAGGTGGTGGCAGTGGAGGGGATTAAAGTCAAAATTGTCGTGATGTCGGAAACTACTGGGTATTGTGGTACTACGATTTTGTTTACCTCCCGCAGGTCAATGATGAAGCGGTAGGCTTTCCCATCTCCCTCTCCCTGTCTCTTTACAATCGGTAGTATGGGACTGTTACAAATGTTGCTCACTACTTCCTCTACCACCCCTGCCTCTACCAAAGAGTGTATGATCTCTGTTAGTGCTTTCTCACCCTCTGGCGATATTTTGTACTGCGGTACCTTCGGTAGCGTTGCGTCCTGTCGTATTGTTACGTGTACTGGGTCAATCATCATTCGTCCTACGTCTGAATCAGCCCTAGCCCATAAGTGTGATGGCAAAGTGTCCAGTAGGGATGTGTTAGTCTCAGAGATTGAAAACATGTGCTGAAAAGGGTTCTCTCTATGGCGTTGGGGGTTGTCATACAGGATGACATGCACTCCGTCTGGTGAGCATCTGATAGTCGCATGGAAGTGTTTCAAAAGGTCGAGGCCCATAATGGCGTCTGGGGTGTTAGATGAGAGGAGGAATGTCGTTTCGACGCCATTGCTGTAAAGATTAAAAGGGATGGGTCGGGACAAAGGGTTGGTGGAGGGCGTACCGTCAAATCCTATTGAGGTCACATGTGAGCCTGACAAGGGTGCCCTTGGAATCAGTCGGTTGGATAGTGCACTACGTGTTGCTCCTGTGTCTACCAAAAATGGCGACCTTGTGCCCAGGACCTCAGCGGTAACATAAGGGCCTTGCTGATCAACGCAGAGCTCGACTGGATCCCTCCCTTGCCCCTGGCTGTCCTATGCAAAGTCGTACGTATTGTCATAATCTGTCTGTTGGTACTGATTCTGTCTGGGATGGTCAAATGCGTTCACTCTTCCTGGCCTTTCCTCGCTTGCTTCACTCGCGTACCCTCTCCCACGTCCTCTTCCTCTCTGTCCACTTGCTATTTCCCTCGCCCCTCTGCCCCTAGCAGCTCCTAACAAAGCCGGGCATTGGGATTTCCATTGTCCATATTTTTTGCAAAATGCACATTGATCCTGTCCTAGGTCTTGGCGTCCTACATATGATGTAGATGGATTGTTCCTAGGTGGCTGTACTCTAGGGGTATTCTGCTGGTTTCCTCCCCTATATTGCTCCCCTCCTGTATTCGCCCCCTGGAGTTGTGCTATCATTACCCTTTCCTTCAAGTCCTTCTTTTTCCTTTCTGTAGCCTTGTCATTTTCGTTTCTCTGATGCTCGTAATACTGGGCCATTTGGAGAATGGCCGTCGGTTTAGATGCTGCCCAACTACTTTCGCTGGCTTGTAGTTTCTGGGATACATCTGGCAGTAATCCTTTGACGTAGTTCTGCACAAATAAGTGGTGTCCGGTTGCGGTGGACATGTCTTGTCCACTGTAATCAGAGAACACAGTTTCAAATCTGGAGAAGTACTCTGAGACGTCCTCTTGTGGTTTCTAGCAGCATGCGGTTACTATGGACCAGTCTATCTTTTTCTCTGGGATCAGCGTTTTCACTTTCTGCACTATTTTGTCAGGGAGGTCTAATATTGCTTTAACTGGTTTTTGACCAGGGTTCCGCTGTTTATCTAGTGTGTCGAGTTGTTCCCAGGTATGACCAAACAGTTCGGTATGGTTTACTTTCTTAACCTGTTTCCACACATCTGCTGGCAAACATAACCCGAAGAACAGGTCTATGTCGGCAAGTGTCATTATTGTTGATCCCAGAGCGGTACCTAGCTCGGCGTAAAAGGCGGTGGGGTTCTTTCGTAAATCCGGCAAAGATTTACGGAAGGTCAGGATGTCCTGTCTGTCCCATGGTTGATACACCCAATTGTAGACCACCCTTCCTCTAGCGTCTTGATGGTTTATATCGTCATTAGTCCCTTGTCCTCTAGGAGGTACCCAGTAAGGGGCAGCTTCTTTTATTGGCATCATGCTATCTGTTTTTTCCACTGGGGGTCCTGCTACCTTAGTTGTCCTGTCCCTATCTATCTGTCCTTGTTCTATGAGGTGACGCAATACTTCTAGTGTGGATGAAAATAGTTCTGCAACATCGTTGTCGCCTTCATCTCCGATGTCTACCTTCCTGTAGAGAGCCACTAATCGCTCGGGCCCTACGTCTTGGTACTTCTCTTCATATGCAGTAAGGGTGTGGTAACAGAGACGTACAATAAAGTATCGTTTGCGGTTTTCAACATAGGAGTTGCATATGTCAGTTACATGCTCTTCTGTCTCCTTCCTATCTATGAGGGATTTAACTACTTTATCAATGCCTGCTCGCTCATTTTTACTTTATCGCGGGACCCTGGACGCTCCTATTTCCTTGGTTCCTACCTCTACTACTGCCTCCTTTGATGAGGCATTTGGTGTGGGTGGCTCGGTGGGAGCAGAGGCGGTGGAGACTGAGGCAATCGTGCCATCTCCAGCTATACTTTGGGGGTCCTGGCGTTGTACTACGGGATGAGTAGGGGCATAAGGGGGTGGCATGTATATCATTGGGGGACCTAACAATAAATCATCATCTACCCTTTGTTTTGCTGGTAACTTGGGGTAAAGAGTCGAGGGCGTTCTAACAGGGCATTGACCTGATATTTTTGATTCCTGTTCCTTTTTATCGATTTCCTTTTCTTTTAGTTCTTCTTCTAACTTTTTACAGGCTTGGTAAGCTGATTTTCGCGTTTCTTTATCTTGTCTAGCTTCGTCTCTTTTCTTTCGTTGAGCTGCTTCTTTTCGCCATAAACCAAAACTATCAAACATGGCTGGTCTAGCTTTCTTTTTGTGGAGAGCTAATTCTAACGTTTCTATTTTAGCGGGATCGAAAGATCCCGTCAATGGCCACTGATTTACCCGGTCCTTCCTAGTGTACTTATGCCATAGTTTGCTATAAGCTACGGTGGCTAATCCATATTTTACATACATGTCCTTGTTAGGGGTGCCTTCCGGCGGTGCCGGATGACTGACCTCTAACAAACGGTCCGGTCCAAAACAATCAAACAATCTAGAGAAAACAGGCATGACGTATTTAGCGGTCAAAATGAATATCTCAATTAATGTTAGACAAAAGTCTGCACTACCTGTCCTTCGCTGTCTGCAAAGAGAGAATATTCCTATTCTACGTTGTTTGCAAGCAGGGAATGTCTCAAATAACTCAAAAAGCAATACTAGTATTTCTATCAATCAATCAATTTAAGTCATGTTTTCTCACGACCTTACCCGGACCGTATGGACAGTTCTTCGTATTCCCCTTACAGCGCCAGGTTGTCCTCTTACTCCAACAATCAATGCGGCGTTCCTGTAAGGCCCCAGTCAGGACCGCAGGTCACTCGAGAGAGGTCCGTTCGGAACCGGTGAAGTTCAGTCAATTGGCAGCCAGACGAGGGTCTCTTTCAGGCAGGTGCACTCCAATCATTTAGTCGTTCACTCCGTCGTTAGGACCTCTCTACTGGACCCACGTGTCTCTGATGGGCCCCCCGTTGGGTCGCCAATTTGTGAAAAGCAGCGAGTCTCCTGGGATCCCAAATGCTGCCCGGCGCAAAGTCACCTTTAATCCACTTTGGATTCACTATCTAAAATAACGAGGCAGGCGCTGGAAGCTGGAAGGCAAGAAAAAGGTTTATTACTCTTAGAGGAGACCACGTCAACTGCTGACACCAGGATGTCTTCAGGGAGGTGTTCTACTGGCAATGCTTCTGACTCTTCCTTTTATACAGTTTTACACAATGTATTTGTTTCTTTTATCATGGTTACAAGCTTGGAGTCTCCGCCCCGGGCAGGTTGTCACACAAGCCTGACATTGTTTTATCAACATGATTACACAAGCCCAACATTAACTCTCCTCCCACCCAGGTCAAAAACAGACAATTTAATTGCAGCTGGACCTTGCTTCAGGGTCTAAAAACGAGTGAGACCGGCCAGATCTAAGAGTCCGTTCTGTTGATAAGAACAGGTCCCATTGTTGGCAAAAAACCAGTCTTGCTGTGTGTAGTGCAATAAACCATGTTTGCAAGAGTCTGTTTGGTATTTGTAACCCGTTTGTGCAGGGATGAGAGGAAAGACGAGTTTGAGGCAGCAGGTGATGTTGATGTTTGTCGTGGAAATAGTTTATAGCCCCCAGCACACATATCAGGTTTGGTCAGAGAGTCAGAAGGCTGCTAGAGGACAGGGTGAAATGAAGGTGACCAACAGAGTACAAAATGGCTGTGGTAAATCAGAATGACTGTAGTTTATGTGCACGTAGGAACTTTCATCAGACAAGATGGCGCAGAATGTTCATGATTGTGTTTTGTTCTTAACACCAGGGAACAGGAACTTAACGGTAGTAAAGGTTTTTAGGTGCTAATCAGTCATTTAGCGTCCCTTCGCCTTTTAAGAATGCCAGGGGCTGGATTGACCCCTCTGGACCCAGGCTAGAACCGATCATGTGAGGGCAGGGTAGAACTCCGACCAGGTGTGGATAGCCAACTGTTTAAAGTGCTGGATCCTTTGCTGGAGCAAGCAGTGGATTGTTCTCCCAGAAAGATAGATGATTTGCTGCTCCAGAGAAACAATGATCCTTGGTTCTCCCCCAGATCCTGATGTTTTGGAGTCCTTCATCAGTTTCTCTTCAGAATTTTATAATAAAACATATGCCTTTTTAGCCATTACATTTGGAATCTTGTACTACAAAATGCAACATTGGTTATTTTTATATTGTGTTAATGGGGGAGAACCTCAGCGCCTTGATAATCTCGCGGGTGAGTAGTCGTGCTTTATAAGAAACCTGATTGATTGATTGATTGAACCTGCACATGCCATTCAGGAGAGGTTGAGGGGGGCAATTGCTTATGGCTTGTAGTGTGTGCTGGTATGAAAATAAAACTCATGGCAGCTTACAGACACAGCACCAGTGTACTGGGCAGGGAGCTAGTGCTCGGGCTGAGTCGTCTGCATGGTAGGCAAGGGTTGCCAAGATAGGTCAAGCTCCTAATAAGCCACATGTCATATCAGTGCACCTAAAGAGTAGTAGGGCTGGAGTAGCGTCAGCCACATGTCACCAGTGCATCTAAGATGGCGGTTAGGTCACACAGAGTCAGCTTCATGTTAGGCCCGTCTGTCCGAGACAGAGCTAAGACCGTGTCAGCCAAGTAAGGCTAGTGCATCTAAAAGGGTGCTATGACTGGGCAGAATCAACCACCTTTTAGGGAATGGGTGGGGTTAGTCACACGTCAGACCAGCTTTTAAGAGGGTACTAAGGCTGAACAGTGTCAAAGAACAGGCCGGCCACTTTGAAAGACCATCAGACAATGTCAGTCAGGCACCTGTCAGTCTTGTTTCTGAAGGATCTGGGACAGGGTCACTCACGTGTCGAGCCATTGCCCTTGAAAAACTGGTTTCATTAGTCGGAGTTCATCCTTGATTCTGACATGTTGGTCAAATATCTGTCCCCTCTCTCTGAAACTGGGCTGAGACGGTCACTGCCCATCCCGGCTTACAGAAGCCCCCGCCTGATTTCTGGATCCCTGCATGGCAGGGAGGGCTTTATGTCGGCCAGCGCACGTGACCATCCAGATGTCAGCTTCTGCCTTTATTATTATGTTTTTGGTTTTAAAATATTAGAGCTTTTTTTATTGCTGTGGTTTTTAATCTACCCTGATGCGGACAGAGTTCTGTGGACGGAGGCATTAGGGTGGAGCTGAGTGGTAACTGTGAAAGCAGATTATAAGGGTTTAAGTCTGCGCGTCTGGCAGGTACCTGCTGACAAGCACTTCACCCCTTGAGCCCCTCCCGACCGCAGAGAGCTCGGCTAGTAATCCAGGTTCTCTCTATTTATTTATGAGTATGCCCCAACTCCGCCTTCATCTTCCTGCATTGTCCTTCCCTCTCTCACTTTATGTTCTCTGCTTCCCTATGCCCTTTAACTCTCATCTTTCTTACTCGACCCTCAAACTCCCTGTTCTGTCCTCCATTGCAGGTTATGTGTTATGTATACTGTTATGTTATGCCGTTGGCATTTGTTCAGTGCTTGCTTCCAGTCTTATGGTATTTTTGCACATTCTGAATCTGGGTGCCCGTTTGTGCGGACTGAGTATTGCCCTCAATCGTTTGTGTGTGTTGGTGTTTGCTTGTGTGAGGTTAATAGACAGTGTGTTACCTTCAGAAGTGGTTTGTGTAGGCTAGTGTGAAGAAAAACATGAGTACGGTCATGGGAAATGTGTGTAGTGTCTTGTGTGTGAGGGTGGGTGGGTGTGCTGGATGACTTCTGTTTTTCTCTTTGGGGCAGGTGGTAATTTGACCCTTGCTTGGCTTGAGTGAAGTGCCGAGTAGTGACTCATGACCCAGGAAGGTAAATAAGATGCCATGTTGTGTGCATGAAGGTGTGGTGTGATTAGACCTGCTTTATCTGAGAGGTTCTAGGGTGCATTTTGGTGCACTACTAGGCAGTGCTGTTGGTGTTTTTGCCAGCCATCAGTTTGAGGGTGTAAGCGCTGCGTTTGGCCTGTGCTGTCGGAGGATGACCATATTTAGCTATTTCTGGCACAGTGGTGTATGAGGATGATGATGGTAGTGAGTGGAGAATGGTGCTGTGTGTCCATGGCACGCAGATTATGGGCTAGCAGAAGTCCTTTCTCCATCTCTTTCCCAATACTTTCTCCCCTCAGACCTAACCTTTATCTTTCTCATTTCCTTCACTCATTTTCCCTCCCCTTTCCCCTATTTCTTTCTCTCCACTCTTTTATGTTCTCTTCTCCTCTCCTCCATCTGCCCCTCTCCTCCTCCTCCTCTGTGTGCTCCTCTAGATCCCCTGCTTTCTTTCCTTCTTCCTCTCCACCATTCATCTGTACTCTCACCCCTCTTTCCCTCGCACACTAGTCCGGGGTCGCTCCCTCCTCTCTCACCCCTCTTTAATATGCACTGGTGTTGTTAGGTAGGACATGGAGTGCGCTGGAGCTGTCCCCTGGCCCATATCGTACACACACATCCTGATCTCCTCAGCCCCATGGGGACGGGACTAACCTGCCATCTGTGCCGCCAGGTCACTGCATCGCCCGTAATCACGAATATAGGGCACTGCTGGGCCCTGCAGAGGCAACCTAGAGAGACGAATGGGGGCTGTGTTCGTACTCCTTCATGGATCAGCGGGTGCACCCCCGGGGGCGGCCAATCCAGGCCCAGTGATGTTTGCTGAAGGGCACTCTTCGAGGTTCACGAATGGTTCAATGTGCGTCTACCGTGTGTGCAATTGTGCAGGATTCGGTGAAGACGTAAGAGTACTCTGTGTGTGCATGTAATGGGAGTGCTGTTTGGTGCAGAGAGTCTGTGCAGCATTGATTTAAAGTGTGTGTGTGTGTGTTTTTCCGACACATTTAGTGATTATAGTGTCGCGCAGTGAATTCTAGAAAGATTGATGTAGTGTATTTGTGTTTTTCTTTGACCCTGTGATTGTGATTTAGTGCAGTGAGCCTATAAAGAATTGATTTTCTGTGTGTTGTGTGTACGGTTACAGTGTTGGGGCAGTTCTGTGCCATGTGTACCGTCTGTGCCTTCATACTGGAACTAGGTGTAGTGCAGTTAATCTGTCCAAAGTTTTTTTTCCTCGGAGTATTATATAGCGCGAACTTGACCCGAAGGTGTCGGGTATCAGAGCGCGTTACATGAGCACCAGTTGCGTTACATGAGACACATTCATGTTTGTTAGAAACGAAGAGATTAAGTGATTAGCCCAGAATCACAGGATGTTGAGCGTCATTGCCGAGACTCGAACCCGGTTCCCCAGATTTGAGGTCAACCGCCGTAGACCACATCCTGTGCACTAAACAGCAGACCGCCATATCTGTGATCACATTATAAGAAACTTTTTTTTTTTAATGCAGCCCTTTTTCCTTAAAAGAAACGAGGCTGCATTTAAGAAATAGTATTTTTTAAAGTTTCTTTATGTGTTGGCAACGGGCCCCACTGCCCCTTCCTAAACAAACATTTTTCACATTCGCAGAAGGGACCCTTTGGGACCACTTCCCTATTGTAAATGGGATACCACCTCTTTTGAGTAGTCAGTAACCAATCAATGATTTGCGACTGAAATTGCAGTCAGAAACCATTGACACAAAGCATTTCAAATCATAATTTGGAAGAGTTGCCCTAAACATGCCCCTTTCAAATTGAGATGATGCACAAAATGGTTTTTAGTACATTTGCAAAATACATTTAGTAGTCACAAACCTAAGGATTCAGTGAATTGGAGGATTTGAGATCCCTAAATAGCTTAGTACAACAAGCCCTTAGTGCTGAAAAAAGACCATGTCACATTACAAATATTTACACTTCCTTTGGTTACTCTGGTGACAAAGTCCTATTAAAGATGGGTCTGGATAATTGGATGGGAGCAACACGAGACCAAGAATATCCAAAATATTTCAATATGTGGACTCCACCTGCACTCTCCACTTCTGTACCGCTTCGTCCTTTGGAGCAAAAAAAGCTGTCCCAGTTTATCAGTTTTAGAGTTTTCTTATGTCACACTCCGAGTTTAAAAATATCTCCCACTCTTTGTCGGCCACAAGAGAATGTATTCATAATTTAGTGAGACCCATGCTTGAGTTTCTCCTTCAAAGATTCGGCAGGTGGAGCGCCATGGAGATTACACTTCTTTAGTAAATATTTAGCTGAGGTCAAAGTACATCTCTCATGTGATTTCCAGCAATACATCAATGCTGAAAGCCCCAGTCCCTCTCTGCAGTTTGAGTTTATCCCTAAGTTACAGGGGTGTGACCATGCAGAAGACTTCAAGGCATTTGAGGCAGCAGACTCTGAAGCTTCTGTCCAGAATTTCACTTCAGAAAACACCTTGTCATCTGTGATTGGGTTGTAGACGTGAAAGATCTGATCTCTGTGGCCACACAACCACAAGAATCTAGATTTTGATCCGTTTGGCTGCATATGATTTCTGCTTGGTGATGGTCATTCTTTCAATCTTTTCACTCTGTGATCTTGATGTTCTTCTGGCACATCGGTGGGCTGGTCTGTTGACAAATGTTGACAACTCCAGCAATCAGCAGATTGCATTTTCCATAGTTTCCAATCTTTGATGTGGCACGCAGATGCTAGTCAGTAATTCACAATTATTCTCCACATTGTTTGTAGCTCAGAGTTTTTATTGTGATGTTTGCGAATGCAGCCACTAATGTCTGTTAGTAAGCCCACTAAATCCCTGTGTGTGCTAATCATGGTTGACGTCCCTGGCATCTTACTTTTTTCCCCAAACATCAAAGGGAAGGGGAAGAAGAAGAGCACCGACATCTTTGCTGATACATTTAGGATAAGTTAGTGCTAACATACTGACTCTATCTCATCTTCTGGGTTAGCTTTTAGATTCCACATATTTACAGTAATGTCCTATTTAATTTTTCCAACTGTAAATCCCCTCGCGGGTGGTACAAGTATCTTTCACCCCAGTCAATCCATTAATCTCCTGCACCACAATTCTGTTGAAGACTTGTCCCTGAAATGAGTGCATTCATGAAACTTCTGTAGTGTACCACATAAAAGACATTCCCACAGGGTTAGAGTATTTTTGTAGCTGTGTGAGTGTGTTGTATGTGTAGGTATGCATGAACATTTCTGTTAACATCCTCTGCCATCACTATGATAAATCTACTTTCAGTCGAAGTACAAGGTAATAAGAAAAAGTAAAACAGCGTGTGAAACATCCTTGCTGCAACCTTGGGTAGCTTCTATTGGGCAAGCACAAACTGTGGCTGGTGAAGGCTAATCCCTTCTGCGATAAAAGGTCTGTACAAGGCTCAGATTGGCCTCAGAGTGTGGCTTGGTGCACGCCTAAAGCATGCTAGGTCATGGTACCATCTGGAAATAGGGTGCAGTGCTGGAAATCCTTATACTATCTTCCATCTCAAACTCGAGCCTCCATCCAGTGTGTGGCTCATGTCCCCCTTTCTGTAAGGTTGTTTCTCTCTCTCCTCGAGCTAAGGATTGAGGCACTCTGGTCTAGTGTGTCGAATCTCTTCTCAATCTTTGTCTCAAGGCCGCCCTCACTACAGGGCGTAAATCTCCCCTGAACTCAGATTGGAGTCTACATTGAGCTCTGATCTTAAATGTCCCTCTGAGCCCTAATGCAGACTTAAGCTTGCATCCAAATCCCTCCCCTATCTCCAGAATGACATCCACACGATTTCAGACTTACATTTCTTCTGATCTTCGGTTTTGAAATTCCCCCAAATGTTGTGCTTGACAGCCCTCTGACTGATGCTTGCACTGGCGTCCCCAGTTTTAGGCTTGAACCCCTCAATGTCTCAGGTCCTGAGTCCCTGCCTAATCTGGGCGAGGCCCCCCTTTCAACAAATTCAAGCTTGCTTCTGCGCTAAATTTCAATTCCCTGCCTCCAATCTCAACTATGAGTAATGCCCTGTCACCTGTCTTGAATCTCCCCTTAAACCCCCTTTACTTTTGAGATCGAGCTCTTTCTGATATGCTTGCATCATCCTCTCTTTCCTCTGGTTCGAATCTATACTCTTGTCTCGAGGCCGAGCATCCTCCCCTCTCCCAATGCTGAGATTAAGTACATCATCCCAGGACCTGTCTTCTAGCCTTCCGGACACATTTCCGCTACACTTCCACCAGACTAACCGGGAGGGAGGGAGGGGGGGGGGGGGGTTGCTCCCTCCCAGATCATGTTTGTAGTTGGCTCCTCAATTGCATGCACCCAGATCCCAGGTGCAAGTCTCCATTGATCCTGGGCACAAGCCCCCAGATCTTGAGTCTCCAATCTCCCATAGTCTGGAATTCGAGTCACCCCCTTAAACTGGGCTGCAGCTTCCCATCCTCCCCATGATCTGGGGCTTCTGCCACCACCCTCCTTGTCTGAGCCCTGCGCCTACCCCCCCCCCCCGATCCCAGGATCTAGTCCCCCCTGGTCTCAGACTTGTAATCCCCTTCCTGATTTCAAACTCAATTGTGTCTCACTGATCTTGTGCTCGAGTCCTCTGTGATCCGAGTTTGTGTTTTCTAGTGGGTACACTTCTTCCTGCTGGACTTTATCAATGCAGAGAAGAGAAAGTATCTCCCCAGGAGCTCTATTAATGTATTTACTATGGGTTTATTTATGCGGACTGTAGGTCAGGTGAGGACTTTTGGATAAAAGATATTGGGACCCAGGGAGTGACAAAGTCGTGAGGTGAAGCTACTGGGGCTATTCAGCCGGTACCTTTTGTACTATTTCCCAGGGAAAAGGTACATAGCCTCCAACGTTTACCCTTTCTTATCCGGTAAGTATTTCATGTTTCAATCTCCATCCTTTTTTAATCCATTTACTCTTCGTGAGCCTCATTCAAAAAGGGTTTCACACTCCTAAGTTGACTGCAAATACTTGAATACCTCCATTTACAACGTTTAAGACTTATTTTGTATTCACAAAGTGTGAATTTACGCCCTAAATAAATTTGCCTCAAGTAATGCAATGCTGATATGGTGCCCCATCACCAGTGGCAGATTTTCCCACAAAGGTGGGTTGTAGGCATTCCATGGTATGGATTCTTGCCTAACTGAATGAACACTCAGAAATTAGAGACTTTTGACAGGCACATTCCCAGCTTTTAACATGTCTGGGATTTCCACCTCTGTGGGATAAGACTTCATCCATATCTAGGATGGGAATGAGGAGGGAACCCCCCTCCCCCAAATTATTGGAGTATTGCTGTAAAGGTTTTCTTTTTATTGTTATTTATTTTGAATGCGGTTTATTGGAGGTTAAAAACACGTAAATCAATTTAATATTTACATCCATTTACAAATCAACATGTGAATTCGAAATTTATCATGGCCATTATAATCTGACTTTATTTGTTTGATCGTCCCAAAGAGGATAACACTTGTATGGAATGTTTATTTATTTATTTATTTATGTCAGCCTAACGTTATAAGACACTCTAAAGTGAAATATAACATACTCAGGTGACTGTCAGTTGTTGAATTGCCCAGCATGTCCTTTCGATATGGACAATATTACCCCTACACCCCGGAACCTCCTGTAATGGAAAGTGGTCAAACCCAGCCGCGGCCCATGCAGGTAAGAGCGGTGGGGCCAAGTGGGGGATTTCGATAGACGATGAGGAGGGGAAATTAATTATTTAATTTCCCCTTGTGTTCATCTGTCTAATTCCCCCCCCCCCCCAGCCCGGCCGCACCCCCCCACCACTCTTACCTGCACGGGCCGCGGCTGGTCAAACCTAATCCTTATATAGACCTTATAATCTTCACTATGGTCTCTGCTGAAATAACAGTAACAGAAGTTGCGGTCTGATTTGTGGGTGTGAAATAACATACCCTGCATGTGACGTGATCTGTATTTACCATTTTACATTGGTCTAAAGCGTACTAATTAAAGTTGGTGAATATTTGTAGATTGATGTAGGAGCTAGGTGCATTGTGCCTGGTGGGTTGACTTTTAGCTTGAGCAGCCTTGTGTGTTTTATTTGTATTTTTGTTTGGTCCCGCATGTGCCACAGGTGCCTGAAGTGTTACCATTCTTTTTACAGCTCGTGCTGAAGATGTTGGAACCAGCCTTTACTTTGTGAATGAGTCTGTGCAGCAGGTAACCTTCTTCAGCACAGTGGGGGTGGTGATCCCCTGCCCGGCCGCAGGGTCCCCCAGCGCCGCCCTTCGATGGTACCTCGCCACGGGGGAGGACATCTACGATGTGCCCCACATTCGGCATGTGTACCCGAATGGCACCCTACAACTGTTCCCCTTCTCGCCCTCTGCCTTCAACAGCTTCATTCACGACAATGACTACTTCTGCACCGCCGAGAACTCAGCCGGCAAGATCCGCAGTCCCAACATCCGCGTCAAAGCAGGTAGGAGCCCTAACATCATTGTCGTAACGGAAGGGAGCCTGGTTAGCCCTTACAAAGTTTACATTACTACTTTGCATGCGTGTAGAGAAACCAGATGAAAATGTTGTGATGCAGTCTCTAATGAGTGGTCAGATGTTCTGTTTTGTGTTGGCACCTTATGATGATCTTCTCCCAATGCCTGAGACCCTGGGAGGTGAGAGTAGGGAAAAGATGTCACCTTACAGGATTATTTCCACTTAGAATTCTCCAGCCAAGTAAATTGTGTTGCCTAATCCTTTGTGTCAATCGCCCTGTTTTCCTCCAAGCAGGAGCCTCTTTGGCCTATCCTCACAACTTCTTCTTCACACACATGACAGTCGGTGGTGGTTTAGGATTCTATGCCGAAAAGCAAGCAAGTGGTTGCCTCAATCTAAAGCTGTCCAAAGGCCATTTCGTTTGTTCAGCCTAGTCCAAGTTCCCTTCTTTCTTCAGTGGGGGATTTCATAGAAGCAGCTGGAGGCAGGTTTCTTTAACCTTCACAATCAAACCTTTGACTAAATCACTATGAAAAGCTTGCATTTCCTTTGTTTTCACTCCCTGTCAACATACTTTAACCCACAAGGGTGACTTCTCACCCTCTCCTGCCTCCTTTCCCAATTAGCTTGCATTACCACCTCTAGCATCTTTTTACCTCTCTGTCCCATCCTTTACTTTCTTTTCTCTCACTAGTCTCTCATTACTGCGTTCCCCTGACTCTCACTACTTCACAGAGCCATAGCCTCTTCTTGTGTCCCTCTGTGCCCTCTTGTCTGTCATCGCTCTCTTCCACTGCCATACTTCCCTACACTCCTTTGCTTCCCTCTTTGCCCCTAGCCTTAGCCTCTTTGCCTCTTCCCTGGCCCTTACCCGTGGCGTCCTTCCCTCCATCCAACATCAAAGCTTCTCTTTGTCACATTTCGGATCCAGCGCTCTCTTTCCACTGCCGTCTCCCCTCTCCTTGCTTTCTAGCTTCTCCTTTTTAGTTTACCCTCTCTCCCCATGTGCTAATGTCCTCTCCTCCCTATAATCTGTGTTTCTCTCCCTCACTGCGTCCCAGGCGTGTATTCCTTTCCTCACTACACCACTGCTTAGCTCCTTTCTCTCTCACCATTTTCACCCACTAACTCTGCCTTCTTACCCCTACCCTGTCTTAACCTACCACCTTACTCCTAGCGTCTTGTTTCATACCACTAGCCTCTCTTCATCCATCGCTCTATCTCTTGTATTGCCTCCCACCTCACCCATCCTTACCTCTACCTTCTGCTGGTCTGCCTCCTCACCCTTAACCTACCTTTTCTTCTAATCTCTCATTATCGACCTCGTTTCTCTGTACCATTCCATGCCTCACCTTGTTCCATCTCTTCTCCTTTGCCCATTCTTTTCTGTCCCTGCCAGGCAATCTCGACTCCCGCTTTCTTACTCCATCCTTCTCTCTCTCCCTTCTTCCAAGAGTTTGGATCCACATTGCCTTGTAATCTTTTCTTGATTATACCCTTTATGAAACCTAGTTCGGGGACAACGGGGGGAACCTGGGGTTACTGCACCCCCACTGTAGCAGTTGGGATGATTTACCTCGGGTGTCTTGGGCCTCCTACTATTGGGCCCAAAATGAATGCAAAGTCCACCTCTTTAGCAGCTGACTGAGGACAGCGGAGAAGAGCAGTCAAAGGCGGCAAGGATTAGACACTTGGAGCTCAGAAAAGCTCCATAATCTCAAGCAATAGATCCGTTTCCAGCCTGTGCTTTACTTTAAGCAAAAGTACTTGAATATAAATGCAGAGACACTACATACAAAAATATAGATAACTACAATGAAAACGAGAACTTTCTAACCACTTCCTAACCAAAGTTCTCTTTTACTGTTGAAATACTGCGTACAATGCTTCTGAACTTCCTTAAAGGACAAGGCTTTAACGTGAACAACGGGCACAGCATCCATGGACCTTGACAAACCAATGCGCATGCGCACACGGTTTCTTCTTAGAAGTGACGCTGAGGCACCAAACTCTCAGGCACGGGGGAAAAAAATATATATATATATATAATATATATCTATATGTATGTCATGCATCACATCAAAGTGTTTTTGATGAAAACAGGCTCCTGCAAGGCCTCACAAGTTTTTTTTCAGATCCAAACACAACCCGTGACCCAAATTAGGACAGAAGCACCAAGCTAGAGTGCTGGTATTCAGCACACAAAGGGAAGGGGTAAAGGGCAATGGGGGCGACCAATCTATGGGAATCTACAACCATTAAAGGACTAAAGATGGACCCAATCACCAAATACTAAGATCACCAGTTACAAGGTGTTTGAATACAATATTGCATCAACTGCCAATCACGGTTACGTTTTTCTTCATGCGTCATGGTATTAACTTCAACTGCACTTATCGAAGAAAACCTCCAAATGCAGTAGACATTTTCCTCTACCAGTGGGTAACCACACCTCCGGGGGTATGAGGTATGGGAACAAAGGACCTCACGTCTGGTCTTTAGAGGCTGATAACTCTGCAAATGCCTCGTAGATCTCAACACGGTGTGCGGTGCCTAGTGCACCTCTACCTCTTCTATCTGTTTTTTACTCTATAGTTCAGGAGAGAGTCCATGCTAATCTTCAAGGTCCTGTGGAGGTAACTGGGGGCACACTGGAGGGTTCAGGGACAAAGGGGGACCCCGCAAGTCTTTGTAGCCACTGATCCCTTCCCTAGGCCCCAGGAAATGAAGATAGAGATGGTTTCTTGACCTTCCTGCACAGCTCTCACATGCTCCGGGCCACTGGGCTGAAGAACTCCTAAGAAGGTGGTCCTCTGCAAGATGCACACTCCAATACCCTCTCTAAAAAAAAAACCAGGGTTCTCCTTTCCTCCATGCAGATCAACATCACTTCTTTCATAAATCTGGACCAAGGTGTAGTCCCCAGCCTGATGGGAGGACAGCAAACAGCATATCGAAATCCTGAGAAACTGCAATCTTCTCAACTATCCTGGTGGATATTTCTCCTGTCAGTAAGAAATCCTGGAACCCTGAACTGGGACAAATCCTAGTATTCTACACATAGTGGACCAATCAGCTCAGCTCTGGTGCATAGTTCATACTTTGAGGGCTTCTCCAATCAAACCCTGCAGGACTTCACAAGACCGGGGTATATCAGGGTAGAGCCCTTCCAGAGCGGGTTCGACCACTTCTGGTGTGGATGATAACTGGGACTCACTCAGACAGCAAGTCGGAAGGGTCCTGGGGCTTGGAGCACTCTGATGAGTCAGCCTACTAACAAACGAAAAAGGAGGGACCTATGTGCCCTTTTCCTGCAGGAAGCTGCAACTGTCTACAGTGAAGGGAAGGAATGTACAGTGCAGGTGCCCTAGTTAACAAAGGTCTGGACAACCTGACTCATGGTCATCCGCCATTTTGGCCAGCCACATAAACTAAGGGAAGCCGAAATTGATGTCCTGCTGCACCCAGCCACACATGCAAAGGCATCTCACTCACTCTGTGCTATACAGATGGAGCACATACAACTTTTCACACAGATGAAAGTGATCGACTAGAGATAAGAGAGACAAGACGACACTTTTTAACCTGGAGAATCTGGTAGGAAATGGGAAAAAAGGCGTGCGCTTCACTCTAATTTGTGATGTCAGCACTGCTGGTGGTAGAGCAGAAAGTCGTCATTGCAGTTTTGGAGCTCCCTTGGCTTCTGAGCATGACTTGGAGTCTCTTGCCATTTGACACGGAGATATCCTGGTAAGGATTCATGATTGCAGGGCTCACTGTGGGAAAAATACAAAATCTAGCAACAGCACACAAGGAAGTAAGCATGGGGTAGAGGAAAGTGCCTCCGAGAGCTCTGCAAAGGGCATTTCCATCCCAACACCCTAGCTTCTTCTTCCCTTCATTTTTACTACATTCTCCTTCCTCTCTTCCCTGAAACCTTTTCTCTCCATTTTTACTCTCCATTTGCTTTGCTTTCTATCCCTATCTGCTGTCTCCCATTCGTCCTTCCTTCCCTCCCTCCTACTCCCTTTCATCTCTTCTCACCTACCCCTTTAGACTCCTCCTTCCTTCCTCTGTCCTCACTTAGCTAACCCTTTGCATCCTCTATACACCCTTTATATTTCTTTCTCTCAAAATTCTCCTCACCCTCCTTGATCCCTAACCAACTTGTCAATCTTCCCCTCTCCCATCCCAAAATTGTTCCTTCCTGCCTCCTTGCTGCTAGTTTCACCATCACTCCCTGCCCCTATTGCTTTTCCATTTAACATTTTCCACTTGACCTCTCTGCCGCTTTGCACGCTCGCCTTGTCTTCACTCTTTGTTCCACATGTTTGCTCTTTGGTCACTAAGTTATTCCTGTGGGACTGATAGGGTCAAAGCCTGAGACTTTGAGGCTAAGAAAGCCAAATGTGATGGTGTCCCCATATTCAAATTTCTACACATGGGCCCTGAAGAAGAATCTTACTGTGGATCACGCATCCAACAAAAAACACCTTAGTAGCCCAATATATAGGAGAGCCGCTTTGTAGAGACAGGCAAACATGTGCCTTCTGAAGACACATTTGCATTTACAGATCAATTTCCTTGTTTGAATTTTGTGCACAAATGACTTGCTGGTGGTCAACAAAAGGCAACCATAAACTTGCCACAGATTAGGGCATCTATGAAGTCTGGTAGAAATTGGCCAAGTCAATCATGTTGGGCAACCATTACTTATGACTGAATCTGTCTCAGTTCTACAGGCATTTAGGAGGCAACAGGCGTGTATCTAAATTTCCTTATTTCCCCACAAGCAGGTCCTTCTTTGGGGGAGGCAGCCCTCTGTGGTATAGTAGCATCCGATTCATTCAGCCGTGCCCATATATATTGTGACTTTTTATTCTGTCACTTCTCATCCTTCTCAGAAGGGGGCAGCTGTACCCGGATCACACCATTTCCTCAATTTCAAAGGTGGGTTCTCCTCAGGTATCCAACAGCCGGATGTGGTTCCCCGCAGCCAAGAGGGTGCAACCCTCACTATGAAGCCTCCTTGGAGAAGAGATATATGATTTCCTGCATGTCAGAAACAGTGCAATAACAAGTCATTGGCACAGCCCCATGTAGTACTAAATTATGTAGGGTTTGTAGCATAGGATTTAATTGGCATTAATACAACATGGAGTGTTCGATAGGAGACACACCAAGCTGCTTCCACTTAAGATAGAAAGGATCCTTGCTGGTAGATTACAGTAGATGGGCAACTGAAGCAAGATGTTTACGAATAACAAACGATGCATAGTAATACCAGGGGCCCTTGACGGGCACAAACATAAAATACAAAAAGCATTGGCAAAGCCAAAAGGTCTGCCTTACATTTTCAGTTATAAACCCGACCTATTGGCTTTGCCAAAGTTGCTGGGTATGCTTTATTTGCATTTCTGCAGTGGCCAGAAAGCAGGAGCAGGCAGTGACAGTATGTTGAATTTTATCAGGGGCCCAGTGGCTGAATGTGGTTGCCAGAGTCATCAACGGGTCTTTCCTCTAATAGAAACTCTTAGAGGAACTGGTCTTTTGCATCTTTAGCAGTTATTTTATTGCTGTAAAGTTAATGTGTTTTACAGGGAAAAAAACTGAAAAATAATATTTATGTATACAATGCATGAATGTGATTAAAAAAAATGAATGTTGCAAAACGTCTGGTGACTGAGTGTACTTTTCGGATGTGAAATAGTCCATCATGCATTCTAATGGACCGTCTCCTGGAAGGGGAAAGGATACCCCTAACCAGCCAATAGCAAGACAGTTCGACAAAAAGTATTATCTGCGGTAATGCATGATGTTGATGACAACAACCAAATCCAATGAGCTATGGGTTTCACACAGGCTGGCCGGTGCATTGAAGGGCCGGCTCAAAGCCTGCTCTCGGTGTATTGAACACAAGAGGCTGGTTTCCCCAGATTTAAAACACCACTGAGATTATATGGCAACGCTTCAAACACAGGCACTGTCTAAGAAGGCGATCAACGAATGCAACACCAAGCACACTGGACACTGGAACTAACTCGGGAAGGAACTCGGGGAGACGAACAGGAACAAGAATCCTGTTAAATTTGGGAGTCCCTCCGTCATCCATCCAGGGCCGGACTGGCCGTAGCGGGCACTGGGCGTTTCCCCGGTGGGCCGCCAGGGTGGGGGCCGGTTTTGGTCCCCTGGGGGGCATTTTTGTTACCGGGGGCCGGCAATATCGGCCCCTTGTAACAAAATCGTCCAAAACCGGCCCTAACAACCAACTCGGCTGTACAGCCCCCTGCGCCCCAGGGGGGCCGGCCGAGCAGTTTGCCAGGGCCAGTTTCGGTTCCCAGTCCGGCCCTGCATCCATCCCAAGCAACTGGAGGCGCTGCGGCTAGTTAACAGAGAGATCCGTCAGTGCGGGTCTAAGAGATGAGCATCCCTGGGGAATGTGTCAGATTAGAGGGAATTAGACGGGGCCCAGATCACGGACGAGGAGGAAAGCAGACAAATCTCTTCATCCAGTTTCCTCCTCCGCTGGGCCTGAGCGGTGTGAAGGTAGCAGTGGGGGTCCGTCGTGCTGACAACGGGGGAGGGCTGCTGTCCACAACATAGGGCGAGGGCTGCTGTCCACACCACTGGCCACGGGGCGAGGGCTGCTGTCCACAGTGCTGACCCCTGAGTGAGGCCCTATCCCCACGGTGTTGACCCCTGGGAGCCCTGGCTTGTGGCCGCTGTCCCCTGATATGCAGTTTGATGCCTGCTTTCCACAGCGCAGGCCCCGTCCCCTGTCGAGGCCCAGAAGCAGTGACCCCGCAGGCGTACCTCCGTGACGAACAATGTGTTACTCTGTTTTCAGCCCCCCTAAGTGTGCTGCTTTGTGACTGGCAGTGTGAGCCCCGCCCCGTATAAGTAAGTAGTAAAACATCCAAGTCTCTGAGCATTCCAGGTGAAGCTGGGGGGGCAGAGGGGTGGCAGAGGGACGCTGCTTACCAGCTGCTGCCTCCCTCGCCCCAGGCATGCCCTCTGTCCCTGCTACAGATGCCAGAGGCAGTGTCCCCATGGCTCCAACACTCTGCACACCTATCTGAGGGCCTTGGACCTCGGGGTGGATGCACGGACCCCTGGAGGTCTGATCTGATGACCTTTTGAGCAGGAAGAAGTAGCGTTTGTAGCTTGTCCAACTTCCGCAGGCCTCCTGCACGTGCAGTGACGTGAGGTGCTCGCAGGGCTGCTGACAGTGCCGGCTTCCGTGGGGCCGCCCGGGCTCTCATTGTGGTCTGTGGTCCCACTGGCCTCTAAACATATCGACAGATCTTCGGGAGTGTGGCACAGTCAGGCACGTGTAAGGCTGGTGCCTCGAGTCCGACTGACCCTCAGGGGTCATGGAAGTTGTTAGATTTGGGGATCTCTAGTTGGCATAGGTAGGTACCTGTGACAAATAGGGACCCTTGCGTCTAGTCAGGGTGAGGGGCTACACTCCTAAAATAACCCCTGCTCACCTCCTTGGTAGCTTGGCACGAGCAGGCAGGCTTATCTCAGAGGCAGTGTGTAAAGCATTTGTGAACACATACAGTAATACAGTGACAACACTACAGATGGACACCACACAGGTTGTATTATAAAAATAGTATTTTTATATAGACTTAACACAAGACCAAACGACAAAAATCCACAATACTGTACTCAAAAATAGACTTTAGAATGTTATAAAATAGTTCAGTTCTCTCAAGTTGTAGATGCTGACACTTTACTCTCAATGTACCTTGAATGCGTAACGCAAAGAAAA
The DNA here is from genome assembly GCA_963921515.1 of Calotriton arnoldi. Taxonomy (NCBI): domain Eukaryota; kingdom Metazoa; phylum Chordata; class Amphibia; order Caudata; family Salamandridae; genus Calotriton; species Calotriton arnoldi. The sequence continues at coordinate 252,489 of CAWUFW010005791.1, read as the reverse complement.
CAAAAGGGTCGCAGGGAAGGTGATGCGTCGGTTCCTTACACTCAGGGAGTGGATGCGTCGGTTCCTTACTGCTGCGCAGGGAGTTGATGCTCGCTTCCTTACTGTGTGGGGAGGTGATGTGTCGGTTTCTTACTGCTTTCCGGTGCGATGCGACAAGATGGCGTCTTGGTTGCGATGCGCCAACTTTGGTGCGATGCGTGCACGCCCGACGGCCGTGCGGCGACTCGATGATCTTTGGAGCCGCGACAGGCCCTGCAACGCGCTTCTCCGGTGATGCGACGATGTCCTCTGTGGCAGCGTCCCGCTTCTCCGGCGATGCGCCGCGCTTCGGCGATGCGATGATGACAGCGGCGTCTCGCTTCCTCGGCAATGCGATGACAGCGGCTGCAGCGGCGACACGCTTCTCGTTGTTGCGTCGCGCTTCCAGCTCCCAGCGACACGCAGTCTCTCAGAAGGCCCAGCACAGCAGCAGGCACTTCAATTCCCAGCAAGGGAATTCAGGGGGGAGCTGGTTGGTGAAGTCTTGTATCCCTGAGACTTCAGGCAGGAGGCAAGCTCTAGTTCAAGCCCTTGGAGATTCTTCTTCAAGTTGATCGAAAGCACACTCAGTCCTTTTCTCCTTTCTTTGGCAATGAAGCAACCACTGCAGGCCAACCCCCAAACACACAGCACAGGGGTAGTCTCCTCCTTCAGCTTCCTGGTTCTTCTCCTCAGCAAAGGTTCGTCTTGATTCCCAGAAGTGATCTAAAGTTCTTGGGTCTGGGTCCCAATATTTATACTACTTTTCTCTTTGTTCTCTGAAGGCAGAGAGGCCTTTGCCTAGTCCAAAACCAGTTCTGGTCAGTCCTGGAGCACTTTTTGACAAGACTCCTTCTTTCCTTTCACAGTGTAGGCCAGGGACATCAGACACACCACAGGAGGTGGAGCCAGCATTGTGGAGGAAAGGCACAGCCCTATTCAGGTCCCAGGTGCAACTCCTCCCTCCTATCTGCATGCAGATCTCTCTATTCAGCCCTGTGCTGACTCACCCTGTCTCCTGGAAGCCCCCAGCCCCTGTCACTCAAACTCCAGACAAGGAAAACACAACCTAGCAGAGGCAGGCTTGGATAGTTAGGCAAGAAAATACCTACTTTCTAAAAATTGTATTTTCAAACACAGAATGTTAAAACCAACTTCACTAAAAGATGTATTTTATCATTCTGAGTTCAGGCGTACTAAACTCGAATTTCTACCTGGTTCCCTGAGTCAGTTAGGATTATAAGATGTAATAATCTAACTGCCCATTCTGGCCTATGGGGAGCAGGTAGCCTTGCAATAGTGAAAAACGAAAATGGCTGTAATTCACTATTAGGACATGCCACACACACCAGGGCATGTCCTACCTTTTACCTACAATGCACCCTGCCCTTGGGCCTACCTTAGGGGTGACTAATATGTATAAAAGGGAAGGTTTAGGGACTGGCAAGTGGGTACACTTGCCCAGTCAACATGGCAGTACCAGACTGCCCACAGGCTCTGCAATGGCAGGCCTGAGAAACACTTTACAAGCTGCTCCGGTGGGTGGCACAACCAGTGCTGCAAGCCCACCAGCAGCATTTGATTTACAAGCCCTGGGCACACGCAGTGCACTGTACTAGGGTCTGACAGTAAGCCAAACAAGCCAATCATGGAGTCACTAATCCATACATCAATTTACCATAGGGAGCACTTGCACTGTGGCACTGAACAGCAGTGGCACAGTGCCCAAAAGCATCTAAAACCAGCAAAAACATAAGAGGCAACAGCAAAAAATGGAAGGGAGACCCACGCCAATGGTGCCAGGTCTAACAGAAGTCAGTCACATAACTGCCTGGCTGGTGCCGCGGTCGGACTGGGGAAGAAAATAGCCCCGGGTGGCAAAATAAAAGTGACCCCCCTGTAGCGCGGCGGGGCCACGTGGAGTGAAGGCCGCAGCAGCGCAAAATAAGGTACTCCACACTTGTGTTATACTACTGGCCGGAAGACCCCGAGCGGTCTCCTGCCGTTTATTTATCCCCTCAGGTTGAGCCCGCCCCGAGGGGTGTATGGATGCGTGTTGTTCGATACATTGTAGGGGAGAGCCCGGGTGGCTCTCTACATCCCTCCTTTCTTTTAGTGACCGACCATCAAGTTCTTCAGGTTCACGGAGAGGTGTATACAAAGTCTTTCAGTCTTTGACTTGGCGCAGGGTTCGGCCGGAGACCATACTTCTGGCTCCGGGAGCTGGAACTGACCGCTGCACCCAATGGAGTGTTCGGGGGTGACCTGGTCACCTCGTCCTGACAGGGTTGACCAGCCCCAGGGACAGCCTCTTCACTCTCCACTTGCGAGCCCCTCGGTGAAGGACTCAGCACCCCTGGCGAGTCAGGTGGGGAGAAACTTGGGGTGTCCTCGGGACATTCCGACTCTTCTTGGCCAGAACTTTGATCGCAAATCTTCTTGAAGCTAGGCACATTCCTCGTGACGGACTGCTGCCCGCGCCGGGCAGTGACCATGGTCCCTTGAATGCCGACCACTGTCCACCCTTCTGGCTCATAGGGTGTCCTGAACTTCCAGCCAGGGTGCCTGTCCTTGACCACCACGCGATCCCCCACTTTCAGCTGTGGCTCTCTTGCCCGGCGGGCCTCACTCGCCTTTAGGTTGGTCATTGTCCTTTTCGCTTGGACAGCTTCGTTGTCTCGTTCTGGGGGCTTCCACGTTGGGTCCGTCGGGATGCTATCCCGCGGGGGCCTCTTGAAGAGTAAGTGGGACGGGGCGCATTTGGTAGTGTTGTGGGGCGTCTGTCGGTAGGCGTCAAGGAATTGGTCGAGTGCCGCTTCGGCATCTTCCCCTTGGTCCACGGCGATGCGCAGTGCTCGGTTGAGCGTTCGCATCAGACGCTCCACCTCCCTGTTGGCTTGAGGTCACAGAGGGGTGATCTTTCGGTGATGGATCGCTTTACTCTCCAGGTATTCTTGGAACTCCCGGCCCTGGAACGGGGGCCCATTGTCTGACCTAATTTCCTCTGGCAGACCCATCAGTGCGAATGTCCTGTCCAGGGCTCTCTTTACGTGTGCGAACGCCGTCGACGCCACCACCTCCACGATAGGGAATTTCGAGAAGGAGTCGACCATTACCAGCATGTTGCGTCCATCGGGGAAGCTTCCGAAATCAAGGCTGATGTCGCTGGGTTCTTCGGTGATCACCAGCGTCGGCGCCGGGTCTCCTCCCGTGATGGTGCATGCATGGCACTGCCTCACCATTTCCTCCACCATGGAATCCATTGCTGGGAACCAGACCTTGTTCCGCAGTCTGGCTTTTGTCTTTGCCATCCCCTGGTGTCCCACGTGTGCCAGCAGAAGGATCCGTCTCTGCAGCCTCTTCGGAATCACAATCACATGCCCTCTCAGGATGACTCCCTGCTCTCCCACACTAAGCTCGTGGCGCACTTGCCAGATTTGTTGCCAGGCGTTGCTGTCTTCTGTTCTGAGGTCTTGGGTCCCATCCATGAAGTGCGCCCAGCCGTTGCCCATCAGGGTGGTTTTCACCAGTGAAAGTGTCTCATCTTCATCCGTGGCACGGCCGATTTCCTCAAGCGTCATGGCTGTGGGGCACGCCTCCTGCAAGACCATCTTTACGAATGCCTCCGAGTATGATACATCTGCTGATGAGCTCCGAGGTGGCATGGATTCTGGGTGGCGTGATAGGTAGTCAGCAGGGTTGTGAGCCCCCGGGCGAAAAATGACATTGAAATTGTAGGACTGCAGCTGCACCGCCCATCGTTCTATCCTCGGGGGCGCCAGCCTGGACGATCCTGCAAAGAGCGGGAGTAAGGTTTTGTGGTCGGTTACAACTTGGAACTCTTGGCCGCACAGGTACAAGTGAAAATGTTGACACGCCCATTTTATTGCCAGGGCCTCCCTCTCAATTTGGGCATACCTTGTTTCAGTGTCTGTGAGGGCCCTACTGGCGTACGCTACCGGTCTCCAGGCTTCTAGGCTGTGTTCCTGAAGAAGGACCGCTCCCAGGCCAACTGGGCTGGCATCAACGATCAGTTCAGTGCGCCGCCCTGGATGGAAGTAGGCCATCACCATCTTGTCCAGCAGCGCTGTCTTGATGCTGTTGAACGCTGTATTGGCGGCCACAGTCCACTCCCACTTGTGATCATTGCGTGTGAGAGTACGGAGCGGTTCTGACAGGGCAGCAAGGTTTGGAATAAATCTTCCACAGTATGTGGCCATGCCAAGAAAGCTTCACACCTCCGTGGGGTTCTTCGGGGTGCTGGCTGCTCGGATGGGTGCAGCCTTCTTGGGATCCACCTGTAGGCCTTCTCTGGTGAAGGTGTACCCGAAGAAATCGAGAGATTCCTGGTAAAAGGAACACTTTGACTTGTGAAGGGTTAGCCCGCAGTCTTCGAGTCTCTGTAGGGTGGCCCGGAGGTGAGTGTGGTGATCTTCTAGGGTGTTCGAGAATACTAGGATGTCGTCACTAAGGTTGATCACGCACTGCAGACCCGACAGTGCTTCCCTGATGGTATTTTGGAAGACCTCGGCTGCCGACGACACCCCAAAGCTAAGTCTCTTGTACCTCCGGAGGCCAACATGCGTTGAGAACGTGGTGATGTACCTACTCTCGGGTTCAAGCTCTAACTGGTGGTATCCTGCGTTAAAGTCCAGCTTTGAGAACCACTTGGCTCTGTTCAGATCCGCCACTATGTCGTCCATGGTGGGCGTAATATGGCGTTCCCTCTTGACCGCCATGTTTGGTAGCCTCATGTCCACGCAGAGCTGGATGGCTCCGGGCTGCTTGGGTTTGGGAACAACGACCAGTGGGGACGCCCACGGGGTGGGGCCAGATACCTTCTCGATCACATAGAGATCCTCAAGCTTCTTTAGCTCTTCTTCCACTTGCGGGCGGAGATTGAACGGCGCTCTCCGATGCCTCAGGGCGACCGGCCTCACAGTGTTGTCGATGTGGAGTTTGAACCTCTTTCCTTTGAATTTTCCCAGTCCAGTGAACAGCGTTGGAAACTCCCTCAGAAAGGCTTCAGCGTGGGAGACATGGATCTGGTGGGCAAAGAAGACCAATCCTAGGTCCTCGGCCGTGTGGCAGCTGAGCAGCGTGCCTTTCCTTCCTTCTGTGATGTGGATCCTGGTCACCGTGACATGCTTTCCGCTGGCAACTTTGGCGTGGATGACCCCCCCGGAGGGGGAGTGGATGCATCCCTCCGTATGTGTAAATCCGAGCCTTGGTGGGTGTGAGCGGGGGCCGTGGTGATAGACGGTCATACTGCTCCGAGTCCATCACGTTGATGGAGGCACCCGTGTCGATGAGTGCCTGGACAGCCGTTCCTTCCACCGAGACGGAGCACATTGGTGGCGGCCTCCGGCGATTGTCAGACCTGCTGACAAACGACACGACAAATACTTCGTCGTCATCATCCTCGAGGGCATGGCAGCGTTCTTGCTGTGGGACTTCTCTTGACGATGGCGGGTCATCGATGGAGACTTGGCGCAGGCGTTGTGACATGCCCCGCGGTCTCGGAGGAGCCAGCCTGGACCGACCACTGCGACACACCTTGGCGAAGTGATTGATTTTGCCGCAGCGGGAGCACGTCTTCCCTCTCGCCCTGCACACGGCCGTCGCTGAGTGATCGTCACCACATTAGCCACATGGCCCTCCCGTCGACGTTCTCAGCGCTTGGCGAGCCATGTTGGGGCGCCGTTGGATTGCTTCAATCTTCTCTTCCTTGATGGGTACATGCCTGGACGCATGTGGCGCTGCGACAGGCGTGTGTAGAGCAGCCTCCATTTCTTCGGCCCGCACATCCGACAGCTCGTGTGACCGGGCCAAGACGAGGATCTCGTCCAGAGAGACCCCGGGTTGACGAAGGATCAGCTTCCGCAGGAGTTTAGAGCGGCATCCCAGGATCATTTGGCCGCGTATCTCTTCCCTTTGATCCGGTAAGGTGCACGTGCTGGCCAGCCGGCGCAGCCGCGCGTAAAACATGTCGACAGACTCTGTGTCCGACTGCGACGCCCGTCTGAATTTGAACCTCTCGAAGTCGGGGTTAAGTTGGGGGTCAAAATGCCTGTTGAGCGCGGCGACCGCCGCCTCGTAGTCGTCATCATTACCCGTGTTGGGGAGCGTTTCAAAGAGGTCGTAGATCTCTGAGCCTCCGTAGTAGATGAGTAGCAACCTTTTCACAGTGCCATCAGTCTCCCTGGCGCCCCTGAAGTAATGATTGAGCCGTCCGACCCACGCCTTCCATCGTGGGGCCGCTGTGGCGGGATCTGCGGTTTCGCTGAACGGTGGCAGCGGGGCGATAGCCGTGTGACTGTGCCCTGGGGGTGGTGCGTTGGCACCCCTGTCTGGATTGTTTCCCCCGGCCTGCTGGCCGGCATCGCCATCCGGAGCCGGGTCACTCATGGTGTCCACGTGTCTGTGTGCAGGGGCGGTGGCGCAGCCCTGGCGCTAGGAATCTGAGGGTTGGCTTGCGCGCCGGCACGTGGCCACGTGTGGCTGACTGGTCTGTAGGCCCTGTTGGCGCAGGCGAGGTAGCTTTGCCCCCTTGCGTAAGCTGTGGTGGATGGCGCTGGTGAAAGAACCCAGGTGAGGTGAGACCCCTGTGAGTGCTGGTGGGCTTTGCTGTGGTCCCAGTAGGCTTTTCCAGGTTTTATTTCTGAAGTGTCTCTTATTGTGGCCCAGTCCCTACTCCCCGTGTTGTATGTCCATGCCGGTGCAGGAGGCACACAGGGCAGCTGTGGGTGGTGGGGGCCTGAGTCCAGACTTGTTGCAGAGCCTGTGCAGTGGCCACGGGGCTGCCGGCTGGCCTGGGCGCTGGCTGGTGGAGATGGGGGCAGAAGCCGTGGGGGAGACGTCCTGTACCGAGGCTGCTGAAGATGCGTGCAGGGGCCTGCAGTACCGCGATGCGCCACAGCGGGGCAGACTCTTCCGAGTCAGGCACTCACCGCTGAGGAATCCGGCCAAAGCGCGCGCCGCCGGCTGAACATGCTCCCGCTGCTCTGGGGAGACGTGTGGGCGGGCGCAAGGTGCAGCGGCAGAGGACTTGGAGCCGGTCCACGTGGGCGTCAGCGGCGGCACCAGCAGGGACGGGTGACATGAGCCTCGGTCGCCGACAGCGACACACGGAGGTGCAGGGCAGGTCTTCCTCTGCAAGCAGGAGCGGAGCGTCGCGGGTGGGCTCCGCAGGCTCTCAGCTGATCGGTAACCAGGAGGCGGTGCACGCATGGGGAGCGACCGGCCTCGTCGCCAATGTAGCGCGGCGGGGCCACGTGGAGTGAAGGCCGCAGAAGCGCTAAATAAGGTACTCCACACTTGTGTTATACTACTGGCCGGAAGACCCCGAGCGGTCTCCTGCCGTTTATTTATCCCACCGGGTCGAGCCCGCCCCGAGGGGTGTATGGATGCGTGTTGTGCGATACATTGTAGGGGAGAGCCCGGGTGGCTCTCTACACCCCCCCCTCCCGTCCTCCCCCCTCCAGCAGTGAATTAGAAGGCTAAAAAAGTGTTCCATCTTGCAAATTGAGTCAGTTTTGAAATTGTATAGGCGCTGTAAAAGTGCTTTTCAATCTATGGAAGACTGCACGGATTTGAGCTTGCTGCAGGCAATGCTTTTTTTATTATCAGGGAAAACAACGGTAAAAACCGGCCCAGGAGACTATAAACCAGGCCCACAAACAGCCCAAAAACTGCCCACACACCGATCTGTCAGTCCTGCCTTTTGAGCACTGCATTGGTCTCTCCAAACCTGGCTGATGCAGTTCCAATTTCCATTCGTTTGGAATAAAGCCTGGTACGTTTTACCTTTTCAGGCCCTTTAAGGCTGGTAAATCTGGGATGGAGTCAGTCTCCTATCGGTCCAATGCCTCTGAGAAACGTCTACGGCTGGAGAAAGGTAACCCGAATTCTCTCTCATCCTGTAAAAGGCCATCAGAGCTTGTGTAGAGCCAGCAACTTGTCATGTCCTAGACCTAGAGTGGCGACTCCAGAGAAGGTGCTGTTTAGTGGCCACAGGGCAATGACCAAATCAGGCACATGTGATGCTTGGCTAGGCCCCAGCTCTTCCTGCTTGTGAAGCAAGGGAACCTGACTCTGCTCCTGACCTACCAGCCTTGAAGAATCTCACCAGGTTACTCCCACCCCCCCCCCTTCACTCCGGCAGCCGTGGGGTGGCAAACTCAGGGACCCCCACGGGCGGCCAAAGGGGTAACTACGCCACTGGGGTCAGCGCATTGCTTGTCGTTCGGTGGTTTTCTTGTCAATCTCATTTGCTTGCTTCTTCTTCAATGGCGTTCCTTCCTGTTCTTGTGTTTTGTTTCCCTTTAAGCATAGCTTCTTTAGCATCCTTTGGACTGGATGACTTGTGTCCTTCCGAGGCTTACATTCAGGGAAGTACTTTTTAGGTCTGGCATTTCTTGCCAGACTGTCGTTTTTCCAAAAATCGAATACTTTATAGGGGATTTCTGTCAGCGGGCTTAATCTATAGATCTGGTAAATTGTCATTCACATTTGCTTCTGGCCACCACAGCATACAGTATGGACTAGAGCCCGGACCCCCTAGGATGCTCCCAGCCCCGCCCCCATGAAAACCCCCACAATCAATACTTGATACCAAATTGTGGGTACAAACGGCCATGCTTAATTTTTTAACATCATCACTCATAAACATGACAAATTGTACCTGTACCGCGCAACGACGATTGTGGGCACTGGGCAGCCGCAGGGGTGGATGGCGTGCAGGGCACTCGGGACCACAAAAACTACTCAAATTCCTCAAGTCCCCTCAACAACCGCTCCCCCCGCGACTGCCCCGTGCCCCCAAGCCCCCGACACCTTACCTCCTGGTACCGCGAGTACCCTTGTTAAGACCGCCCGCTCTTCCCGCGCTGAAACCCGAACACAGCACTCCCGCCGTAAAGTCCTCGAACTCCAGAGCCACTGTAATCCCCTCGATCACCGTCTTCAGCGCCCGATGCGCGCCGGCCCACACACGTTGCTTCGCCTTCCCAGAACTTTGGAACCTGCAAGTGGGAAATAAAAAGAGAGATTCTTCCGGCGTCCAGGAGATTCCTCAGAGATTCCTTGGTGGCGACGTGACTGGGGCTGGCGCGGTTTGGAGAGAGATCGGAGTCTGGGGCCCCCCAGCCTAAATAGGCCTCCAGCTCCTCCCCCTGCTGGTCCCAGCCGGAACTACGTCACCAAGGTGACCCGGAAGGACTTCCCCCATGCCGGTCGCCAATCGGGCTACCCCGGCATGCCTGGAGGGCGTGGCTGGAATCACAGGTGGCCGGGCCCTAATGGCGCGCTCCCTAATTGTTCGCGCTTTCCAAATGGGTCGGCTCACTTCACCCATCACCCACAGTTGTTTTTTTTTTTTTTAAATTAGTAAAAAAGCCAAAATCCACCATTCGATTCCGCATCCTGTGCAAAACTGTCCGACGTGCTATAAATAGGAATTTGGCCAGCTTGACATTTCCTTTGGGTTTTTCCGTGTCGCTTTATCAGACCGCTCTTCTAGAACTTGGAAACTCGTCAGCCGGATACATCTCCGCTCACACACCGCCTCCCTCCCCGTTCATCCAGTGGCACCCCGGGGCTCCCAGAGCCATAAACATTTCGTTGCTCTGAGTAATGGTGAATTTATAAGAGTTTAATTAGCAAACACGGGGGTGCGAGCGACAGGTGGCTGCCTGCCACGAGCCCTCTCTGGCGGGCATGCGCTGTAGAGGGAGCGGCTGTGCGCGAGCCCCGCCCCCTCAGAGCAAGGCGAGACGGCGAAACTGGCGGGCACTGGGTACCCCCCTATGAAACATGGTCTCCTCACAGTGACTACTGCTTCAGTTCAAATGGACCCTTACTTAGATTAAGTGTTGTATTAAAATGTGCTAAAGTGTGCAAACAAGGAGAAGGACACCAGCCTGACCTGCCCTCCTCCTGCCCCCGTGATGCCTGTGGCCTCTGCTGTGGCTGATCACAGTAGAAACTCTGGCCTCCAAGAGCTGATGTTGTGAAGTTAAGAAAAAAACGTGCGTAATGAGAGTACGGGGGAAGGTGGGCCAAAACAGAGTAACATCCCAGCGGCTGGCCCAGGAAAAAGTAACACTGCAGTGGGTGGCCCAGGACAGAGTAACACTGCAGTGGGTGGCCCAGGACAGAGTAACACCGCAGTGGGTGGCCCAGGGCAGAGTAACACCGCAGTGGGTGGCCCAGGACAGAGTAACACCGCAGTGGGTGCCCCAGGACAGAGTAACACCGCAGTGAGTGGCCCAGGAAAGAGTAACACCGCAGTGGGTGGCCCAGGACAGAGTAACACCGCAGTGGGTGGCCCAGGGCAGAGTAACACCGCAGTGGGTGGCCCAGGACAGAGTAACACCGCAGTGGGTGGCCCAGGACAGAGTAACACCGCAGTGGGTGGCCCAGGGCAGAGTAACACCGCAGTGGGTGGCCCAGGGCAGAGTAACACCGCAGTGGGTGGTCCAGGGCAGAGTAACACCGCAGTGGGTAGCCCAGGAAAGAGTAACACCGCAGTGGGTGGCCCAGGACAGAGTAACATCGCAGTGGGTGCCCCAGGACAGAGTAACACCGCAGTGGGTGCCCCAGGACAGAGTAACACCGTAGTGGGTGTCCCAGGACAAAGTAACACCGCAGTGGGTGGCACAGGACAGGGTAACCCTGTAGTGGGTGCCCCAGGAAAGAGTAACACCACAGTGGGTGGCCCAGGGCAGAGTAACACTGCAGTGGGTGCCCCAGGACAGAGTAACACTGCAGTGGGTGGCCCAGGACAGAGTAACACCGCAGTGGGTGGCCCAGGACAGAGTAACACCGCAGTGGGTGGCCCAGGACAGAGTAACACCGCAGTGGGTGGCCCAGGGCAGAGTAACACCGCAGTGGGTAGCCCAGGACAGAGTAACACCGCAGTGGGTGGCCCAGGGCAGAGTAACACCGCAGTGGGTGGCCCAGGGCAGAGTAACACCACAGTGGGTAGCCCAGGACAGAGTAACACCGCAGTGGGTGGCCCAGGACAGAGTAACACTGTAGTGGGTTGCACAGGACAGAGTAACAGCAGTGGGTGGCCCAGGATAAGCTAACACTGCAGTGCGAACACAGAATTACGTAACTCTGCGGTGGGGGCCTAGGGTAAACTAACCCTAGAGAGGGACCAAGGTAGAGTAAAACCTCATGAGGAATAGAGTAATACTGCAAGGCAGGGAGGGATATACTATCACTGCAGTGGGGAACATTGCTGTGGGGGTTCAGCACAGAGTAACATTGCTGTAGCAGGGTATGCGGGATGCAGTAAAGTGACAGGGGGGTGAACAGTATAGAGGATCTCTGTAGCGGGGATCCAGGGTAGAGTAACACTGGAGAGTGGGCCAGGAAGGATACAGCTGTGGTGGAGTGCCAGGCAGAGTAACACTGCAATGGGGGCCGGAGAGTATAGCCCTGCAGTGAGGGCTGGAGAGTATAGCCCTGCAGTGGGGGCTGGAGAGTATAGCCCTGCAGTGGGGGCCGGAGAGAATAGCCCTGCAGTGGGGGCCGGAGAGAATAGCCCTGCAGTGGGGGCCGGAGAGAATAGCCCTGCAGTGGGGGCCGGAGAGTATATCCCTGCAGTGGGGGCCGGAGAGTATATCCCTTCAGTGGGGGCCGGAGAGTATAGCCCTGCAGTGGGCGCCGGAGTGAATAGCCCTGCAGTGGGGGCCGGAGAGAATAGCCCTGCAGTGGGGGCCGGAGAGAATAGCCCTGCAGTGGGGGCCGGAGAGAATAGCCCTTCAGTGGGGGCCGGAGAGAATAGCCCTGCAGTGGGGGCCGGAGAGAATAGCCCTTCAGTGGGGGCCGGAGAGAATAGCCCTGCAGTGGGGGCCGGAGAGTATATCCCTGCAGTGGGGGCTGGAAAGTATAGCCCTGCAGTGGGGGCCGGAGAGAATAGCCCTGCAGTGGGAGCTGGAGAGAATAGCCCTGCAGTGGGAGCTGGAGAGAATAGCCCTGCAGTGGGGGCCGGAGAGAATAGCCCTGCAGTGGGGGCCAGAGAGTATAGCCTGCAGTGGGGGCCTTGAGAGAATAGGCCTGCAGTGGGGGCCTTGAGAGAATAGGCCTGCAGTGGGGGCCGGATAGAATAGCCCTGCAGTGGGGGCCAGAGAGAATAGCCCTGCAGTGGTGGATGAAGAGTATAGCCTGCAGTGGGGGCCGGAGAGAATAGCCCTGCAGTGGGGGCCGGAGAGAATAGCCCTGCAGTGGGGGCCGGAGAGAATAGCCCTGCAGTGGGGGCCAGAGAGATTCGCCCTGCAGTGGGGGCCGGAGAGAAACGCCCTGCAGTGGGGGCCGGAGAGAATCGCCCTGCAGTGGGGGCCGGAGAGAATCGCCCTGCAGTGGGGGCCGGAGAGATTCGCCCTCCAGTGGGGGCCGGAGAGATTCGCCCTGCAGTGGGGGCTGAAGAGTATAGCCTGCAGTGGGGGCCGGAGAGAATAGCCCTGCAGTGGGGGCTGAAGAGTATAGCCTGCAGTGGGGGCCGGAGAGAATAGCCCTGCAGTGGGGGCCGGAGAGATTCGCCCTCCAGTGGGGGCCGGAGAGATTCGCCCTCCAGTGGGGGCCGGAGAGATTCGCCCTGCAGTGGGGGCCGGAGAGATTCGCCCTGCAGTGGGGCCGGAGAGTAAAGCCCTCCAGTGGGGGCCGGAGAGTAAAGCCCTGCAGTGGAGGTCGGAGAGATTCACCCTGCAGTGGGGGCTGGAGAGTATAGCCCTCCAGTGGGGGCCGGAGAGTAAAGCCCTGCAGTGGAGGCTGAACAGCGCACGCCTGGTTTGTGAGCCCAGGGCAGAGCAGTGGCAGCCAGATAGACTAACCCCACAAAGGCTAAGATCAAGTCATACTGCGGTGGGCGTTGTTCTGCTGTACCCTCCTATTGCTTTCTTTTCCTTGTGCAGGTGTATTTGGAGCTATTTTACAGACATTACAGAACATTCACATAACTCGTTACCCTCTTTATTTCTTCTACCCCCCCTTGTTTTTCTGTCTCTAATTTCTAACTCTTCTTGTTGTATGCTTGTACTTGAAAATTCAATAAACATACTTGGAAAAAAGTAATACTGCGGTGGGGACCCAGAAGGAAGCAACACTGTAATAGGGGGCAAGTGGTATTTACGGAGAGGGGACTCGGCAATACATGGCCATATAGGATAGAGTAACCCCGCAGTTGGGGCCAATCCATCAAAGAGTAACATTACAGTTTTATTCTATTCAAGCCCCGCCTGCAGAGGAGGCATGGATGCTGCAGGGGGAGGACCAGGAGAGAGTAACACTGTAAAGGTTGCCCAGGAGAGAGTAATATTGCAGTAGGGGTCAAGGATAGAATTAGGTCTGGGGGAAGTTCGCGGAGTTCCGGTATGCAAAGTGACCCAAAAACTCTGCAGCGCTACGCGGAGTTCCGCAACCAGCGGAGTGTGTTAGGTCACACCGTCTGTGCTGTTTTTAGCGCCTGGTGTTTCTCCCACACTGGAAAATCAGGGCAAACAGCACAAAGTACAGCGCTAGAGTGCGCTACTTCTTTCTGCCGCTCGAATAGATGTTCTACTCGAGTGGCAGCTTCCTCAATGCGAACGGAAGGTTTCTCAACGCAAGCGATAGCAGCCATCCACGACCGCCTGCATTGGGAAATCTCGACAGGAGATGGTCTGGAGTAAGATTTTCCTTGCTCACGCTCGCCAATTTAAAGTTGGCGAGCGTGAGTGAGGAAAAAAACTCCACTCCTGCTATGCAGAGTGGAATTTCGTGCCCAGGCCTAGATAGAATATAGTTGCAAAGGAATGCGAAAGTTGTAAAGAAGTTGCAGTTGGAAGTAAACTTTGCGTAGCAATGCAGTGTGTATTTTACAGTGTAGCAACTCAACGCTGGAGCAGTACAATTCATCAATACTCTGGAGGAGGGTGGGGGGGCATGTTGCAATAGCACTTCAGTGGAATGCTCATGTCACAGCACACCAACGGGATGTCCTGAAAGAGCACTGTAGAGGGGAAGAAGGATGTAGTAGCAATGCAGCGAGAGGTTCAGGATGCACTAGGTGTTATGGGAGTCGTAGGTTGCAGTAGCAGTGCAGTGGGGAGATGAGATGCAGAAACAGTGCAGCGAGAGGGCAACGGTGCAGTAGCAGTGCTTCGGAAGGCATAGGCTGCATTAGCACAGCAATGGGCACCAAGGGTACAGCAGCAATGCAGCAGTGAGATAGCATAGAGTGGGGGGGGAGATGATGTAGCAAGACTGTGGGATGGATATGTTGCTGTAGCAGTGAAGAGGGGAGGTGGAATACAGCAGCAGTGCAAGGGGGGGCTGAAGTAGCAGAGAAGTAAGAGAACTAAGATGAAGTAGCAGTGCTGTGGGAGGCATTTGTTCCATTAGCTCTGCAGTGAGGGGCCCACTGTGCACCAGCACTGCACATCCAGTGGTACTGGAGACAAAGAGGCAAAAGGAAGCCCCCAGTCTTCAGCAGCACTGCACATACAACCCTTTTGTAAATGCGGTTTAGGGCTATTCATGGCTCTGCCCTAGTCACGTTGCTCCCGATGCCCCAGGTGCCCAATTTCTGAGCAGAGCAACAGTTCCCCAAAGCTTTTGTCTTGTAACCTACAGATGAAGTATGTTCAAGAAGTGCTTTTCTATCATGAATATGATCTAAATAAAGAATCCGACTGTACCGGCCGTCACTCATCCGAGGTTTCCTATGGTTGAATTAGTTAACGCACCGGAAGGTGCTGCCATGAAGTGCAGCAGAGCGTGTGACATATGTGCCTGGTTGAACACCTACTAAGAAGCGCACACAGAGGCGTAGCAGGTGCACCTGTGGCCTGCACATGACTGTGCGTCCCAAAGCACCGACGAGCAGTGCAGATGTGCAGTAATGTACACGGACCACTTCCCAACCTCCGCAAGCTGCACTGATTAACCGATACAGTAAATCGTGTGAGAAAATGGTGGATTGCAGAAGCACAAACATGAGAAACTGCGAGTAAGGAGATAATGAATTGGAAATGAGAGAGATCAGCTCACGTGGGCTTTGGCGTCCTGAGAGTGGGCTAGGTTGGCACCAGGATCCTTACAAGCCAAACCATTGCCATCTTGAAGAAAACACTCCAGGGTTTTACATTACAAACCACAGCAAGTCCCATCATGAATAGACTTCAAAGAGTTCAACTATTTTAACAGACCATTTATTCGTTCAGCCCATATTATTAGGTCTTGCTTAATATCGCTGCTGAATGCAAGACGTATTGTTAACAATTCTTTAAAATATACGGTGTGGGGTTTTGGCTCTGCCCAGAGGATTACATTTCTCATCATATGCTATTGCCTGTTTGGTGTATCATTCTGCCTCCTAGCGAGTGTTTGCATTCCAATGCATGAGGGGTTAGTTTACATATCAAAAGTACTCTAAATCATCACACATTAGATTTTGTTATCTCATAGATGCATTGTAAAGGAAAGTAATCATTATGCGCAGCTGGCTTTTTTAAATGTTTTTGTCTGATTCAAAATGCAAGCCATACATAAGGGCTTTGCCAATGCTTGTGCACCTTGGAGGTGGTCACCACAAAATCATTATTTAAGCATTTCTGATATTTTGTGCAGCCTCAATTATACTGTATCTTATGGATCCACTGTCTGCTTCCAAAATTCCTAATTGTGGATGTTTTTGTGTTGAGCATTGTTTTCGTTTCTCGTGCCTCGCTTTGGTTTGGAGAGTTTGCTAACATGCCTAGAGTCTATCGTACCACTTGCCGCAATGACCTGGAGGAGCTCATGAGGGTCGATCCTCTTCGATGGCCAGAGAAGTAGTTCAAGAATCCTTTATTCTTTGGGACACTTACCTGGTGAATATGTGATGGGACACGCCGAGTCCCTTTTGCACCTAGTCTACTGAAATACAGACACCCTTCCTTCCTTCCTCCCGCTGATCGGTACACGTTGTCCAACTAAACTGCCCGAGTCCACACATTATGTTTTTGGTTAGAGATTGACCATATTTATCACATTCAACACATCAAAATTAAACAAATTTATCATTCAAAACACAATTTAAAATTTTACAATATTTTTACATTGTTCCCCCAGGTTTAACAGAGTCTGCTAGACATCCAGTCACCTGGCCCCTCTATCACCCTAGCAAGCAACTTCTGTGAGCTCATGGTTGACCTGTACCTGGTTCACTCCATGCCCAACTCTGGATTAACGCTCTTTCAAGAAAACCCCTATGCTTCTCTTTCAAAGCACTGTTTACACGAAATAGCGGAGTTTATATCCATGCAGGAGGCCTGTTCATCCCAGGGCATTTTCAACCCCCGCACCCATCAGAGAGCCAGTCTGGACAACTGGGTCATGCCTTGGTCCCCTGACATAGACTGCATCCTCCAACCCCCAAAGGGCCAGTGTCCCAAAGCGCCAATGCGCATTTGTAAGGCTGGACTAAAGGCCGCCAGAGCGACCCTCCCAACTCCTCCAATTGCAGCTTCTCTAACGAATGCTACAAGCACATCCCTTTGAGGTCCCACTGACACTGATCTCGTAAGTGTATTATTTTGTGAACTGCGCATAGTAACTCTGAAAACGTCCCTGCCAATCATGAACTCACCCCGCCCAATACGAAAAAAGGTATCTGCAATACTTGATAGAACCTGTAAGGCAAAGTATGGTTTGGAAAATTACGCAAGCAATAGAACAGCATCTTGGGGAAAAGAGGTCCCTCCCATGACTGGAAAACACGTCCCTTCCCAGCATGAAAAAGTGTGGGCAGTCAGGAGAGATGAGGCAGCCAAGCAAAAGGCCGAGCCCCAATCTCGCTCCCTGTTTAATTCCACTCCCTGCGGCCCACCCATCGTCCGCCACAATTGCAAGAATTGCGATATCGCGATCACCCTGACCGAGCATGGTGTGACAGGTCCCCAAACAGAGAGGAGGCTTCATAGTGGCCCACCATCATGGCATAGCGCTAGGTCTCGCTTTTGCCCCTCATTTATGCCGGTTCGCCCCATTCCGTGAGAGCTCACGGCATCTGAGAGCTTCTTTAAAATCCAGTGAACTACACAAACTCCAGGCGGCAAGGTCAAATTCACACTAGACTTTCAGGATAACCCCCAAAAATATATATACATATAAGAATCTGAATAGGAATGTATTTACATAGAGGTTATCCTGAAAACATTGCCTCCTTGCTGCCCTGCCCTATGGTTAAAAACCCTTGGGTTCTATGAACCTGTCAACGAGGCTATCATGCCACTTGGGGTCTGGCCTTAAAGTTCAAGTCACAAATTCCTTGTGGGGAATATTGTAAATCTAAGTAACTCTGCGCTACAAGAAGAGGGGTTGGGCCATAGCAATGATAATCATGTGCATTAAAGCAGTAAACGTACAGTACAAGATTTTCACCTTTTCACCAGAAAAGGGCTTTTAGTGCATGGTACCATGAGTGAGAGGTGGAGGCTCAGAGTAACATTAAACATATTGATTTCATAAAGTACAGTCAATGTATGGAGCACCCTACACAAGATGCGTTGGAGACCTAACCTGAATTAATATAGAAGGGGGGCAGTAGTATTGAAATAAAGGGCACAGCTGTGTTAAAATAAGGTGGCACAGAGTGGTGAGGCCAGGTGGACCTGTGGGGCAGCATCGCTGTTTGGGTCAGTCCCAAAAGTCAAAAGATTTGTGTAGGAGTTGTATTCATTTAAGGAAGTGTTTAAGGATTTTACTTCGACCCGACTTTCCTTCGCACGCCATAATGGACCTACTTTTCTCCTCAGTTTTCAGGGAACCATACTCAGTGCGGGTTGAAGACCAGAGGTCGATGCGTGGAAGCGTGGCTGTTTTCAAGTGCCTCATCACCTCTACTGTGCAGGAATACGTTAGCGTTGTATCGTGGGAGAAGGACACGGTCTCCATCGTCCCAGGTAAGGCGAGAATCCTTGTGGTGTAGGGGCCCTTGCTGTGTAACTCGAATGTCTTTATCCTGTGATGTTGTCCGTAATCAGAACAGCTTCCTGATGTGATATCCTTTATAATATGAGCATCTTTTGTTGGTATATATTTTACAACCAGAGTATCATTCTACTGTGACATGCTGTCTAGCCTGAGCATCTTTCTAAAGTGACATACTCCATAACCTAAGCATCTTTCTGTTATGACGTATTCAGCAATCAGGGCATCTTTCTACTGTACCATGCTCCTTAACTGAGCATCTTTTTCTGTGAACGGTTGTGCAAGCCAAGGCTCTTTCTGCTGTGACATGCTATCTAGTTTGAGCATCTTTCTATTGTGACATACTCCATAACCGAAGCATCTTCATGCTGTGA
Source organism: Calotriton arnoldi (assembly GCA_963921515.1). NCBI lineage: Eukaryota > Metazoa > Chordata > Amphibia > Caudata > Salamandridae > Calotriton > Calotriton arnoldi. Next base: position 234,139 of record CAWUFW010005791.1, on the reverse strand, counting down.
CATGATCAGCAATCTGAGCATATTTTAGTTTTGGTATATTCTATAGGTTGAGCATATTTCTGCTAAGACCTGCTCAATATCCTGAGTATGCTTTTGCTGTGGCATTATCAGTATTGTTGCCATGGCATGCTCTATAAACTGAGCATTGTTCTTGTAAGACATGCTGAAAAACCAGAGAATCTTTCTGCTGTGAGATGCTCCATAACCTGGGACTCGTTCTGCTGCAACATGCATGCAAGCATTTCTTGCCATGAGAAGCGTGTCTCTTTGCTGTGAGATGTTCAATAATCTACGTCTCCTTTCTGCTGTGAGATGCTCAATATCCTGGGACTCTTTCTTCTATGACATGCTCGCGAGCATTTCTTGCTGTGAGATGCTTGTCTCTTCGCTGTGAAATGTTCAATAATCGAAGTCTCCTTTCTGCTGTGAGATGCTCAATATCCTGGGACTCTTTCTTCTATGACATGCTCGCTAGCATTTCTTGCCATGAGAAGCGTGTCTCTTTGCTGTGAGATGTTCAATAATCTACGTCTCCTTTCTGCTGTGAGATGCTCCATATCCTGGGACTCTTTCTTCTATGACATGCTTGCAAGCATTTCTTGCCATGAGAAGCGTGTCTCTTTGCTGTGAGATGTTCAATAATCTACGTCTCCTTTCTGCTGTGAGATGCTCAATATCCTGGGACTCTTTCTTCTATGACATGCTCGCGAGCATTTCTTGCTGTGAGATGCGTGTCTCTTTGCTGTGAGATGTTCAATAATCGAAGTCTCCTTTCTGCTGTGAGATGCTCAATATCCTGGGACTCTTTCTTCTATGACATGCTCGCGAGCATTTCTTGCTGTGAGATGCATGTCTCTTTGCTGTGAAATGTTCAATAATCGAAGTCTCCTTTCTGCTGTGAGATGCTCAATATCCTGGGACTCTTTCTTCTATGACATGCTCACGAGCATTTCTTGCTGTGAGATGCGTGTCTCTTTGCTGTGAGATGTTCAATAATCGAAGTCTCCTTTCTGCTGAGCGATGCTCCATAACCTGGGACTCCTTCTGCAGTGAGATGCTCGCGAGCATTTCTTGCTGTGAGATGCGTGTCTCTTTGCTCTGAGATGTTCAATAATCGAAGTCTCCTTTCTGCTGTGAGATGCTCAATATCCTGGGACTCTTTCTTCTATGACATGCTCACGAGCATTTATTGCTGTGAGATGCGTGTCTCTTTGCTGTGAGATGTTCAATAATTGAAATCTCCTTTCTACTGTGATAAGCTCCATATCCTGGGACTCTTTCTTCTATGACATGCTCGTGAGCATTTCTTGCTGTGAGATGCGTGTCTCTTTGCTGTGAGATGTTCAATAATCTAGGTCTCCATTCTGCGTTGGGATGCTCCAAAGCCTGGTACTCTTTCTGCTGCGACATACTCAAGAGCATTTCTTGCTGTGAGATGCATGTCTCTTTGCTGTGAGATGTACAATAATCTAGGTCTCCTTTCTGCTGTGAGATGCTCCATAACCTGGGACTCGTGCTGCTGCAACATGCTTGCAAGCATTTCATGCCGTGAGAATCGTGTCTGTTTGCTGTGAGATGTTCAATAATCTACGTCTCCTATCTGCTGTGAGATGCTCAATATCCTGGGACTCTTTCTTCTATGACATGCTCGCGAGCATTTCTTGCTGTGAGATGCGTGTCTCTTTGCTGTGAGATGTTCAATAATCTAGGTCTCCATTCTACTGTGAGATGCTCCATAGCCTGGGACTCTTTCTGTTATGACATGCCCGCGAGCATTTCTTGCTGAGAGATGGGTGTCTCTTTTCTGTGAGATGTTCAATAACCAAAGTTTCCTTTCTGCTGTGAGATGCTCGATAACCTGGGACTCTTTCTTCTATGACATGCTCACGAGCATTTCTTGCTGTGAGATGCGTGTCTCTTTGCTGTGAGATGTTCAATAATCTAGGTCTCCATTCTGCTGTGAGATGCTCCATAGCCTGGGTCTCTTTCTGTTATGACATGCTCGCTAGCATTTCTTGCCGTGAGATGCATGTCTCTTTGCTGTGAGATGTTCAATAATTGAAATCTCCTTTCTACTGTGATAAGCTCCATATCCTGGGACTCTTTCTTCTATGACATGCTCGTGAGCATTTCTTGCTGTGAGATGCGTGTCTCTTTGCTGTGAGATGTTCAATAATCTAGGTCTCCATTCTGCGTTGGGATGCTCCAAAGCCTGGTACTCTTTCTGCTGCGACATACTCAAGAGCATTTCTTGCTGTGAGATGCATGTCTCTTTGCTGTGAGATGTACAATAATCTGGAGTCTCCTTTCTGCTGTGAGATGCTCCATAACCTGGGACTCGTGCTGCTGCAACATGCTTGCAAGCATTTCATGCCGTGAGAATCGTGTCTGTTTGCTGTGAGATGTTCAATAATCTACGTCTCCTTTCTGCTGTGAGATGCTCAATATCCTGGGACTCTTTCTTCTATGACATGCTCGCGAGCATTTCTTGCTGTGAGATGCGTGTCTCTTTGCTGTGAGATGTTCAATAATCTAGGTCTCCATTCTACTGTGAGATGCTCCATAGCCTGGGACTCTTTCTGCTATGACATGCCCGCGAGCATTTCTTACTGTGAGATGGGTGTCTCTTTGCTGTGAGATGTTCAATAACCAAAGTCTCCTTTCTGCTGTGAGATGCTCAATAACCTGGGACTCTTTCTGCTATGACATGCTCGCTAGCATTTCTTGCAGTGAGATGCGTGTCTCTTTGCTGTGAGATGTTCAATAATCGAAGTCTCCTTTCTGCTGTGATATGCTCCATATCCTGGGACTCTTTCTTCTATGGCATGCTCGTGAGCATTTCTTGCCGTGAGATGCGTGTCTCTTTGCTGTGAGATGTTCAATAATCTAGGTCTCCATTCTGCGTTGGGATGCTCCAAAGCCTGGTACTCTTTCTGCTATGACATGCTCGCGAGCATTTCTTGCTGTGAGATGCGTGTCTCTTTGCTGTGAGATATTCAATAATCTAGGTCTCCTTTCTGCTGTGAGATGCTCCATAACCTGGGACTCTTTCTGCTGCAACATACTCAAGAGCATTTCTTGCTGTGAGATGCATGTCTCTTTGCTGTGAGATGTACAATAATCTAGGTCTCCTTTCTGCTGTGAGATGCTCCATAACCTGGGACTCGTTCTGCTGCGACATGCTTGCAAGCATTTCATGCCGTGAGAATCGTGTCTCTTTGCTGTGAGATGTTCAATAATCTACGGCTCCTTTCTGCTGTGAGATGCTCAATATCCTGGGACTCTTTCTTCTATGACATGCTCGCGAGCATTTCTTGCTGTGAGATGCGTGTCTCTTCGCTGTGAAATGTCCAATAATCTAGGTCTCCTTTCTGCTGAGCGATGCTCCATATCCTGGGACTCTTTCTTCTATGACATGCTCATGAGCATTTCTTGCTGTGAGATGCGTGTCACTTTGCTGTGAGATGTACAATAATCTAGGTCTCCTTTCTGCTGTGAGATGCTCCATAACCTGGGACTCTTTCTGCTGCGACATGCTCACGAGCATTTCTTGCTGTGAGGTGCGTGTCCTTTCTGCTGAGCGATGCTCCATAACCTGGGACTCTTTCTGCAATGAGATGCTCATGATCATTTCTTGCTGTGAGATGCGTCTCTCTTTTCTGTGAGATGTTCATTAATCTAAGTCTCCTTTCTGCTGTGAAGCTCCCTAGCCTGGAACTCTTTCTGCTACGACATGCTCACGAGCATTTCTTGCTGTGAGGTGCGTGTCCTTTCTGCTGAGCGATGCTCCATAACCTGGGACTCTTTCTGCAATGAGATGCTCATGATCATTTCTTGCTGTGAGATGCGTCTCTCTTTTCTGTGAGATGTTCATTAATCTAAGTCTCCTTTCTGCTGTGAAGCTCCCTAGCCTGGAACTCTTTCTGCTACGACATGCTCGCGAGCATTTCTTGCCGTGAGATGCGTGTCTCTTTGCCGTGAGATGTTCAATAATGTAAGCCTCATTCTTCTGTGGCATGTTCTGCAGCCTCAGCATATGTCTGCTGTAATGTGCGCTATAACATGCTAATAATTCTGGTGCTTCACTCCCTCTGTATATCCTAAGCATCTGTTTGCTGGACATACTGCTTGGCCTAAGAATCATTCTGAGTGCTCTATGCTAGGACAATAGCTCTACTTTAATACTCCAAAGCTATACATCTGCATGTTGTGCTCCACAACAAGTGAATGTATCTGCTGTGATGGGTTCTCAATCTTATAAATAGTTCCTTTATGAAATGTTCCGTAAATTAAGAATATTCCCTCTTTGCATTCTGGCATGACGCAATTTGCATCCGTGACAAGTCGTGAGCTGTTATGTGCTTTTCACTTGAAGACATTCTCTTTTTTGGGGATCTCTAGTGTGAAGTACGATCTAATTCGTAGGTGATTTCTTTGTAAAGAGAGCCCTTTTCTCCTACGCCATGCTCTGTGACTCAAGCATGGTTCTGCTATGATCTGGTTTGTAATCTGAGCAACGTTTTGATTGACATGCTCAGTCTCCTGAGTACCCTTTTGCTGTGGCGTGTTAAGTAATGGGAGATTTATTTCACCTGTCACGTGCTTTATTATAACCCGAGCTTCATTCTGCTGTGACAGGATCCATAATGTGAACTCTTTTTGTTGTTGTGACATGCTATATAACCTGAACATCTTTGTTGTGACATACTCCATAACCTGAGCATCTTTTTATTGTGACATACTCAATAACCTGAGCAGCTTTGATGGGACGTACTCTATAACCGCAGCATCTTTTTATTGTGACATACTCAATAACCTGAGCATCTTTGTTATGAAAAGCTGTTTAGCCTGAGCAACTTTTTGTGGCCTACTATGCAATCTCCGCATCTTTTGTTGTGACATACTCTAGAACCTGAGCATCTTTTTGTTGTGACATAATCTATAACCTGAGCATCTTTTTATTGTGCATATTCCATAACCTGAGCATCTTTTTGTTATGACATACTGTATAACCTGAGTATCTTTTTATTGTGATGTACTCAATAACCTGAGCATCTTTGATGAGACGTACTCCATAACCGCAGCATCTTTTTGTTGTGACATAATCTATAACCTGAGTATCTTTTTATTGTGACACACTCAATAACCTGAGCATCTTTGATGGGACGAACTCTATACCTGCAGCATCTTTTTGTTGTGATGTACTCAATAACCTGAGCATCTTTTCATTGTGACATACTGTATAACCTGAGCATCTTTGTTGTGAAAAGCTGTTTAAACGGAGCATCTTTTTGTGACCTATTATGCAATCTCCGCATCTTTTGTTGTGACATACTCTATAACCTGAGTATCTTTTTATTGTGACATATTCTATAATCTCAGCATCTTTTTATTGTGACATACTCTATAACCTGAGTATCTTTTTATTGTGACATATTCTATAATCTCAGCATCTTTTTATTGTGACATACTCTATAACCTGAGTATCTTTTTATTGTGACATATTCTATAATCTCAGCATCTTTTTATTGTGACGTACTCTATAACCTGAGCATCTTTTTATTGTGACCTATTCTATAACCTCAGCATCTTTGTTGTGTCAAGCTGTGTAACCTCAGCATATTTTGTTGTGGCATACTCTGTAACCTCAGCATATTTTGTTGTGGCATACTCTGTAACCTCAGCATATTTTGTTGTGGCATACTCTGTAACCTCAGCATATTTTGTTGTGGCATACTCTGTAACCTCAGCATATTTTGTTGTGGCATACTCTGTAACCTCAGCATATTTTGTTGTGGCATACTCTGTAACCTCTGCATCTTTTGTTGTGGCATACTCTGTAACCTCAGCATCTTTTGTTGTGGCAAACTCTGTAACCTCTGCATCTTTTGTTGTGGCATACTCTGTAACCTCAGCATCTTTTGTTGTGGCATACTCTGTAACCTCCGCATCTTTTGTTGTGGAATACTCTGTAACCTCAGCATCTTTTGTTGTGGCATACTCTGTAACCTCAGCATCTTTTGTTGTGGCATACTCTGTAACCTGAGCATCTTTTTATTGTGACATACTTTATAACCTGAGCATCTTTGTTGCTGCATGCTCTATAATCTGAACATCTCTCAGCTGCGACCTGCTCTGTAACACGAGAATGAGTCTGTCATTAAGTGTTTCATACTCTGATAATAATTCTGCTTTTTTGCACAATAAACTGCAAATCTGCATATTGTGTTCCGTAATGTGAAAAGGTGTCTGCTCCCGTGGGGTACTTAAATTAAAAACAGTTATGTTTGTGCACTAATTTCAGAATAGGTCTCTGGTTGTGTCTTGGCATGATCGCTTGTGTGCTTGTTGTCTGGCCGTGTGCTCTAATCTGCTCTTCAGCAAAAGAGTTTTTCTGCTCAGGTTTTAGATGGGGAATATTTTGGTTTCCGTTTTGTCTGTCATTTGAGAATGTTTTAGATGCGTTATAATCTGAGAATCTGTATTGTGAAATGTCATGTAATCTGATAATGTTCTTCCAATCTGCATAATTCCTTTCTCTACATTTTTTTATTGGTTTTGCTTGAATGAGCTCTCCTATATGAAATTTGTTATTTAGAAATATTTGCTGGTGCCCGTAAGGACAGGTTGGGGAGCTCAAGGGTATCGAGGGGTTACTGGACCTCAATTGTGTCAACTACAGTAGATTTCCCAGGGTCCCGTACTATTGTGACCCCGATCTGGAAAGTAAGCACACCCCTTTAGCACTCGACTCCCAAGCCACTCAGGGAAGAGCTGTCCAGGGCTACCTTGGGGTTGATAACCCAGAAAACAGTTACATGGATAATACACCTCTTTAAATCATTGTCCAGCCAATGCTTTCACTTTTACAAAGCTGCCTAAGCTTAGAGTTACAAATGCATAAAATATATACAATATGCAAAACAGTACTTGAAGCAGTCAACAAGTTCTTAGAATACCAGTTCACAATTCTTCCTAAACGGGAGCCACCTAGAATAACCAGAGTGCAAATCACCTACCCTGAGGGCTTTTCTCGGTAGGAACTAACCCCATCAGTGTATTCTGCCAACATTATGCACGAACTACCTAGTGACAATGAGCATACCTACAGGCCTCAACCTATACAACTATCAATAACTCAATGCAGGCAAACTGCTCCCCAATAAATGGCTTTCTGCAGTGAGCACACTGAGGACTACGGGCTTAGAACATTCACAAGTCAAATGAAAGGCGTACTGCTTTCGACAAAAATATTTGTCATTTAATACAGCCTGCAAGGTTTGTCATTAAAATATTAGGTGTCTGCCAAGGGAGGCCAAACTGATTTTCAGAACGGGTTGAAACAATGTTAAAACATTAGCAAAAAGTTTCCTCCCCCAGAGAAACAACAAAACTGTAGCCAGACTTTACAAACCTTGTTATGGGAGCCAGGGATCCTCTGCAGCTCCTGTTTTGTTGTTTACCCTGTTGCCTAGCAGCCTTACATTCACTGAGAATGGTTTTCTGCAGGCTCCCTTCTCCTCCTGAGCACCAGCCTTCTCTCTCCTGGAGACTTATGCCAGGGAATTTCTCCTTGATGTGGGGCAGCCAGGTGTATGCCCGTGCCTTCTTTTGTGGGCACCCCTGTCAAGTTACGCCTGCCCTGGAGCTGGTGAGGGTGCTTTGGACCCTTGGAGTCTCACCTGGAAATTGGCAAGAGCACCTCGTGAGCAGATCCTTCAAAAGCCCATAATTCCACACCCTCTGGACCTATTTTGATGCACTTTGTAACACTTTATTCCACAGAGGAGCCCCCTCTTAAAGGCTACTCCGTATGGTCGCAGTACTTCGTCCTTCCTGAACAGCTGGGATCTCCTTTTACAGATGGTGTACTCCTGCAGGGCACTTTTCCAGTACCCCACCTTTTCAGTGAGATGCTCTCTTTGCAGGTTCTCCGTCAGGGTTAGGGCTAAAGTTCCTTTCAGAGCTTCTTAGTCACCACGAGACTTGGCTGATGACTCCACAATGAAGGGGCTGCTTTGCAGAATACAGTCCCACAAATCCCCTTTATGCAGCTGGCAGTTCCTCTTTTACCAGGCAGTCATCCAGGTTGCCCACCCTAGCCCCCCCCCCTCCTTGGTAAGGACATTAGCAATTGGGGCTCATGGCTCTGCTGCTCAAGCCTTTCTCACCCACTCTACTGTGTGGGTCCTGCTACTGGTCAATGAGAGTCTTGGCACACTGACTCGGATGTATACCCAGTATTACCCTCACTTTGCAGATGTAGAGGCATATTCAAGAGATCCATCTCTGGAGCTAGTTTCAGGAAGATAGTGACATTTTGTTAAATAGCCTCAGACTGACCAAGCAAAAGCCTTTGTCATTCAAACTTGGCAGAAGCAGAGGGTGGACCTGTGTGTGCTCTCTCATCCAGCTGCTACACAAAGTCGGCTGCAGTCACACCTCTGAGGGAGATTGAAGCAGGAAAGGGGCAACAACTGTCTCTGCACTCCAAAGGGGCATCTGGTCCCCTCCTTCCTTCACCAGGAGCCTGGTCCACTGCCAAGGACCTCAGGAATGTTATTACAATCACATCCCTGCTGGCGGACTCTTCCCACCTTCTCTTTTATGCCCCATCCACAAAGGAGATCCAATATGGAATACTGCTCTATGCAGTGAAGCCCAATGGGGACTCTCCAAGATCTCCTTAAGCCACACATGCACCATGCACAGTACACACACTGTATGCATCTCCCATGTAACATAGCAAGAGGTCATTCCCCTATCTGTCCATGCACCGCTGGCTTGATTTAAAATGTGGGCACTGTTGATTGCAACACAAAAAACAGTTTTACCAGAGATTACAGTGGATGAGACTCCATGAGGGAGTCATCCAAATACTGGAGGCCAAAATGTGAAAACTGGCAGTTTTTACCAGTCTGAATCCATTTTCCTAACCGTGCCTGTATTCTATAATGCTCACAACCTAATCTCCTTCTACTGTGATGGATTCTCTAATCTGAGAAATGTTAGGTATAAAAGACAGGTTCCCTAATCTTAGTCTTTCCTCTGCTTAAGATTCCATGATTTAAGTAAGGATTTTTGAACCAAGCTCCACTATCTCCTCGTTGGGCTTGACCACCTAACAGACTTTTTGTTCCATGGCTCTTCACAGTGTCTGAAAGCCTTTTTTTCTACTTTGCAGACCTGACCTCACTGAGTCACTGACTTTGAAGCTTTGTCCCTGAGATCATCAAAGCTATCACTTCTGATTATTCCTAGATCCCCCTTGGTAAAAGTCGTCGGGCAACTTTACAAAACAAGCAAACAGTGGCGGCTCGCCGAGGGAGTGGGGCGGGGCGGGGGATGGCCAGGGTGGAGGAGGGGTAGTGGACTCGGACTTATGACAGACAGAACTCCCTCTGAGTTCTCTGTCGTATGTCCGAGTTCACTACCCCCTCACCCTGCCCCGGCCCACCACCCCGCACCACTCCCTCGGCGAGCCGCCACTGCACGCAAAGCCATTGCCTTCTGGTTTCAACGTTTCACTGTAAACCCTTTGCCTTCAGAGGAATTCGTTCTTCTTCTGTAGCCTTAAACCCATTCCTTACCTTGTCCTTAATAGTGCCTCGAAGCACTTCCTGGAAGCAAAGTGAGGTTTATAAATGGAGGCACTCACTCACTCGCCCCGAAAGGTCTGAATAAACTGACTGTGATGGGCAAAATGTCCTAAAATCCCCATTCATTTGTCGAAATGTTCATATACTCTCCCAACAAGACAGTTGGTTTCGGGTGGCAGTTTGGTGTTTTCCTGGGGAGCTGAGGGGTTGTGTTAAAAAAACAAGGAATTTGGTAAACTAGATGTAGGTGAAAACATCTGTTAAACAGATTTGAAACGAATCTGCTAGAATGAATATTGTTGAAACAATACATTTTAAAAAGTCTAAAAACATGATTATAAAACAGCAGCATGTTAAAAAATTACTAGAAAGGACTAACATGGTCCCAAATGAAATAAATGTATAAATAAATTGACATCGTTCTTAAATTAATGACATATAATGTAAACCCGCCCTATGTCATACCTTCTGAGTGTTGGTAACTAACTTTTAACACAACCTCATTTTATTTCAGCTCTTAGTATATCCATCTCAAAGAACTTTTTCTTCAGAATTGAAATCCAATGGGCGCTACCCCCGCAATGAGATGGCCTACTCTTGGTTAGATAAGACACAGGGGGTCTCGCCTTAGGCAGGCTAGGTTACGGTCTCTGGCGCTGACAGTGTTTAGGTAGATATTGTGACACGCGTGTAGTGAGGTGTGGACACTAATGATAGTGAAGTATGCAGCTATCATAGGGGACAAACAGTAAGACACCCGGCAGGACGGGTAGGTATGCCACTTTGCAGGTGCCAAGACGACGGGGGGAATACAGTACAGTCCCATAACGCAGGCCCCGAACGACACATATATTACACAATGGGTGAAAGGAAACTCATGGACTGGAATGGGAGAAACGGGTGAAAGGAAACTCATGGACTGGAATGGGAGCTCGCACCCAAGACGTATTCTCTGGATCAAGAAATATCTGAGACCGTGCATTGAAAATGGTTGACGTTGAGTGACCATGGGCTCGTTTCCTGTAAGATTGCAGGAATAGGGATATGGGTGTGAAAAGGTGTAAGTCCTCAAGGATGTAGTGGTGCATTCTCTTTCTGTGCTACTACTGTCCGGTAGAGAGCTTCCTCTCTAGAGTAGTTTACATCATCTACTTCACAGCAGTTATTGGCACAGGCGCCTCATCATGGTGGGTGGGTAGTGGCTTGGGGTAGCGACCGGAGGGAGGAGACCTGGCACTCCCAATTTATGGGAAAACAAACCAGGAAGTATCCAGAATGTGTACAGTAACTGCTGTGATCCCAACAATATTTCAATTCCCTAACGGCATCTCTGTAGGATAAATCTCAGAATGAGGAGGGAAACACTTCCTGCTCCTAAATGACGCTCAAATTCGTCCCCACACATCAAAACATTTTTACATACAAATCAGCAGAACCTAAAAGATGAACAAATAGAACCATTTCAAGGTCCCTGTAAGTTCAGATTTTGAAAAGTTGGTAAAGAACATAAATACTATTGGCCAGTAGGTTTCGCTGTGCATTCTGGGCTTTCAGTAGGATGAAAAATGCGTTCAGGTTTAAAAGGGGCGTGACCAAGTAAGCTTAACTAGGAATCCTCCTCCAGAGGTGTGGCCTATGTAAATATGGTACCACTTAAAACAGTTAAACTAAATCCTGTGCTTCACACAGGTGCCACCTGACCAGTAGTTCGCTGTGTCTCTATCAGTTTTATTTTTTTGTATCCAGACATGTGATACAACAACCAACTCATACCTAAAACAAGCCAGGCCTGTTGTCTTTTGTCAATGCTTGTTAGCGGTACCAAATAAATGAATAACAATGATTTTGTTGTGAATAACTAGAAATTCAATTCTTAAAACATGAGACTGTAAATTAAGCATGTATCACAAAGAAGTTTCCTTTGGACTGTTATAAGGAATAGGAAAGATATAGGCTGAATATACTAAATTAAATCAAGGTCTCACTCATTCAACTTCACATCATACGTACACGGGAAGTATAGCCATATATCCCAGATTGACAATCTGGACAACGTTTTTTATAAAAAAGTATAAATCTATTTATTAATTAAAAAGCTCATAAAATACACAATACTAAAAGTGTGGGAATAGTCAATAACACTATTGTTCCACTAACATCTGTAATGGATTTAGACATCAAAAACACTTTCTTTACAGGCATATGAAAACATATATAACAGGTTAAGAGAAGAGAGTACATATAACAGACAAAACAATATGTCATTAAAACAGCACACATCCGTGATTACTTAATTTTTCGGGCTGAAACCCGGTACTATAGTGTTTAATAAGTACTCAGTAGTTCCAGTCTCTTCACGGATTGTGTATTTCTTAAAGGGCGTCGAATTTATACAACGGTGACACAATGTGTATGATTAGGAACGACTGTTAGATATGATAAAAATGTCCTTTAATATACTGTGAATGTATGAGACAATACTTCCTAGGCACACTTATTGATATTTGTGTTTTATCACACAGGTGTTTTTAATGGTTCCAGTGTAAATCTGTTTGTCTTTGAGAGTTACAATTTGAGTCTTGATAAAGATGGTGTTATAAGACTTCCATCGAAACGCGTCGACGCCCTTTAAGAAATACACAATCCGTGAAGAGACTGGAACTACTGAGTACTTATTAAACACTATAGTACCGGGTTTCAGCCCGAAAAATTAAGTAATCACGGATGTGTGCTGTTTTAATGACATATTGTTTTGTCTGTTATATGTACTCTCTTCTCTTAACCTGTTATATGTTTTCATATGCCTGTAAAGAAAGTGTTTTTGATGTCTAAATCCATTACAGATATTAGTGGAACAATAGTGTTATTGACTATTCCCACACTTTTAGTATTGTGTATTTTATGAGATGTATACTTTTTTTAATAAAAAACGTTGTCCAGATTGTCAATCTGGGATATATGGCTATACTTCCCGTGTACGTATGATGTGAAGTTGAATGAGTGAGACCTTGATTTAATTTGGTATATAAGGCCTATATCTTTCCTATTCCTTATAACAGTCCAAAGGAAACTTCTTTTGTGATACAACCGTATAGTACCCTATTCCTTTGGCGTAAAGGGGTTCCTCTTATATTTTCTACAATGTAAATTAAGCATTACTGAGGTTTATGGAAAGGGTTGTGGCCTTCGAAATGTCTCAGAAACTTCTATTCTCTCCTTCACACCAATTACTTCTGCTCTCTCTCATATTGTTCTGAAATCCTCCATCTGCTTAGCTCAGACTTTCCCACAATTGGCATGTGCGAAAATCACTCTTTGCGCACAGCAGAGAGGCCAAGGACTGGATGTGCATGTAGTCTACACACCTTTTTGACCCACTCTGTGAAACTCGTTCTGCCTTGCTCCTCAACTTCAGAGCTCTCGGTTGAACTCGGATATAAACACCCACTACCTGAACTCACTCAGACACCTGGAGGCGCCTCGGTTGGGAGTATGCACTATACAATAGTCATTTTTTGCTACAGAGCCTACAAAAACGCAATATGTTGAAAAAAGCAAAAATTCCTAGGGAATGCAAGGTGAAGTTAAACGTAAAATGTAAACAGGGGTTGCATCACTCACTTGGGTAGGGGGTTTTACAGTCATTTTTGAGAAATCGATTAGTGTTTTTGGCAGTAAAGCGAAGTACATGAATGCACAGCTCTGACAAGATCCGTTTCAGAGTTGGTATTTAATTGCCGCCCGGTCCAAGACCCAGCAGGATCCGGCCCACTTAAAATCTAATTTCAAGTTAAATGTATTTTTCAGCTACTCGGGGGAATATATCATTGCGTCATCGCCAGACAGACCCGCGTCGTGAGGTGCTGCCCAGCAGGTGGGCGACACACACGGTTTGCTCTTCACTGTGTGGTGTCGAGCAGTGGGTGTTGTAATATTCGCCGGTGACGTAACTGGTACTCGCTACTGTGACCCTGACCCATTTGGGGAGAGATGTTATTATTTGTTACCCGCGTCACGGGTGTATTTGGTGTCTTCCAATATCACGTGGTACGTGGGCAATAAAAGTGACGGCTGAGCAGGCGGGGTCAGGGAGACCCCGAGAGCGATGCGGATAACTCAAGACACCGTGTCTGTGTCCCAACTATATGTGCTTATCAGCCCCGCGAACAGGCCTGGGCTGTGGGCGCCGGCGTGTCAGCTGCGCCCCGACACGACAGGGGTCAGGGGTCACTGCTCAGATAGCCGCAGTATTGTGTTCTTCAGTGGAGCTCTGGAAAGGGCCCCGCTGGTGTGTTTCCAGTGAAAGCGGTGTAATGGTGGCAGTAAACAAACGAAAGGCTTAGTGTGCCGCTCTGCCTCTTTGTATCCTGTGTGCACTGGGCGGGACCTGTTGACTAATGGGGAGCGGTTTAGCATCTGTTCAGCGATGATACTACATTAAACAGTGGATATGTATTGACCATTCTCCTATCGACAGAAGCAGAGCATAGTAAATGTTAGCCTGGGTTTGGCTTTGTCGGATTCATGAATTGTTATTTGCCCGGGTTCCCTCCAGTGTTTTTTGTCTGTGAAAATGGAGTAAATGTGTTTGATCCACTTTTTATGTAGTGAGTTTCCCAGATGGTGCAGTTGCCTAGAACTCCTGCTCTGGCCTTGGAGAAACTTCAATATAACATAGGCCGCAATGAAATGTACTTTGGTTAAAACACAGTGACCTCTGGGACACGCAGCTTGTAACATATATGTCGCTCCCAAGGCAAATATTGCTGTTACTGGGTGGCAGGGGTATGTTACCTGTGGGGGAATATTTGAAGCCTAGGTGTGAACTCCCACCTTTTTTATTTAATTCAATTGGCATTTAATTAAAAATGTAATGGATCGGTCAAGCACCAGTTTCCATTCACAGATAGACCTGGTCAGCACATGGTTCTGGTCATGCCTGTGTTGGATACACTGCAACATGACCTCCGGCCTCTTTTTTTCAGAGGTGCCAGAGCAGTCCGAGGTTGCTGAGCTAAGGTTGTGTCATGGAGAGCCAATTCCGACTTGTGTCGTGGGGCTTAAGCCTACTATCGGGCTCAAAACTGAGCATCAAGGACACCCTTATAGCATTTGACCTTCAAGGGAGTGTGGTTAAGTAGTCAAAGGCTTACTCGGGGATGGGGGTCAGAAACTCAGCCCGATGAAGTTAACCACCACAAGTAAATTGTTCAATGTCCAGAGCCAGGGCCTGATGTTTGGAAAGGAATAAGTATTTTACTCGAAACACACACAATATAATAAGGTCCCTCCTTATCAGTTGGTTTGCCCTCTTGATCAAAGCCGGGTCTAAACAACACTTCCTGGCAATCTTAGGTGAAGTCCCCAGGTTTCCGGTCCCACACATGGTAGGGGAGTTGTCAGTGAACATCCCAATCCTGGGGATCAGCTTTTTAGTTTCCACTTGTGTGGAGACCACGGATCCCTCTTAGCAAAATCGTGTCCCTCTGGCTGGAAGTCTCTGCCTTATATTTATACTAAAGCAGTATATAGGAGCTTTGTAGGCCTATTTTTCACTTCCGCGACCAGTCCTGGGCTGTTCTGCCCTTTTGTTTGCTCCACTCAGTCCCTTGCAGCCAAGGTCTTTGTGCAACATGTAAGCAGGATGGTCAGGTGGATCGGGGAGTCTCCAGGCAGAGGGACTCCAAAACCAGAAGGGAGGCAGTCACGCTTTACTGCCTGTTGTTAACCTGTGAGTGGTAGCCCTTCCCGAGAACAGTGAGCCAGGAAAGTGGTAGGGGGCATTCCTTCGCTTTAGAGGGTCCCTCTGTCTCCTCTCCTTAACAATCATAAGTCTGACCCACTACAGAAAATTCCTGGAATGTCCTATGGGCGAGCCCTGCAATTCACATCCGCTGTCTAAGCTCTCTATCCAAACCTCCATCTTAGGCCCCACTTACTTACAAAATGCAAATGCAAAATGGATCCCAGAGTGGGTATGTCCTCCCATATTGTACACATTCCAAACGCATATCCTGCACACATGCCAAAATATGCACACATGTGACATCTATGTCCCACATGGATCAGAGAAGCATCTGGTAGCTTTTGGCCGGCTGACTAATTAGAAGAAGATGGGAGAGGCCGGTAAGCAACTCTCGCTGGCATGGACCGGTAAACAGACCTACCATGCCACTGATAAAGGGTTGTACTTCCAGCGCTTCAGCCCTTTACAGCTTGGTCAACTTAATACAGTCGCTCTCAGTTAAGTGGATGCACATTTTGTGCCCCTGTAAATTGCAGAGCTGTGCTGTCTTCAGTCTGTGTCACAAAAGTACCTCCAGCACACGTGCTTGATTGTTGTGTGGGCTGCAGTGTGGGTCAAAAAGCTACAGCTTGCTTTGGTGAAGTCAATGCAGGGATGCACACTCTCCAGCCCATGCAGGGGACCTTTGTCCATCCAAAACAATAACACCCAGATACTGGGTGGGGTTTGCTCCACATCACAAACGGCCCAGTTGACCCCGGCACAACACAGTGTAGTAGATGCTCCCCCTCACCTGGATGCGGTCATCAATCGCACACATACATGTGGTGTCTTTTATTACCTCAAGGAATAAAAGAAGCTGCCTATGTGAAACGTCTCCATCCGCAGTTCAAAGACACACCATTGGCCACCCTGTTATCAATTTATTTCCTCCACAGGCTTGTGCGCATGTCCATTCCAGCCTTCCCTCTCACATTCCCAGTTGCACAATATCTTGTTGAGTCTCATTCAGCAAGTCCACTTCCCTCCCCCACCTGATTTTTATGTGTTGGGGAAGCAAGGGTTCGTTAAGGGTTGAACAGCATGAACATACTGTCCCAATAAGATGCAAAGTCCCTCATCCCAAATCGAGGTGTGGTTCTGTTTTGGCTGGGTGGCAGACTGGAGACTTTGACAGGGAAATTGGGCGCTGGTTGCACTAAAACGATCATGGTGCTGCAACGCCTGACCCTTATTGAATCTGAGCGGAAGCTGGTAGGGTTCTAGGACCATGGCATGATCAGTTGATACGTAGGCGCCTTGAAAATGGACAATAGAGCAGAAGAGATTGTCACTCGTCCCTGCTCGCCCACGCGTGTACTTTTACTTCGATAACTCTTGAAACCCTATCATGAGCATCTGTGCGCCTCTGTTTTTTTTGTTTGAGCTGTCTGGAAGTTTATACACATACACATGAAATGCAGACAGGACAAGTCCGGAAACCGCGAACTGCGGTTACCTCCCTCCGTTTCTGACGTGTTCTCGAAGAAATTGAGTTATCTGTATGAACTTTAGACACCTCACGCACAAAAAAAACAGGTGCAGGGCTCTGCGCCGCGTCGAACGCAGCCCTAAAATAACTCTGAGATCTACAATTGCTTTTATAAAGAAGCCTTATGAACACCAGGAGGAGGAAATGAGGTGGAACGTGTCATCAGACAATGACTGGGCCACATCATGCGTGTCGTCGCGCGGCACAAGCATCGTGGGCAGCAGTCACTGCCGTCTGGGAGCGTGGGCCTCGGTGCCAACTACGACAGCAGCACTTTTATAAACAGTCCCTAGGCTGCGAGATATGCACCACGCGCCGAGACATCCTCCTCGTCAGGGCTGCCAGGCACTGGAGGCGGGAATGCGGAATAGCACCACCTAATTTGCATATTTTTGCAACAGTTTCTCGGAAGAGCTTGTCTGCACACTCCTATGTGGGCACACTGTAGCTCAACAACAGCTCATCTGTGACCGGGTGAGTAACCCACAAAGGGGTGCCTGTCCTCTTCTTTCCGCAAAAATTCTGGCGGTGCCAGTTTTTCGTAAAGGCACGCATCGACTAAATGTGACTTCCAGTGATTGCAGAAAAGTAGGATTTCAAGAGTATGCTTACTTTCACACCCTGCAATGGATTTACCCAAAACTGACATTTGACGCTATTGCAGATCTGAATGACTTGTAAGGTTGGCGCCGAAGAACCGCGCAGTCTGTGTGATGACTGTGTCCATGTCGGAGGTGGGGCAGAGATCCACAAAAGTGCTGGTAAAAAGAGGGGTGCGCTCCATCACATTCTGGAGCAGTGTTGATTGGATCTGCAATTGTTCATGGAGTATGGTGATAGCTTGAAGAAGTTGATAGTGGTTTGAAGAGTTGTGGGGCAGGAGAAACAATGAATAGTGAATATAAAGCAAACGCTTGTACGGTCAAGCGATGGGTGGGGAGACCGCTTTTGCTAGGGGAGTTTAAAAATATTCACTCTGGGTTGAAGCCTGCGTTTCATGTTGAAGCGAATATTGTGAGTGAAAGTCATTTCTGTTGTGAAATGTCGTCTACAAAAACATTGTGCTACCTGAATATTGTAAGAGATTAAGGCAAGGGCAACCCGGTATTCCTGGGAACCTGGCTATAGTACTATTCAAATGAAACCGTGGTTCCCTCGGACGTGATACAGAAGAAGGTACCAGAATTCAATCAAATGACTGTCGAGGTAAATTTGTTTGTGTAGGTGGATCCAATTTAATTTCTTGTCAGGTAGCATTCAATAAAAGTAGACCAAAAACAGAAGAAAAACAAATGCATGTGTGTGTATATGTGTCTAAGGTACATACATGTGGAGTTCAGTAAAGTAAACCAATACATAACCAAAATGTACTTATCTTCACATTAGTTTGGTACGCTACATTTTCTCCATGACATTCTGGTAGCTTCTTATTCTGGAGCCGATGTTAGACT
Organism: Calotriton arnoldi; assembly: GCA_963921515.1. Classification (NCBI taxonomy): domain Eukaryota; kingdom Metazoa; phylum Chordata; class Amphibia; order Caudata; family Salamandridae; genus Calotriton; species Calotriton arnoldi. The sequence goes on along the minus strand of CAWUFW010005791.1, from coordinate 215,812 downwards.
GGATACCATTGTTGATGGTGGACTTAAGCAATTGGTGCTGGGCAGAAGCAATTAATAGTCAGCAAAAGCAGTTGGAGGTGGGCTAGATTGGATGGCCATTGTGCACAAATGGTTAGCATGGGTGGAAGCCATTTGTTGTGGGTCAAAGTGGTTGGGAGTTGGTGGAAGAGGTTGTCAGTGGGTGAAAGTAGTTGACGGTGGATGGAAGCAATAAAAGGTGGGTGGTATATTGACAGTGGGTGAAAAAGGTGATTGTGGATGGAAGTTAGTGACTGGGTGAGTGCCATTCATTCTGGGTGGAAGTGGGTAACTGGTTTGAAGCAGTTTACGATAATGAGTGCACTGAATCCTGGTTGAAGCCATTGACTATGACCCGGAAGTGAGTGGGGGTGGGTGGAATAATTTACAGTGGGTGCAAGTGGTCGACGGTACACCTAAGTGATAGATTACAGAAGGAAGTATGGTAGTGGATTGTTTTGGTTGATTGTTTGATGCTGACTGGATGCTACTGATGGCCGGTTGGAGTAAAAACTATGGATTCCTGCTTGAAGCTATTGATGTCAGTCTGAAGCTATTGATGTTGGTTTGAAGCTCGTAATGGAGCTTTAGATCTCTTGATTATGTGGGTCAAAGCGGTTGACAGAATGTATAGTTGGGTTATATTGAATGATGGTTGTTTGATTTTCTTAAGGCGGTTGAATCTGTTGTAGGGAGGCTGAAAAGAATTATTATAGGTTGAGAAAAGTAGTAGCAGATTATCTATTAAAGATAAGTCTGAGCTATTCATGCTGGGCTGTAGTTATTCCTGGTGGGTGGGAGCTATTCATTATGTGATGGATCTGTTCATGCTCTTAGTTATTCACAGTGGATTTGAGTTATTTGTGGTGGGTTGGAGCTATTGATGGTAGGTTGGAGATAATTATGAATGTTGGAGCTATTTATAGTGTTTTGGAAGTATTGATGGTGAACAAAAGCAATTAAATGGAAGCTAAACCTATGCACAGTTTACTGAGCTATTGATAATGGATTGAGCTATTCATAATGGGAGTAATAGTAGTCCATTTGGGCTATTGCGAGCAGATTGTAGCTACAGACTCAGGTTGAAGTTATTGATGATAGCTGGTTTCAATTATAGATAGTGGGTTGGAGCTTTTGATGATGGTTTGAAGCATTTGATGCAATTTAAACCAACTGCTATGATGTGAGGCATTTGATGCATTTCAAATGATTAATGGTTGTTGTGACCTGATTTATATTTTTAAATGACTGGGAGTTTTGTTTGTAGTGATAGTTGTTTTTAGAGAATGGTGGTTGTTTGTAGTGGACTGTGGTGACTGACATGCTTTTTTAGTTAATTTTCTGGTTTTAAGTGATAGTGGTTTAAAATGTTTCCTAGTTGGAGCAATCGTTTGCTCTTTTGATGTATTGCTTGTTGCATAGAGCAATGCAATTTATGTTTGGTTGCAGCTTTTTATGTTAGGTGGAAACTATTGATGGTTTTTAGGAGTCATTGATGATTGGTTGGCATTGCTGATCATGGGTTGCAGCTATTGATCTTGGGTCCGATTGGTGGAGGGTTGCAGATGAATAATGGTGATTTGAAGGTATTGATGACGTTCAGAGCTACTGAAGGCCAAACTAAGTAGCTGAAGTTGTATTGAAGTAATTGATGGATTATGATTTCGTGCAATTGATGTGAGACTTCATGTGTTGCTGCTGGGTCAGAGTGATAGTTGATGAAACCCGGTGATGTTAGTTCAATGCATTTGATGGTCTATTAAAGTGTAGATTGTGGTCATAGTGACGGACCGTCACTAGGAACATGTTCATGCGTACTATATTCATAGTGGGCCAGAGTGTGGTGGGGTCCAAATATGCTGGCTTGCAGCTTTCAAAACATATGATTGTATCACAGGTCAGACTACTTAGGTGCGTGAGGGTCAGAGTTTGTGAGCAGTGTTCCAGCCTGTCTTAGCAGTTGTAGTGAAAGGGACACGGGTCGCCTACCTTTTTGAAGGATTCCGGGTTTCTACTGATTCTTAATTTGTTACGTATTGGTGTGTGGTCCTCAGTAGTAAGTAGCCACTGCCCTTCCCTGCTGGCCCCACGGAAACCTCGACTGTGCTTTTGGTGCTTACCTTCGAGTGGGAGAGGGGGCGGTGACCGAGCATTTCTGAAAGAACTCCATTCCTCTTCCTCACCCTTCCGTGCCTTGGCATAAATGTAATCCTATCACCATAGCAACAGATAAAAAAGGTGTGAGCCCATCTCCTCTGCTGTGATAATTCAGAGTTATATATTCAGATCAGATCGAAAGTGAGAGATAGTTCTAAAAAAAAAAAAAAACAGGCACGGAAGAGGAGGAAAGCGGGCATCAGAGCCGCAAGGCTCAGGGGCAAAGCCAAGACAGCGCCCAACCTTCGAAGGAGATTGTGTCATTGTCCCTTTGTATTTTTTTGTTGTCTCCCCACAAGGTATTTGCAGAATATAATTAGAGGATCAAATCCATTTTAACAAGGGCTCATTATGTGCACAGCGGCTCGGTTCCTCGTGCTGGCCACGCGTGCGCAGGAAGGAGATTAAAGACCATTATAATGAGGCCGCCATGAGCATTCCCCACCTCTTTCTATTTCTGAAGGGGTAGTTCTGTTGGGAGGTTTTTTGAAACGCTCATGCAAATCTATTTTTGCGCATGGTTATATGTTGATCCACTTCTTTGTCAGTGTGGTGAACCCAAAATTATTAGATAACCGGAGTTTCATCGTCTTATGAGAACAATGTTGAATCCAGTGACTGGTGCTTTGTCACTGGACAGCTTGGCCATGAGACAGCCGTGGCCCCTGCAGGTAAGAGCGGTGGGGCCGTATGGGGGGGGATTTCGACAAACGACGACGAGGGAAAATTAATTATTTATTTAATTTTCCCTCTTGGTCGTTTGTCGAAATCCTCTCCCACCCAACCCCACCGCTCTTACCTGCACAGCCCGTGGCTGCCGTGAGATGCCATGGATGTGAAAGAGCACCTTTGAGGGTGAGGGCTTCTAGGAGTCGGTATTCTTTAAATTCAGTAAAGACCATTGTGGTAGGTGGCGGAAAGTGAGGCTCTTTAAATCTGTGACGATCACAAAGGTTAGTTGTGGAAGTGAAGCGCTTCTGAAATTTGTGTCACTCTTTTAAAGTGAGACCCAGCAGAACTCCGTAAACACCATTACGGATGGCCATTGGCCATCATGAGAGAGACTCCATTGAAGTCTTGTGAGTACTGTTACCGATAGCCACCGTGAGTTAGACTCTGCTGTGGTCTACTAGCACCATTAGGGATGACCTTCATGAGTGAGAGACTCCATTGAAGTCTATCCTTATGCATGGCCTGTGGGGGCTAAGCATGAGAAGCTAACTCTACAAATTCTGTTTTACTACCTCCCACTCAACAGTGATCCTCTTTCTACCAGTGAGCAATTTGCCAACCCTTGCATTGAGAAGCAAACACGTTAAGGTCAACCCTCACTTCATGTGTTTTCTCCAACTGGTTTCTCGCCACGAGTTTGTAGCAGAGAGTCTAGGTTAAAAACTGGGGTGTTACAGCCAAGATGATGTATTAGGTGACCACTTTGTGAGGAGTGGTAATGTAAAACGATCTAACTGTTTTTTTCATGGGCTTGTTACGTGTGTTAGTGATGGATCCAGGATTTCCGATTTCTACTGTACCTGTGTGTAAGTGACGGATCTAAACAACTTCCGTCTAGCTATTGCATGTTGTGAAAGGCAGCGAGTCTTCTAAGACCCTCAATGCTGCCCGGTGCAGGGTTCCACCTCTAATTCACTTTGGGTTCGCTATCAAAATAATGAGGCAAGCGCTGGAAACTGGAAGACAAGAAAAAGGTTTATTTCTCATGAGGAGATCACGTCAACTGCAGACACCGGGTTGTCTGAGGGAGGTGTTCTGCTGATAACTCCTTTGGCTCTTCCTTTTATACAGGTTTGACACAATGCATTGGTTTCATCAACATGGTTAAACAAGCTTGGGGTCCCCGCCCCGGGCAGGTTGTCACACAAGCCCAACAGTAATTCTCTTCCCACCCAGGTCAAACAGACAATCTTATCTTGCAGCTGGACCTTGCTTCAGGGTCTAAAACATGTGAGACCGGCCAGATCTAAGAGTCCGTTCTGTTAATAAAAACAGGTCCCATTGTTGGTAACAACAAGTCTTGCAGTTTGTAGTGCAATAAATCATGTTGCAAGAGTCTTTTTGGTGTTTGGAACCTGTTTGTATAACTAGGTGCAGTGAGGGGTAGAGTGTCCAAAGGTTTGCCTGAAAACAGAGATGAGAGGAAAAACAAGTTTGTGGCAGCAAGTGGCGCTGAGGTTTGTTGCGGCAAATAGAGTTTATAGCCCCCAGCACACGTACCAGGTCGGTCAGAGGGTCAGAGGGATGCTAGTAAGGGCAGGGTGAAACAAAGGTGACCAACAGAGTACAAAATGGCTGTGATAGATTAAAATGACTGCAACTTATGTGCACATAGAATTCCACCAGACAAGATGGCGCAGGTAATGTTCACGATTGTCGTTTTGCTTTTTAACAGTGGCCCCTTTGAACATAACTAGCCAGCTTGTCAGTCTATTTCGATCTCCATAATGTCCTGTATCTCTTGATCATACATTACTCTCATTTTTGTTAGCTGAGTGTCCATAGTCTTAGGGTGCAAGGTAGTTATGCAAAGAGAACACAAAGGTGGTATACAGTGTATACCCAAACAACAACCACATATTGTCAATACTGGGACCAAGAGAATCATTGATATTTTCCAACCCCACTCCTTCAAGATGCCCCAAAGCCAACTTCCAATTGTCCAAGTCTCTGATCCTTGATGAATTTCTGAAGATAGTCTATGGAGATGTTCGATTGCTTCATAGACAGAAGGTGAATTATCAGGAATGTATACACAGCAGCTGGCACCGATGATGTGGCATGCTCCTCCACGGTCCGCTAGTACCACGTCCAGGACCATGCGATTTTGCAGGGTAACCAGGCGGATCGCTTGGAGCTCAGCAGTGTTGTTGGTGAGGATGCCAGCAGTGACGTTCAGGGCGGTCTCTACCGCTTGGGACAAATGTCTGATGGCTCGGCTGTTTGCCATCGGACCCCATAGCGGGACGAGCCCTTTTGCTGCGTCGAGGAACTGTGATGAGGCAGAGTCTGCTTGATCAATGTCTTTAGAACGCTTTTCTCGATGATGCTCTGCAGGGGCTGTGTAGGTTGGTGGCAAAACAAAGGCGATGTAGCACGTGCCCCCCAGTTTCTTGGGAGCCAGGTGTAGGCTTTGGTTCCACAAACAAAGTACATATTGGGTGATGCAACAAGCGCTGGGGGTTGGCAGTGTTCAAAGTCCTTACAATGCTACAGGTGCTGTGACCCACATTCTTAGTCCCACGGCCTTCAATGCATACAAGGCCAGAGACGTTCACCACAGATAGGGCCACAGTCAGTGTTGCAGCAGTTCTTTTCTTCAGGTAGGAAAATGTGGCTCTGTTAGGATTATTGAACACTTGCATTTCCACTCGTTCTTTGGAGGGGACATTAATCTGGAATGTCGCATTGAAGGTGTGAAGGCAGAAGGGGCGGCTGTCCTTCCTGTTTTGTTTCGCCAGAACTCGTTGTAGAACTGGGCGATTGTTCCGTCGGAAGTGGCATTGTCTTTGTAACTTTCTTGTAGGAGCATCATCCAGGCAAGGCAAGATCCGTGAATAGAAAAGGGCGAAGGGATGAAAGGGATGGAATGTTCAGTGGCATGTGGTAACAGCCCACAGACCCAACAGTTGGTAGCATTGGTGGCAAGATTGTGCTGGTGCAACATCTGCACAAAATAATTATTCCAGAATTCTTTGCGTCGTTCTCGGAGATGTGGCGGTAGGTATACCAGGTAGTGTTCTTTCTTGGTGGTTGGTTGCATGGTGGGTGACAATGTTCTGTATGCAGGTGCATTCTCTTCAATGATCCAGAGTGCGACCATTAGCAGGAGACAGGTGAGAAATGCGGCTACAAGTGCAATTGTCTTTGTGCTGTGCAGGTTAGCAGTCTCGGTGTCTTTGCGGTGGTTTTGCAGGTGTTCAGTTTCTTCCATCATCTTCGAGGAGCTCAACAACTGTTAGGACCACAGACTTTTGTCTGGCGCTTTCCTGGTAGCGTTGTTTGACTGTGCTACTGATCTGAGACCTTGACTTAGTTAGTGGCCTGGTCGTTGGAGCTCCCTCCTTTCGTCGATCTTAGGTTGTACCCTTTCCTGGATGGCACCGTGGGGTTGGGAAATTCTGATAGTTCGAGGGTGTCTTCTTGTGGGTAGCAACTCAGAGCTGGTCGGTCTCTCGCGAGTACTTCCTCTGCACCTCCACCCCTTCACAGGTTGCCAGGGTTGGAGGGACTCGTTTGCAATGATGAGCGTGCAGCCAGTTTCGTTTTCCTTCCACTCGGAGGGCAGTTCGGGTGGTGATCAGGACTTGCCAGGGGCCCGTCCACCTAGGCTCCAGATTCTTCGTTCTTTGGAAGTTGCGAATCAATACATGGTCGCCTGGCTTTATTTCATGTCCCGGGCCCCTGGATACGTCAGGCAAGGCTTGCTGCACCTGTTGGTGGATAATTGTTAGCTCGTTTGTCAATTTATGCAAGTAATCCGACATTAATATGTTCGGGACGTCGTTAATGGAGGTGGGTCTTGGTGCCGCCCAAATGCTCATAGGCCTGCCGAAGACCACCTCATACGGGGTCAGTCGGTGTTTGGTTGGGGTGGAGCGCATCGATAACAATGCCAATGGGAGGGCGTTGGGCCATTTCAACCCGGTCGTGGCAACTATTTTGGCTAGTTTTAGTTTCAATGTTGCATTGTGTCTCTCTACCAGGCCCGCTGATTGGGGGTGGAAGACGGCATGGAACTTTTGTTTTACCCCCAACCCTCTCAGTATGTTCTGTATCACCTCGGCTACGAAGTGGGGGCCGTTGTCGCTCCATAAAATTCTGCAAAGGCCGTATCGGGGGAAGAATTCTTTCAGCAATACTTTTGCAGTGGCTAAGGCGGTATTGTCGCGGGTGGGATATGCTCCACCCATTTGCTAAAAGCGCACACAACCACCAGGACATATTTTAGACCAAGGCATCTCTCTAGTTGAATGTAATCCATTTGAAGGATTTCAAAGGGGTGGTCAGGGACTCCAAACCCTCCCCGTGGTACTACTGTCCCCTTCCCTGGGTTGTGTTGTAGGCAGACTATACATTGTTGTACTAGGCGTTTTGCAGATTCTGCTATCTTGACGTTATGCCATACTCTGGTGATTAGTTCAATGATGGGGGTGGAGCCTATGTGTGCTGGTAAATGTGCCATGGTCAATATGGGGATGAGGTAGGCATTGGGTAACAGCCATTTATTTCCGTCTTTAGTTCTCCAGCAATCTTCCTCGTCTTTCAGTCCCACCTTTTCCCACTCGGTCAATTCGTCTTGTGTGCCTGTAGTCTGTATGTCCCTTACAGTGGTCCTAGCGTCAGTCCATCGTTCAGCTTGTGACCTGGTCACATACATTCGTGTCGTAGTCCTGTCTCCTGCCGTGGCTCGGGCAGTAACGTCTGCTAGTGCATTTCCCTGTCCAATGAGATCAGTCACTTTCCTATGTGCTTGGCATTTTATCACTGCTAACTTCTTGGGGAGGAGGACTGCTTGCGTCAAGGCGGAGACTAAATCTCCATGCAGGATGGGTGTACCGTGTGAAGTCAGGAACCCTCTTTCTTTCCATAAGATCCCAAAATGGTGAACCACCCCGAAGGCATATTGGCTGTCGGTGTATATGTTAACTGTCGTGTCAGTCGCTAAGATACATGCTCGTTTGAGGGCAATGAGTTCTGCAGCCTGGGCTGAACGTTGGGGAATACGGGCTGTTTCCAGAACGGTTCGGGCTGTGGTGACAGCGTATGCAGCTGAGGTGGTGCCGTCGGGGAGTTTGATGCACGAACCATCCACCCATAGTTCTCCATCTGGTTCTAGAAAGGTGGTGTCTCTGAGATCTATTCTACTCTTTGTTTGTTCATCGGTTAGTGTCACACAGTCGTGTAGTGGAGTCACGCTAGGATCATTTTCGGGTAGGGGTAACAGTGTGGCTGCATTGAGGGTGGTGCATCGCTTTAGGGTAATGTACGGTGCTAGCAGGGTCAACTCGTATCCTGTCAGTCGGGCGCTAGTCAAGTGTTGGGTTTTGGTCTGGTTTAGTAGTGTGTCGACTGCATGGGGTACTAAAACAGTGACTGGATTGGAGAGTACTATTCCTTCGCTCTGGCGTATCGATACTGCTGCAGCTGCCACAGCGCGCAGGCACGCTGGCAGCGCTCTGGCTACTGGATCGAGGGTGGCAGAGAAATATGCACAAGGGCGTTGTTTGTGACCAATTGATTGTGTTAGGACAGACAATGCACATCCTTACCTCTCGTGCGTGTAGAGGAAGAATGGTTTGGAGTAATCTGGGGTTCCTAGGACAGGCGCTGAACAAAGGGCATTGCGTAGTTCTTTAAAGGCTGACTGGCATTCGGGGGTCCAGGGGAGAGGTGAGGGGATGTCTTTAGCGAGGAGGGAGAGAAGGGGTTTGACAATAAGGCTAAAGTTCGGTAACCACTGTCGGCAAAATGAAGTGAGACCTATCAAAGAGCGGACTTGTTTCTGATCTTTGGGGACAGGGGTGTCTAGAATTGTCTGGATCCTGTCAGGCGTGAGTTTCCTCCCTTCTTTGGATAAAAGGTGACCCAAATAGGTCACTTGTGATTTACGGAACTGCAATTACTTTCGGGAGACCTTGTGACCATTCTCAGCAAGAAAATGGAGTAGTTCGATGGTGGCTGTGACGGCTATTGGTATGGTGTCCGCTGCTAGAAGGATGTCGTCTACATATTGTATTAGTGCCACTCCATCTGGCAATTGTATGGCGTCCAACTGTCTTTTAAGCGCCTGGCTATAGATGCTTGGGCTCTCAGTGTACCCCTGAGGTGCTCTGCAAAATCTGTACGAACAGGAGTTTAGGGTGAATCCAAATAGATAGCGGCTGTCCTTGTGTATAGGTATGGAAAAGAATGCGTTTTTGAGGTCAATTACAGTGAAGGTGGTGGCAGTGGAGGGGATTAAAGTCAAAATTGTCGTGATGTCGGAAACTACTGGGTATTGTGGCACTACGATTTTGTTTATCTCCCGCAGGTCAATAATGAAGCGGTAGGCTTTTCCGTCTCCCTCTCCCTGTCTCTTTACAATCGGTAGTATGGGACTGTTACAAACGTTGCTCACTACTTCCTCTACCACCCCTGCCTCTACCAAAGAGTGTATGATCTCTGTCAGTGCCTTCTCACCCTCTGGCGATATTTTGTACTGCGGTACTTTCGGTAGGGTTGCGTCCTGTCGTATTGTTACGTGTACTGGGTCAATCATCATTCATCCTACGTCTGAATCAGCCCTAGCCCATAAGTGTGATGGCAAAGTGTCCAGTAGGGATGCGTCAGTCTCGGAGATGGGAAACATGTGCTGAGAAGGGTTCTCTCTATGGCGCTGGGGGTTGTCATACAGGACGACACGCACTCCGTCTGGTGAGCATCTGATAGTCGCATGGAAGTGATTCAAAAGGTCGAGGCCCATAATGGCATCTGGGGTGTTGGAAGAGAGGAGGAATGTCGTTTCGACGCTATTGTTGTCAAGGTTAAAAGGGATCGGTCGGGACAAAGGGTTGGTGGAGGGCGTACCGTCAAATCCTATTGAGGTCACATGTGAGCCTGACAAGGGTGCCCTTGGAATCAGTCGTTTGGATAGTGCACTACGTGTTGCTCCCGTGTCTACCAGAAATGGCGACTTTGTGCCCAGGACCTCAGCGGTAACATAAGGGCCTTGCTGATCAACATAGAGCGCGACTGGATCCCTCCCTTGCCCCTGGCTGTCCTATGCAAAGTCGTACGTATTGTCATAATCTGTCTGTTGGTACTGATTCTGTTTGGGATGGTCAAATGTGTTCACTCTTCCTGGCCTTTCCTCGCTTGCTTCACTCGCGTACCCTCTCCCACGTCCTCTTCCTCTCTGTCCACTTGCTATTTCCCTCGCCCCTCTGCCCCTACCAGCTCCTAACAAAGCCGGGCATTGGGTTTTCAAGTGTCCATATTCTTTGCAAAATGCACATTGATCCTGTCCTAGGTCTTGGCGTCCTACATATAATGTCGATGAATTGTTTCTAGGTGGCTGTACTCTAGGGGTATTCTGCTGGTATCCTCCCCTATATTGCTCCCTTCCTGTATTCGCCCCCTGGAGTTGTGCTACCATTACCCTTTCCTTCAAGTCCTTCTTTTTCCTTTCTGTAGCCCTGTCATTTTCGTTTCTCTGATGCTCATAGTACTGGGCCATTTGGAGAATGGCCGCCGGTTTAGATGCTGCCCAACTACTTTCGCTGGCTTGTAATTTCTGGGATACATCTGGCAGTAGTCCTTTGACATAGTTCTGCACAAATAAGTGGTGTGCGGTTGCGGTGGACATGTCTTGTCCACAGTAATCGGAGAACACCGTTTCAAATCTGGAGAAATACTCTGAGACATCCTCTTGTGGTTTCTGGCGGCACGCGGTTACTATGGACCAGTCTATCTTTTTCTCTGGGATCAGCGTTTTCACTTTCTGCACTATTTTGTCAGGGAGGTCCAATATTGCTTTAACCGGTTTTTGACCAGGGTTCCGCTGTTTATCTAGTGTGTTGAGTTGTTCCCAGGAATGACCAAGCAGTTCGGTATGGTCTATTTTCCTAATCTGTTTCCACACATCTGCTGGCAAACATAACCCGAAGAACAAGTCTATTTCGGCAAGTGTCATTATTGTTGATCCCAGAGCAATACCTAGCTCGGTGTAAAAGGCGGTGGGGTTCTTTCGTAAATCCGGTAAAGATTTACGGAACGTCAAAATGTCCTGTCTGTCCCATGGTTGATACACCCAATTGTAGACCACCCTTCCTCTAGCGTCTTGATGGTTCATATCGTCATGAGTCCCTTGTCCTCTAGGAGGTACCCAATAAGGGGCAGCTTCTTTTATCGGCATCATGCTATCTGGTTTTTCCACCGGTGGTCCTGCTATCTTAGATGTCCTGTCCTTATCTATCCGTCCTTGTTCCACGAGGTGACGGAATACCTCCAGTGTGGATGAAAAGAGTTCTGTAACATCGTTGTCGCCTTCATCTCCGGTGTCTACCTTCCTATAGAGAGCCACTAGCCGCTCGGGCCCTACATCTTGGTACTTCTCTTCATATGCAGTAAGAGTGTGGTAACAGAGACGTACAATAAAGTATCGTTTGCGGTTTTCAACATAGGAGTTGCATATGTCAGTTACATACTCTTCTGTCTCCTTCCTATCTATGAGGGATTTAACTATTTTATCAATGCCTGCTCGCTCATTTTTACTTAATCGCGGGACCCTGGGCGCTCCTTTTTCTTTTGATCCTACCTCTACTACTGTATCCTTTGATGAGGCATTTGGTGTGGGTGACTCGGTGGGAGCAGAGGCGGTGGAGACTGAGGCGATCGTGCCATCTCCGGCTATACTTTGGTGGTCCTGGCGTTGTACTACGGGATGAGTAGGGGCGTAAGGGGGTGGCATGTATATGATTGGGGGACCTAACAATAAATCATCATCTACCCTTTGTTTTGCTGGTAACTTGGGGTAAAGAGTCGAGGGCGTTCTAACAGGGCATTGACCTGATATTTTTGATTCCTGTTCCTTTTTATCGATTTCCTTTTCTTTTAGTTTTTCTTCTAATCTTTTACAGGCTTAGTAAGCTGATTTTCGCGTTTCTTTATCTTGTCTAGCTTCGTCCCTTTTCTTTCTTTGAGCTGCCTCTTTTCGCCATAAACCAAAACTGTCAAACATAGCTGGTCTAGTTTTCTTTTTGTGGAGAGCTAATTCTAACGTTTCCCGTCAGTGGCCACTGATTTACCCGGTCCTTCCTAGTGTATTTATGCCATAGTTTGCTATAAGCTATGGTGGCTAATCCATACTTTACGTACATGTCCTTGTTAGGGGTGCCTTCCGGCGGTGCCGGCTGACTGACCTCTAACGAACGGTCTGGTCCAAAACAATTACAATCAAACAATCTAGAGAAAACAGGCATGACGTATTTATCGGTCAAAAATGAATATCTCAATCAATCAATTTAGACAAAAAGTCTGCACTACCTGTCCTTCGCTGCCTGCAAAGAGAGAGAATATTCCTATTCTTCGTTGTTTGCAAGCAGGGAAATGTAGCAAATAACTCAATATAAAAAAAAAAGGAATACTAGTATTTCAATCAAACTATTCAATCAATCAATTAATTTAAGTCGTTTTTTCACGACCTTACCCGGACCGTATGGACGGTTCTTCGTCTTCCCCTTCCAGCGCCTGGTTGTCCTCTCACTCCAACAATCAATGCGGCGTTCCTCTAAGGTCCCAGTCAAGACCGCAGGTCAATCGAGAGAGGTCCGTTCGGAACCGGTGAAGTTCAGTCGATCGGCAGCCAGACAAGGGTCTTCTCAGGCAGGTATACCCCAATCGTTTAGTCGTTCACTCCGTCGTTAGGACCTCTCTACCGGACCCACGCATTGCTGATGGGCACCCACGTTTGGGCGCCAATTTGTGAAAGGCAGCGAGTCTTCTAAGACCCTCAATGCTGCCCGGTGCAGGGTTCCACCTCTAATTCACTTTGGGTTCGCTATCAAAATAATGAGGCAAGCGCTGGAAACTGGAAGACAAGAAAAAGGTTTATTTCTCATGAGGAGATCACGTCAACTGCAGACACCGGGATGTCTGAGGGAGGTGTTCTGCTGATAACTCCTTTGGCTCTTCCTTTTATACAGGTTTGACACAATGCATTGGTTTCATCAACATGGTTACACAAGCTTGAGGTCCCCGCCCCGGGCAGGTTGTCACACAAGCCCAACAGTAATTCTCTTCCCACCCAGGTCAAACAGACAATCTTATCTTGCAGCTGGACCTTGCTTCAGGGTCTAAAACATGTGAGACCGGCCAGATCTAAGAGTCCGTTCTGTTGATAAAAACAGGTCCCATTGTTGGTAACAACAAGTCTTGCTGTTTGTAGTGCAATAAATCATGTTGCAAGAGTCTTTTGGTGTTTGGAACCTGTTTGTGTAACTAGGTGCAGTGAGGGGTAGAGTGTCCAAAGGTTTGCCTGAAAACAGAGATGAGAGGAAAAACGAGTTTGTGGCAGCAAGTGGCGCTGAGGTTTGTTGCGGCAAATAGAGTTTATAGCCCCCAGCACACGTACCAGGTCGGTCAGAGGGATGCTAGTAAGGGCAGGGTGAAACAAAGGTGACCAACAGAGTACAAAATGGCTGTGATAGATTAAAATGACTGCAACTTATGTGCACATAGAATTCCACCAGACAAGATGGCGCAGGTAATGTTCATGATTGTCGTTTTGCTTTTAACAATGTAGACACTCCTGTGACCCCTGCAGACTCCAGTCGTTGACTCCAGCTCTCTGCCTCAAACCTCAGTCTTCCTCCTTCGTTCCACTTGTCTGATCTGTTATAGCAACTATCCCTCCTTTTTTGTTCTGTTTCTTAGACCCCGAACTCACCCTCCAATCACGCCTTAATCCTGCCCTCGCCTCTGTCCTGCCTGTTTTCTAAGCGCTAATTCTGAACTCACCTGCATGCAAATCGTCACTCCCTGCTTCGCTAGCCCAAGCTAAGGCCTGCCTCTTCCTGTGGCCTCTGAGGTCAGTGTGCCCCTTCCACTCCATCTTGGCTCCCCAAGCACCAGTCCACTATATTGCGGGTTCAGTCTCCACCCCGCCACCTGGGCTGTTTATACACTGTACTTTTTGGTTGCACTATCATGGCTTGATGCCATACTGAGTTGAGGTGTGCAAATTCTTTGTAGGAAGATTCCCGTGTATGTGATTTTAGGGCAAGGAGTACCAGCTTATTCCAGCCACCTTGGGCTGTGCCACTTCTGCATTCTTTTTATTCCTTCTCTTTTTTCCATTTTGAAGTTTTCAAAAAATTGATGTTTCCCAGCTCCACTGGGAGTAGCCACCCTCTTTAAATTATACCACCCCATCGATTTCCACCTGCATCATTAAGCCAAAATCTGGTGCTCAAAACTGAGCATCTGCATGTATATACCCTTCTCAATCCAAATATCTGACTAACATATCCACCACTCAAATTACTTTCATATTTCACTATACTAATTCACCACTAATCCTTTATGGGTTCCAGAGTAGCGTGCTACTCGCCGAAAAAGCGCTTCAACACCCCATCAGGGGTAACAAGCGCTATATAAATGCTAACCTTTTTCCCTCTTCTACCCGTCCGCTATCCTTCTGAATCCAAATAACTGACTAATATGACCAATGACTTTCATATTTCACTATACTAATTAACCACTAATCCTTTATGGGTTCTGGAATAGCGTGCTACTCACCGAAAAAGCACTTCGACGCCTCGTCAGGGGTAGTAAGCGCTATATAAATGCAATTACAATCCAATACAATATGCGGCAGAAGAATACTCTTTATATTTTGTGTTAAAGATCCTCAAAGGGAAAGAATAGCTCTGATTCCCCAAATACTTAGCCTGGCTGTCACACAGTGGTTAAGAACAGACCTTCAAATGGGGCCGTTCACACCGCAGTCATCCCAGGCCATGTTCACAGTGACCATTCAAACAAACTTTAGAGCTTTGGGTTCATCCTAGCTCAATTGGCGGCAATGTTCCAGAAGGTTCCAGACAGGCCCTCCATGTTTCCTTTACATCGAGTGGGACGAGCACCGTGAGCATGTAACCATCACCCTCCAGTCTCGCCGGACTTTTCTCGAAACCCTTATGAATACTTTCTGCAGAAAATTTTAGTCTCACGAATTTGGATAATTTTCCAAGAGCATGAGCGACACAGTCACGTGACGATAGTAGTTACTTTTAAGGACTTTAAGAGAAAGAGGGTGCTGGCCAGGCTTTAACACTGGTTGCTGGTTTGGTTATGGATTAGTTGTGTAAGCGGAGTAGGAGGTGCAGATGTTTCTTTTGGCGAAAATACATTTTAATGCCTCAAACATTTCTACTAGCGTCTTGCCAATTAGCTCCCCAGAAACTCTGATGAAAAAGCCTCTTGCATTTTTTCACTCTATTCTAGGGGAGTTTTGATTTGGTGTTAGCCAGGCACAATTTGATGCAGATTTTCTATGGCATGCCATTTATTGTCCACTAAACCAAGAATTTCAGACATTTTCACAAGAACAGTAATCTGCCATTTTGATGAAAACAAAAATAACTTTGTAGCCTTTCAATGCAGTTCAAAATATTTTTATTACAAAAATAATTCTTTTGGTTTTTCTTCAGAAATTTAGCCCATATTCTCCTCAATAAAAGTATAAAAATCAGTTTTGTACAAAGCTATCCAGATTACTGCTAGCACCCAACTATAAGATTTCTGTTGGCCACAAACAGAAAATATTCAACAGGGTTTCTAGGCAAATTTTCTGAAGGCAAACGGGCTCATTTTTTTCCTCGCTCTAGCAAGTTCCCTCATGGCGATCAGGCCTCCACCTTTAAGCTGCTTTTTCCAATCCAGGTCGCCCTTCTAGGGTGATTTCTATGTTTTTAAATGGAATGTTTGTATGCAAAGAAAGATGAATTTATAGACGTGACTGCTCGCCTCATTGATGGATCCAGGACGCTGATGTTTTTGTGAGCTGCTTCAGGGCAGATGGTTGTGCTCGACTGCATGCTCCAGTCAGACGACCCAGCCTCTTCTGACCGTATTTTCCAGC
Source organism: Calotriton arnoldi (assembly GCA_963921515.1). NCBI lineage: Eukaryota > Metazoa > Chordata > Amphibia > Caudata > Salamandridae > Calotriton > Calotriton arnoldi. Next base: position 200,001 of record CAWUFW010005791.1, on the reverse strand, counting down.
AAGATGAGTTTCTCCTTGTTGTTGTTTTCGCTTTTAATTAAGATCCGATCTCGTTGTGCTCCGCGGTTGCGCGTTTCTTTGATTGGGTTTTCTAAGGCAGGGCAACGAGAGCTTTGACGATTCCGACACCATATTGTCTCGACATTCTCAGGCAGCCATTTTGTGGGAGGATTGGTAAGCAGGGGTCTTAATCTATTTGATCGTATTGAAATCAAGACAAACAAGCAGGTTAGAATATGTGATAGTATGCATTAAGCAAGTATTTATAAGGTGTCTTGACAGATTGGATTTTTGATTGCGAATTTCAGACACACCAGGAATTAAAATAGTGAAAAGAGCGGGCAATTGATTCTGAGTTGTGACGCAATGGGGGCAGAGAACTGTGGGGATTCAGGCGGGGGTGTGGATGTTGCAAAATGGTAGAGAACTAAGGTGTCATTTGGTTCCACAATCGCATAAGGTCATGGGGCAATGACGTGCATGGCACTATGCCGATTCTAATAAGGGCGACATCTAAAAGCACAAGGTAGTCCAGGATGGTGGAATAGATAACACATGATTCTAGAATGGTGAATTGAAGAAACAATGTGGCCGAGGGTCTTTATGCAGCACAGAGGAAGTGTTATTGCCTTGTGTGCTTAAGGCCACTTGAGGCTCATTTTCAAGGTTTCGTATATAAACAGCACCTTTTTTTTCTGTAACGTTTGCTGCACGGAGGGGGTGTGTGTTTCCTTCCAGTCTGTTCTTCAGGACGCCTACAACATCCTTCCTGCGCCATCTGTGTCTCTCAGCCTCCGGATCTCATTCCGCTGTTCCTATGCCAGATTCAATCCTCAAATGCACCTTCCACACGACTTGTACTTTTACCAAAGTGACCTCAAGCACCTAAGTTGTCATTCAGTCTGCCTGCTGGGCAGACATTGGTTATCTTCTAATCAAAGTCTTCCAAAAAAGGTGCACAGTCTAAGAAATGCTTCCTGTCCCAACACCACAGAGTCACCCTACAAAAAATATCTCTAAAAGCCACTATCCCTACCAGCGTAACATCACTGCAGCACATTACGAGACCTATTTGCCAGTCCTGCATTTGTCACTTCTTCTAGCCCCACTATGTCATAAAAGTAGACACCAAAGAAAGTGGGTTTAACAAAGTAATTTCTTTCAAAATTATCTAGATGCATAGAAAAAGTTTCATCACCCCAACCACTCCATCAACCCCAATTTCTACTCACTGCACATTTTACCCCACTCGACCAATCAAACGATCTACCCAGGAAAACCAACTCCTGTGCTCTTAATGCCTTCCAGATCCAGCAGGTTTGTACAATCATCGGTGACTTCTTGTCTACCTTCCCCCTTACAACTCAGCACAAATAAGACATCATTGGACAGGCCCTGTCCAAGCAAGCTCAAAGAAGCTGGTTTAACCACAAGCAACCCTTCCAACCAACTCTAAGAAACCATTCTAGCCCCTGGCGTCATTTCAAGCAAGCCACTCTAACCATAGGCACTATTATGCCCCATCTCGAACACAGGTCACTTTCCACCAGCATCTGGGCTCAGACATGTTAGCTGCTCTGCCTCATTTCCTCACGTTGTTCTTCGCAGATTGACGAAAGAAGCCCATGGCGTCTTGAGGTGCCGCTCTCCCCATCTTTACTATAAATGTCTACAAATATGGGAAACTATGACCCAAGCCAACCACATTAGCCTTCTGTGTTTGAGTTGGTGAAGGAAATTGAGCACACTCTGAGACCTACACCCCATTCTCGCTGTGGTGAATGCCCCCCCCCATGCCACTGGCCAGTCTTTGGATGCACATGTGCTCCCTTATCAACCAGAAATTCACCTAAACCTAAAGATCCTAGCTAAAGTGCCAGAACCTCCTAGAAATCACTTGCAAACAGAAAACAGCTGTGGATATCACCACAAACCAGCCTGACTCAGGACAACCCCTCTCGTAGTCTTGCAATCCCACCACCTGCAGCTAAATATGTCACACTGAGGCACGGACAAAAATCTTGATAAATGGGTGCTCTCTTCAACCCTGGAGCTGCCCCCTCTTCTCCCTCTACCACCATGCACCCAAAGGCACCCAAGGACAAGAATATCTGACAATTTCTGCTCCTCCATAGTCAACATTCAACTAAAACTTTCCCCGGCATCTCTCTCAACTTGAACAATGCGATTGAGGACACTGCACTCATACATCCTGGTCCTTGTGGACCCTTCAGCAACTGATATGAGAAACTTCTTACCTATAAACTACCGCTTGATTAATAAAAATTGGGAAAACGGCAAATGTGACCAATTAGTTGAAGTTCACTATGACGCGCCAACTTGCAGAGAATTAAATGCCTGGAGATTGAGTAATTGCTGAACCTGTCAGTAAAATGTGCACAAACGTAGCTTTTACCTTTCGAAGTGCACTACTTTATGAGCCTCCTCCCCTAAAAAAAACTTATTGTCTTCATGTAGGAAATCCTTGACTTCACTTGACACATCTGCCCAATCTCCATCCCATCCGTTCATGCTGGGCAACCAGAATATATGTGCAGAAGAAACGTCCTCAAATGTCTTACGGGAGGGTTAAGCATGAGGCTAATCTCGCCATACCCTCTTCCAAAGATGAAATACCAGGGTCACTGTGGAAACCTCTGCTTGCTAATCGCCCATCATGTGTCCCAGTGTGTCTGCAGACAACATCTGCAAAAGAGGAAGTTAAGGCCATAGTACCCCTGTAAACTTCCCACTTTTTCTTTCCCGGATTTTAATCATACCGACTGGGGCATTTATTAAAGTATGTAGAAATCGAAGTTTCTCTTGGTATTGTCACACAATCATACACAAGTCATTCTACTAAGTATGAAAACATTCAAGAAAGCCCATAAATCAATTATAAATTCAACATCAAACAAGTGTGATTCTGAAATATGTTCCTTTAATTAAAACATTTTTTTTTGTAATCAAAATTGATCAAAACAAAACATATATGTACCAAATTCCTAACAAAACACAGAGAGAGAAACAAATTTTTCCATTCAGTGTAAACAAGAGACGAGACAAGTGACAATAATGAAAATCATCATAATATCCGTTAATTCGATTGAATCAAATTCATAGAGATCTATCCATCAATGGGTGATTAGACTCAAATGTTCCTCGAATTTAACAATAAAAAGGCGTTGACGCGTTTCAGTGGACTAAGGAATTTAACACCACCTTCTTCAGGACTTTATATTTCTATTGTCTCTCTTGTAATAGGCACATATTAAAAATGCCTGTTGAAAAACAAAAATATATCAATATATAACCATTACCTCATTATCATTTTATCTTACACAGATACATAAAATACATAATCACATTTAAAAAACTTTATCAAAGAAACTTTTCTTTAAAAACATTTTTCATTTATTAAAACACATATAATCACAACCTTGTTTCAATTTATAACCGCTTTCTGGGCCCACCGTTAGTAGATCATTACAAAAAGGTTGGCCATACCCATATGGATTTGAGATGGTTTATCATCGAAAAAATCAAGGGTAATATGAGAGGAGGTGATCTTACTACGAAGCGAAAAAATCGCGAACAGTGGTATATCTCAATTCTAGATACAGTTAGAACAGGGCTGAACTCAAAAGAAGATTGGATGCGATTGATTAATTAAAGAATAGAGATGGATTATTTGGTCCTGTGGGAGTTAGTGATCTAAACCAGACTATAGAGATTTGTGATATTAGTCTGTCAATATCTTAGAAGAATATTCCACGAATCCTCATAGTTTGTCGGCTTATTTGCGCAGGTTTTAGTGGTGGGGTCTTGTACCGGCCGGGTCCCTATTACATAACGTGTGCGTTCGGGTTGGCCACTATGAGGGGACGTTATAGATCAGACTGTAATAGGCCATGTTGAACCTATTTTGAAATTTAGATATAATATTGGGTCAATGATTCATGGATTTCTGTGATGTGTTGCCACCATTGTTTATATCCCTAGTATTTTAGTCCTTTTTTTTTTTTTTAGGTAAAACATTTTTTTTTTTTTTTTTTTTTTTTTAAATGATTATTTTAGTAATAGTCTATTGACTATTTCAATAGGCCATAGTATCAGGCCATATTTTATGTGGCACTTTTTCGAAGCTACCGCTTTAAGAAGGTCCACTGATAAATACGGCATTTTGCCGAACCCTGATGACAATGGGCGCATCGTTGATTGGAATAGGACTCCCTGTAATTTTTTGATGACGTCGGAAGTCATGATAGGCTGACGAATTTCTGGCGCTGGTTTGCGCACATATAAACCGGTGATTATTGGTCCTCTCCGGTTTCCGATTGTGGCGCGGAACGAACGGTATCACTACGCGGAGCTTTTCCATTATTGAAAGGTGAGGAGTTAGAAGCACGGGTTATCGGTTTGAAGCCTAGAGGGCTGGGTGAAGATTGATGGCTGTGGTCTTTTCGCTGTTTTATTACTTTCTGTGCAGGCTAAGCTCACTCTGATTAATGGTCTGAGTTTGGATATTGATTTGAGCAACGCCATGTAGTTATGTGATTTTTTGATAGTTTCACTGAACTTTTATAAAAAAAATTGTTTAATATATACTCTTACAGAAACGCCTCACAACAGTGGAATATCACCCTGTTGGGGAGTAAAAGGATTTGGGATTATATTTCAAGAACAATAGTCCCCGAATTTAAATGAAACGGAGGATTACTGACCCGTTCATCTAACCCGCTCATCCAACGCCAATCACAGGGGGAGGTATGTTTAATTCGGTTGAATCTCTGATGTGAGATACATATTGATGAGGTTATTATATTTGAATTTAGCCTTATAGTTACGTTTTTTATATTAAAATTTCTTAGAATCACCAAGGACAATACACTGGTGACCCAGTCAAGCCCACCTGCTTTTGTTGCTGTTGAGCAACTTAACCATCCATTTTGCACTTGCGGATAACACTTGAGGTGGGTTAGGTTTATGCTGTGACAAGACATCGTGTCATTATACTCTTCTTTGAAAGTTAAATTACTATATTTATATATTTTTCATTAGAAAACCTTGTTATTGGGTACTGATTGGAAGGTACAGAAGTTCTGGAAATCTGTCGATATAATTAAATTAGCTGAATATCCAGGTATAATAATTAAACATTATCATTTATTTGATGAGGTAGGATTTAACCTTAGAAAGATATAGGAAGGCATAATAATGATGGCCTTAATTCTATATCCTATTCATTAGGCGGGGTACAAAACCCGTGTGGGAGATAGCTCCCTGAATATGGAGAGTTTTTACATATACCTCCTTTGATTTATATAACAACAAGAATACGATATGAATGAGAGGATGATTTGTGTAAAAAATTGTCCTTAGTGGTATATGAAATATGAGTGGGCCCAGAAAGTGGTTATAAATTGAAACAAGGTTGTGATTATATGTGTTTTAATAAATGAAAAAATGTTTTTAAAGAAAAGTTTCTTTAATAAAGTTTTTTAAATGTGATTATGTATTTTATGTATCTGTGTAAGATAAAATGATAATGAGATAATGGTTATATAGTGATATATTTTTGTTTTTCAACAGGCATTTTTAATATGTGCCTAATCACCCATTGATGGATAGATCTCTATGAATTTGATTCAATCGAATTAACGGATATTATGATGATTTTCATTTTTGTCACTTGTCCTGTCTCTTGTTTACACTGAATGGAAAAATGTGTTTCTCTCTCTGTGTTTTGTTAGGAATTTGGTACATATATGTTTTGTTTTTATCAATTTTAATTACACAAATTTTTTTTAATTAAAGGAACATATTTCAGAATCACTCTTGTTTGATGTTGAATTTATAATTGATTTATGGGCTTTCTTGAATCTTTTCATACTTAGTAGAATGACTTGTGTATGAATGTGTGACGATACCAAGAGAAACTTCTATTTCTACATATTCTGTACCTGGGACCCTGTCTCTTGGCAAGTGGGGCCACTCCCTCTTTGTTCGAGTCGAGGCATTTATTAAAGTAACAGCTGCTACCAGCCAGGTATATATATATTTTTTTAATTCTTTTTATTAACTATTAAACATATGCTTCAATAGAGAACAGTACGATATACATAGTAGGTGGTTTGGCATATGCAATTACATAGCAGTGTCCACATTTCAAAACTCCCAATAGCCCGCCTTTTCAACCAACATGGCCTGGGGTACAACCAGCCTATATGATCCCTTTATTATCCTGGGGCCCCCCTCATACGGCTGACTATTGGTTCTTGTAGTTCGCCCAAGCCCCCCATATCTTTTCCCATTTGCGTGGGCTGCCTCTGCCCTAGAATATTGACTATTCTGTTAAACAAAAAAGAGCCGCTCCTAGTATGGTGACCTTAGTGCTACAGTGTTATTTTTGTGAGTGCAGGTATCTCACAAAAAGTAAAAGACTGGTCTCACACACCACCTGGTGTCATGCTTCATCATTGACCAGTCCTCGCCCTCTAAAAACTTGGTTTGATAGAGGGCGGGCATACACCTGAAGACAGGGATGCACTTCTAAAGCTAAGTGGGGGCCCTTACAAAAAAGTGAAGTTAAAAGGCCATTACAGATGTCAAACTCGTTTTAATGTAACTGGTGTTTAAAATAGATGATCGGTGTGTTGGGGATTTTATTGTCCCCCCACCTCGATTTGAGTGGTCGACATGTTTCTGCCTAATGGCCCGAAGGATCCGTGGCATTCATCAGGACCTATATTACACAATCGGGCTCCACCCTTACCGTGCTATGATGGTGAGGGTTCCACTCGGTGGGGTGATCAATATCACACTCCACCGTTATGCGGCTAAAATATTCAAGCCTGTATGGGAAGAAATCAGAACAAAGTGAAATCCAGAAAGTAGCGACAAGTGTTGTGAAGGTCATCCAGTCAGCCACATACAAATGCAAAATATAGTGAGTGGCTATAAGTGCAACAAACTGTGTCATTCATCTGTGCACTTAGTAATTAGTGGGGAACGTAATCCCCAATGCTTACCCTAACCGATGGGACCTACTTGCCCCTTAGGAGAGTGAGGAAGGAAGACCCCTGTATTTTGAGGAGAAAAAGGAAAAAATCCAGGAGAATCGGAGCATGTCCAGAAAAATACCCTGGATATTTTGGTGAGCCTTAAAACGCTGTGGTCAACAGGGAAAATTCCAAAGGTGCACTACTATCATGGACAAACACACTGACTATTCTGCCCGTTGACACCAATCCAAGTCGTTTTTCCAGGACTCCACTGTTGGGGCCTCCCCTGCACCCCATACTCGGGCGATGTTCCTTTTCGCAACCACTCCTGCCAAGGCGAGCCAGATTTTGGCCCACTTGTGCCATACTGTCTCGCCGGTCACCCCTAGGATATGCCATCTTGCCTCTACCGGGACCTGGGCCCCCACCACCGTTGTCATCACCTGGGCCAGGCCCCTCCAATATCTTTGAATCTTGGGGCAGGCCCACAGTATATGAAAGAATGTTCCCATCTCGCCACATCCCCTAGCACACTCCTCCGACGCACCATGTCCAATGCGGTACTGCATTGTCCTGGAGGCGTATGACCTATGCAAGATTCGGAGTTGGATTAGCCTGAATCTTGCCCTTACAGCTATTTCTCTGGGGCTCGGCAGGGCTTCTGCCCAGTCGTCGTCCTCGAGGAGACCCACATCCGACTCCCAGGCCGCCCTTAGTGGTCCCATGCAGTCTGGGCAGTTAATACCAGCCAGGTATTTTTAACAGACCCCCCCCACACCCCAACTCCTATTTTCTTCCATATAGTCTGATATTACTCTGCGCTCCCGTGTAGCTCATTGATCGCAGCACTCAGCATTCCACAGCGGAACGGGAAGGAAACCAATGATGAAGCAGGTCACCAAGGGGAAACCCTGGTGGGTGAGGGTTCTATTTAAAAAAATGCATTCTTGCTTTTTCATAAGAAAGTGCTATGGATATTCAACATGATAGAGTAGGGCTCTCTAATTTGTGCATACCTTGAGTTTGAGGAGGATGGGCTCTTTTCTGTTCTCCCTCTTCTCTCCCCCTAAATTGTAGTATAATGAGGGCATATGCAGCTTACTTATGGAGACTCACTTAGACAGCACAAAAAGTGATAGGTCTAACGCTTGAATTAATCTCAGCCACTGGTAATCACAGTGTGCTGCATTCCAGTCAATCATTTTAGCTCAGTTGTGCCATTATAGACAGAGAATAACCATATGCAAATCAGCCTTCGTCAGCCTCATCAGCTCTTCGGAGCTTCAATGTTTCGGTTACCCCTTCCCCGTTATTCTTTTCACTCCTAGAGCCTTGCTTCACCCTTGTTTGCAGCCACTTTTACTTCTTGTTCTTCTGTTGTATGTTCTGTGATCAGTGAGGTACTTTTTCTGATGCTTTTCCTTTTCTACTTCCTGTGCCATCAAAGTGCCTTGCTTCCATCCCAAAACGTTTGAGCCTTGCTTCCATTGCCGAATGTTTTGACACTCTCCCTGCTTGTGACCCTTCTGCCTTCTCCTATTATAATCAAGTGCTTCTTTCAAAGAAGGTGGCTTATCTCTTCCTTCATCTAACCACAACAACAGGACCACCCACAAAGGGCCTGATTTATAGGCCAGTCTCGACCTCCTCAAGTGTTAGTAGCTGCCCATTTAGTTGTCTTATGACTTCCATTACAACTTTACCTTCCAGGATGAATAAGTCCGACTCGAAACAGTATACTTGACGTTTTATGCAGGAAGTGAATGAAATGCCACCCAGAGTATGTTGCCAACACCATCACAGACATTGATGACATGCCAGTGACCGCCTTGTATTGAAGAAGGGTATGCAGTTCCTAAGGGCATGAAGATATACAAGGTCAGAGGGGTGCTAGGTTCTAAGTGCAGGAGCACAAGTGAATGTCCTGTGATTCCTGGCGAGAGGGGGAAGCCCCTCTTTGGAACTAAAGCCCTCACACACCCAGCAAGCCAGGTGTCATGCTTCATCATTTGGGCCTGCTCCTCGTCGGGCCGGCGCTGCAATGCCCGACGGGCTCCCATAAATGGGGCTCTTTCTCGGAGATCTTTTGTTCCTGCCGTTTGGTGCAGTGGGGGTGACCGCCTCCCAGGAAATCTTTACCCACTTTGGTTGGAAAGTCTTGCTAGCCTTTGACCATTTTACCCCAACAGTGCTTCATAAAATCAAAATTCGTCATTAAATTAGGTGCAACTATACCCATTTCAGAGGAAAGAACAGGGCAGATGCTTTAAGAGAAAGTAAGCCCAGTCAAAAGAGCCATATGAAATTAACCCAGAAACACAACCAGGGTACAAGCTTGCCCTTGCAAGTGCAGAAATGACACACTCCAGTACCTGGAATAGCAAAGTGAACAATGCCTCCAGGAAACTCTTTTGGACCTTTTATGAATTTGGAGCCCCAAAATCAACTCATGGCATCCCACACTCCGGAGGTCTCTGTGAAAAAACTTAGCACACTTCTTCTGTAGCAAGATTAATCATTTTGGGGTGAACACAACATCATGTTCTTCACCAAAGTGTTTGCTTAACCAGAGAGACACTCGTGGCAGTCGATTTTCAGAAGATTCACCCTGCCGTAGAAGACCACATCCAGAAGCTCAAATCTTCCTTCAAAAATTCATCTGGGCCAAGCCCGTGAAATACCGCTGTGATGTCTCGAGCATGGGACTCACTCACCACTGACCTCATCCACCTGTCCCTGTTCACTGACACCTGCCATTCTCTATTGTCCCTCTCATCACGAACCTTATCAACGTGCCCCGCCTCTCTGTTCCCTGCTGAACTCTATGGTCTCTTGTCACTAATCTCATCCCTGCTCTTAGCACCTATCAGTCTCTTTGATCGCTCTCATCACTGACCTCGTCAACATGCGATACGATATGCATCCAGCTCCAAAAAAGTGAACTGATGACCGAGAGGTTCCGACCAGCTATAGACGTACCTTGGGCTCAGCCTGCTTTACGCAGTCAGTGGCCACTCCCCATGATATTGTGCTAAAGCCTTCATCCTTACCAACCATCCAGAGAAGCACAAAACCAACTTGATATTCACTTCACATGATGCAAAGGATATGGGTTCAGATTCCTCCATATTCATGAATCCGCATTTGTAGAGCCACATAGGGTCAAAAACTGTCGGGGCCTGTATCTCGTGTTCAGGTGGTTTCAATCAAAATGCTCAAGAGGTGGGGCATCCAGGTGCTTGTGGCCCCCAAAGAACTGACTGGATCCCAGGATGACCCGGTGAAGTGTGATTCAGGGCTGTCTCTTTAAACTGGCTGAGGCTGACGGGTTGTCACAGTCAGAAAAAAAACACCAGTGAAACTGCTGTGGGGTCACGGAGGTGAAGCCACAGAGCCTGCGTCTAGGACAGGGTGGCCAGACGGGTACTACCTGTGCAGGGCGCTTCCATCTAGGACTGCATATAAGGTCTTCTCAGAGGACACCATTCATCTCAGAAGGTCTCCACTGACACCACGTGAGCTCCAACACACACCTAGGGGAGAATGGCACCCGTTATAAGAGAAGCAATGGGTTTTACCCAAAGAGGGTTTGCAGATTCCTCTCCCCAGGTGCCAGCACAAATCCCCAGCATTCAATAGAATCTCATCTGCTGCCTTCGCCAACCATCAAGGTCCTCATTGTCTGGTTAGGAGGCAATGAACCTAAGGCCACTGCGCCCTGGGGGTACCTGTAGGATTACTCCAGTGCGGCAATGCCTTGTGCTCTGCTAGTACACAATACAAAACCAAATTGCACAGTTTCAGTGGACATGCACTTGTCGAGCCCAGTGGGGGCTCTGTCAGAAAGATTTGTGAAAGGGCGGAATGGTGCAGCTGCGTGCAGTCTAGAAAAGTGAGAGCTCTAAGCCTTGCACTAATCTTTGCCCTGCACTATGTTCTCTCTCTGTCTCCGCTCTTCTATCCACCTCTTGTTCTCCTTGTATTCTCCTCTCCTTCTTAGGCGCATAATTGTCTCACACACACTCTTTTTGTTCTGCTTGCTCCCTGTCCCCTTGTCAACATACTCCCTGCGTCCCTCATTCTTGACGTCTATTCCTCTCTCCTCTGCCCCCATCTTCCTCCTCGCCTCACTACCTCCAGAAGCTCAGGCTTAGGGTAGTTACTTCCACTCCTCTCTCCAAATTAAGTTTAGACTTGTGGCAATTACTATCTATCTATCTATCTATCTATCTGTCTCTCTATCTACCTATCTCTCTATCTATCTGTGTGTCTATCCATCTATCTGTCTGTCTATCTGTCTGTCTATCTATCTGTCTCTCTATCTACCTATCTCTCTGACTATCTATCTGTGTGTCTATCCATCTATCTGTCTGTCTATCTATCTGTCTATTTGTCTATCTATCTGTCTATATATCTACCTATCTCTCTGACTATCTATCTGTGTGTCTATCCATCTATCTGTCTGTCTATCTATCTGTCTATTTGTCTATCTATCTGTCTATATATCTATCTGTCTATCTGTATACCCTTTCTGTCTATCTCTCGCTTTCTCTCACTGCCTTCGTTCCACCATCTCTGTCCCTCTTTCTATCTCTTCCTTACCTGTCACTCTTTAGGTCGAGCATTCAAGACCTCTTGTATATACTTTAGTATATACTTATATATTAGTGTATACTTATATGTGTATGTACTTTGTGGGCTCTGGAGATCAGCCCTAGGACTTGTCTGCTTCCGCTTAGGGACTTTTTTTTTCTGTTCAACTGCCTCTATTTAACTGTCTTAATAGAAACGGACCAGTAGAGGTCAGTAAAATACCAGAATTGCTTTCTGCTGAGGGACTTTTTTTCCTGGCAACTGCCTCTATTTAACTTTCTTGATAGAAAACGACCAGCAGAGGTCAGTAAAATACCAGAATCACTTTAGTATTCTCTAGATTTCAGTCCATAGAAATTGTCTTCTACAAGCACCTGTAGACAATAATATTTTTTTTCAAATCTTGTATTTTCAGTGATATGACCACCGAAGGCCCTGATTTTATATTAAAAACAGAGCTTTGGACTATACCATTTCCCGGAGAAAGGCAGTATTTCTCTCCATGTGTTCCCATACCTGGCATGTCACGCAGTTTGGTGCTTAATTTCCCTCTATGTTAAAGAACAGTAGATGTTTCAGCACCCAGGCTAATGTGCTGCATAGCTAAATACATATAAGGTCCCAAAGGCGAGACTGATTGCATTGCAAATGCTTGTTTTATCTATTCCTCTCCTTCCTTTTCTCATTCTTCTCTCCCTTTTCTTCCCCTCCCCTCATGCTCCCCAGTGAGCTCTCCATCGTGCTAATGATCCCTCTCTGCGTCTCTTTCCTCTCTCTTCTCTCCCCCTTCCCCATCTCCTTTCCCCTCCGCTTCTTCTCCACGCAGCTCTGTGTAAGACTCCGGTTGGTGGTAATTGTTTCCGGCGTCTGTCTCTTCCTGCCTATCTCCTCCGTTGCTCTGCTGTCTTTCTTCTCTCCTCTCCCTTCTCTCCTGCTCCCTTTCTTCTCTCCTCTCCCTTCTCTCCTGCTCCCTTTCTTCTCTCCTCTCCCTTCCCTCCTGCTCCCTTTCTTCTCTCCTCTCCTTTCCCTCCTGCTCCCTTTCTTCCTTCTCTCCCTCTCCTCCCCTCCTCGTTAGACTCAGACTCGTGGTAATTATCCCCCTGGCGGGGTGACAGTGACAGCAGACAGCAGCGTTTCTCTTGCTCGCTTCGGGTTTTATTTCATCTCCCCTCATCTTTCAAAGCCTCTTTCATATGGTGGAGGAGGCAGATATGTGGGGCTGGGGGGGGGCGAGACTCCGCAGCCTCCTATAAGAAGGTAGCGATGGAGTGGGCCTGTGCGAGCTGCAGGCGCTGCCTGACAGAGGCCACGGCACCCTTTCAAGTGGTGAACTGCACAGCGGCGCCTCCTTTACTCCGCAGCTCCCTGCTCCCGCTCCCACCCCATGGGTTACCCACATCCGCGGATGTGACCCTGGCCTGCGTCAGGCATCTTAATGAGTGGTGAGAAAAGGTGACCTGCAAAATCCCTGGTTCCTCTAAAGGCACTGAGTGTCACTTTTCTCCTGGGTGCAGAGGTCCTTCTGTAGCCCCGCTCTATCAAAAACTGAGTTACAGACAAAGTGGTCATTGTGTCCATTTACAAAAACAGAAAAATACCCCCACCCGCCATGTGCAACAGAGCAGAATGCGGTGTGGACCATTTTGCAAAATTCGCCCATGGTGACACACGGTAATAAGCTGATGTGTTCTATAAATAACGATGCTGCTCCCTGCTTGGTGTTGAATCTTCTCAAAATCCTCATATCTGTTTTAGAAAGTAACTTTGCAATGTGTTGAAATACGCCTCTGCTGGCACCTACTTCACAGGCAGCGTGTTAAGGGTGTTTATCCGTAATCCATAATCAAGGGTTGCTCTTGTCGGTGCACAAGAAATAACACAACATATTCATTATGCCCTCTTTTGTATAGTAATTGGGTTGGGCCATACAGAATTAGGCGATGTGAAGACCTGAACGCAAATTATATTGTCTACTAGAGGACATCACGCCTGCCAATAGTAGTTTCAGCAATCCTTTCCATTCATGTTCAAAGAAGGACTAAAAATAGGCTGTCTCCATAGCTGGATCAATCAGGAATAGCAATAACAACTAGAGAGATAGACAGGGCTTTAAGTGGGCCGGGTCTCACCGGTGCTGAGCACCAGCAGTTTTTTTAAGGGGGCCTCGAAACGGGTCTCTATCGGGCTCTGTTTTGTGCCCTGGCACAGGGGTCCGTTTTTTTCCGGATTTCAGTGACAGAAGGCACATCGATGTGCGCTGCTCACTTCTCACTAGTGGAGAAGTTACGGCATGACGGCATGTCAGATGAGCGTTGTAGGGGAAGGGAAATCCTTTAAAGAGAGTAATTGTCTCTCTGGATTTCCCTTCTCTTTTTGAAACTCAGGAGCAGCAACATTGTCGTGGTGTCACCAGGGCTTTAAGTGGAAGCTTTTTCAATATTATATACAAGCCATAGTTGTTGCTTCTTTATCTTATGCAACTAACAACAATTGACAAAGCCAATAGTCCTGACTTGTTGTAGGTATGATGTTACTTGTTGTATCATATATCTGAATGCAATGACAGAAACAGCAAAATACAAGTTGGGCGGCTCACTATGCTAAGGACAGATTTTTAGCTTATGTGATTTTAAGCCATGCCCTTAATTACATTGGCCACGCCCCTTTGAGAGAGCCCCCCCCCCCAGTTTTTTCATCCCACTTAAAGGCCTGGAGATACAGATAGGGCTTTCTCCAGCCAGACCTAAAAAGTTGATGAGAACCAGAAAGTTAGAACTTAGTCAGTCTATATCCAGACTCAAGGGGAAGTAAAGAGAGAGCTAAGACTCTCTCCAGCAAGACCTAACAAGGAATAATGACCGAAACTAAGAAGCAAGAGCATAGACTTTCTTTAGCCAGATCTAAAAAGAAGCAATGCCCAGGATTACAAAGCTAGAGCTAGTTCTCGGGGTAGCTAGGCCTAAATCCTAAAATGGAGTCAAGATACGAGCCAGAGAGGTAGTGCTAACTCGCTCTCTTATCAAACCTGAAGAGTAGTCATGAGAGACCTGCGGCTTCTTCTAGTCACACTTGAGAAGGAGTTATGACGAGAACTAGAAGGGAAGGGCTCAGGCTCTCTACCCAGACCTAAAAAGGAGGAAAAGGAAAGACAACGACTTGAAAGGGGCTCTCTTTAGCTGGATTTAAACGGGTGTAATGACCAGGACTAGAAAGGTAGAGTTCGGGCTATCTGTAGCCACGCTTAAAATGGAGTAACGCCAACAACTAGATCACTGCACCTACTAGACCTAAACCATGATTGGCAAAGACTAGAAATGAGAGCTTGCATTATGTATAACCAGACCTAAGAAGGATTAGTCAACAAGACCTTGTAAACTTAGCTGTGGCTGTCTTTCGCCTTAAGTAATACTAAAACTTCGTATTGACCAGGCTTAGACAGTATCGCTTAGCTTCCTCTAGTCTAGCCGGACCTAAAAAGGAGCATTGACAATGAACACAGGTGCAGCATATGTGGGCTGTAGGCAGACCGAAAAGGCGTATGGAAGAGACTAGGCAGGTAGAACTCATGCTCCATCTAATCAGAACAGAAAAAAAGTCCCTTTCCGCCTCTGCACGCCTTGCCCATTGGCGGAGCATTCCATTCGGCACACTGCCTTTCGAATTTGCAAATGTCGGACGTGGCGGAATTTTATGAAGTATTTCATTTCACTCACTGAAAATGGATATTTTCCACCACTCAGGCTATGGTTAGGCGGTGATAGAAACGTCCTGGCGGCTCATAAACGCTACGGGCGCTTTGGGGGCCGCATTGATGTGACGCGAGCTCCCCGCTCCGGAGGTGGAGGATGGGTATCTGCGAGAGCCGTGCTGCGCGCGGCTCCCTTCGGGGCGCGCGCACTTCATTTCAATCTCATATACATTTCATTTAGACGCTGAGTCCCGCTGGGCCCGGGCTTTCTGCGCTCGTCTCTGGGGCGCGGGCTTTGTATTGCTGCGTGGATTTCTTACGCCCACCCACAGCCCCCGCGGCCTGCGGCCTGTTCCTCGACTGTGCGCCACGCCGAAATTACAAACTATTATTCGTTGTGGGGCGTGGATTTGTTCTACCGCACATGCGGGGTTTTCGGGAGCGTTTTTCACGTTGCTTTTGAATGGATTGGTGTGTGTGTTATTGTATCGCGTGAACCGCTTGCCGGCTCACATCTAAGAGATTGGGAGCGTATACTCTGAATCTGAGCTGGTAAAAGGGGGCTTGGTTGAGAGAACAGAGGCATTTCGTCTTTCCCCAGAGAGCCAGCCTTTTAGGCTCCATCACGGATGGCATGTGGTTGCAGCTCCTTGTTACCCTCGGCTTTAGGGACTTGAAGGAAGCAGAAAGAATAGAAAGTGAACAGGAATAGAAGATCTTACCCCTAAGCAGCAAAGGGAAGGGATTTTAATGCCTTAGGCTTGGGCAAGGGGTTAACCCTGTGATGTCATTGTGAGTCGAAGGGTGTATGGTTTGACTTTCGGTACTCCTGGCATTTTGTGAGGAAGTGCACACACAAGAGCCCATCTCTGTTAATATGTGCACGTGTCTGGGCTCCACCAAAACATGGTGGCTCTTTTTCAAGTCGCCCAAAAGACCGGAGCAAGTGGGCTTGTCCATGGACTTGGGTGGCGGTATTGCAGATCTTCACAAGATTACTTCTTTGCCGGCTTACAGTTGTGCAGTAATTCGGTCACAAATCCTTTACGTCTTCGCAAAGCCTGCTATGGGATAGAGATAGGCCTTGTTCGCTGCACCAGCTGGCTCCTCGCCCACACTGGGTGACACATCTGTGCCTTGCCCGTTAGCTCCCTTTTTGCTGTGCAATTTCCTACTTTTGCATGCATTTCCTAAAACTCCGCCTTTGTCCTGTTTTAAATTTTTTAGCAGAGACAGTATTTGATGCTATGGGTCCAGAATAAAGTCTTCGACCTGGAGTGTGTGAAATTGTACCTACCTTAAAGGTGGGCACATGCAGTTCTACCAGTGTGAAAGGCAGCGAGTCTTCTAAGACCCTCAATGCTGCCCGGTGCAGGGTTCCACCTCTAATTCACTTTGGGTTCGCTATCAAAATAATGAGGCAAGCGCTGGAAACTGGAAGAGAAGAAAATGGTTTATTTCTCATGAGGAGATCACGTCAACTGAGACACCGGGATGTCTGAGGGAAGTGTTCTGCTGACAACTCCCTTGGCTCTTCCTTTTATACAGGTTTGACACAATGCATTTGTTTGATCAACATGGTTACAAAAGCTTGGGGTCCCCGCCCGGGCAGGTTGTCACACAAGCCCAACAGTAATTCTCTTCCCACCCAGGTCAAACAGACAATCTTATCTTGCAGCTGGACCTTGCTTCAGGGTCTAAAACATGTGAGACCGGTCAGATCTAAGAGTCCGTTCTGTTGATAAAAACAGGTCCCATTGTTGGTAACAACAAGTCTTGCTGTTTGCAGTGCAATAAATCATTTTGCAAGAGTCTTTTTGGTGTTTGGAACCTGTTTGTGTAACTAGGTGTAGTGAAGGGTAGAGCGTCCAAAGGCTTGTCTGAAAACAGGGATGAGAGGAAAAACGAGTTTGTGGCAGCAAGTGGCGCTGAGGTTTGTTGTGGCAATAGAGTTTATAGCCCCCAGCACTCATACCAGGTCGGTCAGAGGCATGCTAGTAAGGGCAGGGTGAAACAAAGGTGACCAACAGAGTACAAAATGGCTGTGATAGATTAAAATGACTGCAACTTATGTGCACATAGAATTCCACCAGACAAGATGGCGCAGGTAATGTTCATGATTATTGTTTTGCTTTTAACAGTGGCCCCTTTGAACATAACTAGCCAGCTTGTCAGTCTATTTCGATCTCCATAATGTCCCGTATCTCTTGATCATACATTACTCTCATTTTTGTTAGCTGAGTGTCCATAGTCTTAGGGTGCAAGGTAGTTATGCAAAGAGAACACAAAGGTGGTATACAGTGTATACCCAAACAACAACCACATATTGTCAATACTGGGACCAAGAGAATCATTGATATTTTCCAACCCCACTCCTTCAGGATGCCCCAAAGCCAACTTCCAACTGTCCAATGTTCGATTGCTTCATAGACAGAAGGTGAATTATCAGGAATGTATACACAGCAGCTGGCACCGATGATGCGGCATGCTCCTCCACGGTCCGCTAGTACCACGTCCAGGACCATGCGATTTTGCAGGGTAACCAGACGGACCGCTTGGAGCTCAGCAGTGTTGTTGGTGAGGATGCCAGCAGTGACGTTCAGAGCGGTCTCTACCGCTTGGGACAGATGTCTGATGGCTCGGCTGTTCGCCATCGGACCCCATAGCGGGACGAGCCCTTTTGCTGCGTCGAGGAACTGTGATGAGGCAGAGTCTGCTTGATCAATGTCTTTAGAACGCTTTTCTCGATGATGCTCTGCAGGGGCTGTGGTCAAAACAAAGGCGATGTAGCATGTGCCCCCCCAGTTTCTTGGGAGCCAGGTGTAGGCTTTGGTTCCACAAACAAAGTACATATTGGGTGATGCAACAAGCGCTGGGGGGTTGGCAGTGTTCAAAGTCCTTACAATGCTACAGGTGCTGTGACCCACATTCTTAGTCCCACGGCCTTCAATGCATACAAGGCCAGAGACGTTCACCACAGATAGGGCCACAGTCAGTGTTGCAGCAGTTCTTTTCTTCAGGTAGGAAAATGTGGCTCTGTTAGGATTATTGAACACTTGCATTTCCACTCGTTCTTTGGCGGGGACATCAATCTGGAATGTCGCATTGAAGGTGTGAGGGCAGAAGGGGGCGGCTGTCGTTCCTGTTTTGTTTCGCCAGAACTCGTTGTAGAACTGGGCGATTGTTCCGTCATAAGTGGCATTGTCTTTGTAACTTTCTTGTAGGAGCATCATCCAGGCAAGGCAAGATCCGTGAATAGAAAAGGGTGAAGGGATGAAAGGGATGGAATGTTCAGTGGCATGTGGTAACAGCCCACAGACCCAACAGTTGGTAGCATTTGTGGCAAGATTGTGTTGGTGCAACATCTGCACGAAAGAATTATTCCAGAATTCTTTGCGTCGTTCTCGGAGATGTGGCGGTAGTGATACCAGGTAGTGTTCTTTCTTGGTGGTTGGTTGCATGGTGGGTGACAATGTTCTGTATGCAGGTGCATTCTCTTCAATGATCTAGAGTGCGACCATTAGCAGGAGACAGGTGAGAAATGCGGCTACAAGTGCAATTGTCTTTGTGCTGTGCAGGTTAGCAGTCTTGGTGTCTTTGCGGTGGTTTTGCAGGTGTTCAGTTTCTTCCATCATCTTCGAGGAGCTCAACAACTGTTAGGACCACAGACTTTTGTCTGGCGCTTTCCTGGTAGCGTTGTTTGACTGTGCTACCGATCTGAGACCTTGACTCAGTTAGTGGCCTGGTCGTTGGAGCTCCCTCCTTTCGTCGATCTTAGGTTGTACCCTTTCCTGGATGGCACCGTGGGGTTGGGAAATTCTGATAGTTCGAGGGTGTCTTCTTGTGGGTAGCAACTCAGAGCTGGTCGGTCTCTCGCGAGTACTTCCTCTTGCACCTCCACCCCTTCACAGGTTGCCAGGGTTGGAGGGACTTGTTTGCAGTGATGGGCATGCAGCCAGTTTCGTTTTCCTTGCACTCGGAGGGCAGTTCGGGTGGTGATCAGGACTTGCCAGGGGCCCGTCCACCTAGGCTCCAGATTCTTCGTTCTTTGGAAGTTGCGAATTAATATATGGTCGCCTGGCTTTATTTCATGTCCCGGGCCCCTGGATACGTCGGGCAAGGCTTGCTGCACCTGTTGGTGGATAATAGTTAGCTCGTTTGTCAATTTATGCAAGTAATCCGACATTAATATGTTCGGGACATCGTTAATGGAGGTGGGTCTTGGTGCCGCCCAAATGCTCATAGGCCTGCCGAAGACCACCTCATACGGGGTCAGTCGGTGTTTGGTTGGGGTGGAGCGCATCGATAACAATGCCAATGGGAGGGCGTCGGGCCATTTCAACCCGGTCGTGGCAACTATTTTGGCTAGTTTTAGTTTCAACGTTGCATTGTGTCTCTCTACCAGGCCCGCTGATTGGGGGTGGAAGACGGCATGGAACTTTTGTTTTACCCCCAACCCTCTCAGTATGTTCTGTATCACCTCAGCTACGAAGTGGGGGCCGTTGTCGCTCCATAAAATTCTGCAAAGGCCGTATCGGGGGAAGAATTCTTTCAGCAATACTTTTGCAGTGGCTAAGGCGGTATTGTCGCGGGTGGGATAGGCCTCCACCCATTTGCTAAAAGCGCACACAACCACCAGGACATATTTTAGACCAAGGCATCTCTCTAGTTGAATGTAATCCATTTGAAGGATTTCAAAGGGGTGGTCAGGGACTCCAAACCCTCCCCGTGGTACTACTGTCCCCTTCCCTGGGTTGTGTTGTAGGCAGACTATACATTGTTGTACTAGGCGTTTTGCAGATTCTGCTATCTTGACGTTATGCCATACTTTGGTGATTAGTTCAATCATGGGGGTGGAGCCTATGTGTGCTGGTAAATGTGCCATGGTCAATATGGGGATGAGGTAGGCATTGGGTAACAGCCATTTATTTCCGTCTTTAGTTCTCCAGCAATCTTCCTCGTCTTTTAGTCCCACCTTTTCCCACTCGGTCAATTCGTCTTGTGTGCCTGTAGTCTGTATGTCCCTTACAGTGGTCCTAGCGTCAGTCCATCGTTCAGCTTGTGACCTGGTCACATACATTCGTGTCGTAGTTCTGTTTCCTGCCGTGGCTCGGGCAGTAACGTCTGCTAGTGCATTTCCCTGTCCAATGAGATCAGTCACTTTCCTATGTGCTTGGCATTTTATCACTGCTAACTTCTTGGGGAGGAGGGCTGCTTGCGTCAAGGCGGAGACTAAATCTCCATGCAGGATGGGTGTACCGTGTGAAGTCAGGAACCCTCTTTCTTTCCATAAGATCCCAAAATGGTGAACCACCCCGAAGGCATATTGGCTGTCGGTGTATATGTTAACTGTCGTGTCATGCGCTAAGATACATGCTCGTGTGAGGGCAATGAGTTCTGCAGCCTGGGCTGAACGTTGAGGAATACGGGCTGTTTCCAGAACGGTTCGGGCTGTGGTGACAGCGTATGCAGCTGAGGTGGTGCCGTCGGGGAGTTTGATGCACGAACCATCCACCCATAGTTCTCCATCTGGTTCTAGAAAGGCGGTGTCTCTGAGATCTATTCTACTCTTTGTTTGTTCATCGGTTAGTGTCACACAGTTGTGTAGTGGAGTCACGCTAGGATCATTTTCGGGTAGGGGTAACAGTGTGGCTGGATTGAGGGTGGTGCATCACTTTAGGGTAATGTGCGGTGCTAGCAGGGTCAACTCATATCCTGTCAGTCGGGCGCTAGTCAAGTGTTGGGTTTTGGTCTGGTTTAGTAGTGTGTCGACTGCATGGGGTACTAAAACAGTGACTGGATTGGAGAGTACTATTCCTTCGCTCTGGCGTATCGATACTACTGCAGCTGCCACAGCGTGCAGGCACGCTGGCAGTGCTCTGGCTACTGGATCGAGGGTGGCAGAGAAATATGCACAAGGGCGTTGTTTTTGACCAATTGATTGTGTTAGGAGAGACAATGCACATCCTTCCCTCTCGTGCGTGTAGAGGAAGAATGGTTTGGAGTAATCCGGGGTTCCTAGGACAGGTGCTGAACAAAGGGCATTGCGTAGTTCTTTAAAGGCTGACTGGCATTCGGGGGTCCAGGGGAGAGGTGAGGGGATGTCTTTAGCTAGGAGGGAGAGAAGGGGTTTGACAATGAGGCTAAAGTTCGGTAACCACTGTCGGCAAAATGAGGTGAGACCTATCAAAGAGCGGACTTGTTTCTGCTCTTTGGGGACAGGGGTGTCTAGAATTGTCTGGATCCTGTCAGGCGTGAGTTTCCTCCCTTCTTTGGATAAAAGGTGACCCAAATAGGTCACTTGTGATTTACAGAACTGCAATTTCTTTCGGGAGACCTTGTGACCATTCTCAGCAAGAAAATGGAGTAGTTTGATGGTGGCTGTGACGGCTATTGGTATGGTGTCCGCTGCTAGAAGGATGTCGTCTACATATTGTATTAGTGCCACTCCATCTGGCAATTGTATGGCGACCAACTGTCTTTTAAGCGCCTGGCTATAGATGCTTGGGCTCTCAGTGTACCCCTGAGGTGCTCTGCAAAATCTGTACGAACGGGAGTTTAGGGTGAATCCAAATAGATAGCGGCTGTCCTTGTGTATAGGTATGGAAAAGAATGCGTTTTGAGGTCAATTACAGTGAAGGTGGTGGCAGTGGAGGGGATTAAGGTCAAAATTGTCGTGATGTCGGAAACTACTGGGTATTGTGGCACTACGAATTTGTTTATCTCCCGCAGGTCAATGATGAAGCGGTAGGCTTTTCCGTCTCCCTCTCCCTGTCTCTTTACAATCGGTAGTATGGGACTATTACAAACGTTGCTCACTACTTCCTCTACCACCCTTGCCTCTACCAAAGAGTGTATGATCTCTGTCAGTGCCTTCTCACCCTCTGGCGATATTTTGTACTGCAGTACTTTCGGTAGGGTTGCGTCCTGTCGTATTGTTACGTGTACTGGGTCAATCATCATTCGTCCTACGTCTGAATCAGCCCTAGCCCATAAGTGTGATGGCAAAGTGTCCAGTAGGGATGCGTCAGCCTCGGAGATGGGAAACATGTGCTGATTAGGGTTCTCTCTATGGCGCTGGGGGTTGTCATACAGGACGACACGCACTCCGTCTGGTGAGCATCTGATAGTCGCATGGAAGTGTTTCAAAAGGTCGAGACCCATAATGGCGTCTGGGGTGTTGGAAGAGAGGAGGAATGTTGTTTCAACGCTATTGTTGTCAAGGTTAAAAGGGATCGGTCGGGACAAAGGGTTGGTGGAGGGCGTACCGTCAAATCCTATTGAGGTCACATGTGAGCCTGACAAGGGTGCCCTTGGAATCAGTCGTTTGGATAGTGCACTACGTGTTGCTCCCGTGTCTACCAGAAATGGCGACTTTGTGCCCAGGACCTCAGCGGTAACATAAGGGCCTTGTTGATCAACATAGAGCTCGACTGGATCCCTCCCTTGCCCTTGGCTGTCCTATGCAAAGTCGTACGTATTGTCATAATCTGTCTGTTGGTACTGATTCTGTTTGGGATGGTCAAATGTGTTCACTCTTCCTGGCCTTTCCTCGCTTGCTTCACTCGCGTACCCTCTCCCACGTCCTCTTCCTCTCTGTCCACTTGCTATTTCCCTCGCCCCTCTGCCCCTACCAGCTCCTAACAAAGCCGGGCATTGGGTTTTCCAGTGTCCATATTCTTTGCAAAATGCACATTGATCCTGTCCTAGGTCTTGGCGTCCTACATATGATGTCGATGAATTGTTTCTAGGTGGCTGTACTCTAGGGGTATTCTGCTGGTATCCTCCCCTATATTGCTCCCTTCCTGTATTCGCCCCCTGGAGTTGTGCTACCATTACCCTCTCCTTCAAGTCCTTCTTTTTCCTTTCTGTAGCCCTGTCATTTTCGTTTTTCTGATGCTCATAGTACTGGGCCATTTGGAGAATGGCCGCCGGTTTAGATGCTGCCCAACTACTTTCGCTGGCTTGTAATTTCTGGGATACATCTGGCAGTAGTCCTTTGACATAGTTCTGCACAAATAAGTGGTGTCCGGTTGCGGTGGACATGTCTTGTCCACTGTAATCGGAGAACACCGTTTCGAATCTGGAGAAATACTCTGAGACATCCTCTTGTGGTTTCTGGCGGCACGCGGTTACTATGGACCAGTCTATCTTTTCTCTGGGATCAGCGTTTTCACTTTCTGCACTATTTTCTCAGGGAGGTCCAATATTGCTTTAACCGGTTTTTGACCAGGGTTCCGCTGTTTATCTAGTGTGTTAAGTTGTTCCCAGGTATGACCAAGCAGTTCGGTATGGTCTATTTTCCTAATCTGTTTCCACACATCTGCTGGCAAACATAACCCGAAGAACAAGTCTATGTCGGCAAGTGTCATTATTGTTGATCCCAGAGCGGTACCTAGCTCGGTGTAAAAGGCGGTGGGGTTCTTTCGCAAATCCGGTAAAGATTTACGGAACGTCAAAATGTCCTGTCTGTCCCATGGTTGATACACCCAATTGTAGACCACCCTTCCTCTAGCGTCTTGATGGTTCATATCGTCATGAGTCCCTTGTCCTCTAGGAGGTACCCAATAAGGGGCAGCTTCTTTTATCGGCATCATGCTATCTGGTTTTTCCACCGGGGGTCCTGCTATCTTAGATGTCCTGTCCTTATCTATCCGTCCTTGTTCCACGAGGTGACGGAATACCTCCAGTGTGGATGAAAAGAGTTCTGTAACATCGTTGTCGCCTTCATCTCCGGTGTCTACCTTCCTATAGAGAGCCACTAGTCGCTCGGGCCCTACATCTTGGTACTTCTCTTCATATGCAGTAAGAGTGTGGTAACAGAGACGTACAATAAAGTATTGTTTGCGGTTTTCAACATAGGAGTTGCATATGTCAGTTACATGCTCTTCTGTCTCCTTCCTATCTATGAGAGATTTAACTACTTTATCAATGCATGCTCGCTCATTTTTACTTAATCGCGGGACCCTGGGCGCTCCTGTTTCTTTTGATCCTACCTCTACTACTGTATCCTTTGATGAGGCATTTGGTGTGGGTGACTCGGTGGGAGCAGAGGCGGTGGAGACTGAGGCGATCGTGCCATCTCCGGCTATACTTTGGTGGTCCTGTCGTTGTACTACGGGATGAGTAGGGGCGTAAGGGGTGGCATGTATATGATTGGGGGACCTAACAATAAATCATCATCTACCCTTTGTTTTGCTGGTAACTTGGGGTAAAGAGTCGAGGGCGTTCTAACAGGGCATTGATCTGATATTTTTGATTCCTGTTCCTTTTTATCGATTTCCTTTTCTTTTAGTTTTTCTTCTAATCTTTTACAGGCTTGGTAAGCTGATTTTTGCGTTTATTTATCTTGTCTAGCTTCGTCCCTTTTCTTTCTTTGAGCTGCCTCTTTTCGCCATAAGCCAAAACTGTCAAACATGGCTGGTCTAGTTTTCTTTTTGTGGAGAGCTAATTCTAACGTTTCTATTTTAGCGGGATCGAAAGATCCCGTCAGTGGCCACTGATTTACCCGGTCCTTCCTAGTGTATTTATGCCATAGTTTGCTATAAGCTACGCTGGCTAATCCATACTTTACGTACATGTCCTTGTTAGGGGTGCCTTCCGGCGGTGCCGGCTGACTGACCTCTAACGAACGGTCTAGTCCAAAACAATTACAATCAAACAATCTAGAGAAAACAGGCATGACGTATTTATCGGTCAAAATGAATATCTCAATCAATCAATTTAGACAAAAAGTCTGCACTACCTGTCCTTCGCTGCCTGCAAAGAGAGAGAATATTCCTATTCTTTGTTGTTTGCAAGCAGGGAAATGTCGCAAATAACTCAATATCAAAAAAGGAATACTAGTATTTCAATCAAACTATTCAATCAATCAATTTAAGTAGTTTTTTCACGACCTTACCCGGACCGTATGGACAGTTCTTCGTCTTCCCCTTCCAGCGCCTGGTTGTCCTCTCACTCCAACAATCAATGCGGCATTCCTCTAAGGTCCCAGTCAGGACCGCAGGTCACTCGAGAGAGGTCCGTTCGGAACCGGTGAAGTTCAGTCGATCGGCAGCCAGACAAGGGTCTTCTCAGGCAGGTATACCCCAATCGTTTAGTTGTTCACTCCGTCGTTAGGACCTCTCTACCGGACCCACGCGTCGCTGATGGGCCCCTACGCTTGGGCGCCAATTTGTGAAAGGCAGCGAGTCTTCTAAGACCCTCAATGCTGCCCGGTGCAGGGTTCCACCTCTAATTCACTTTGGGTTCGCTATCAAAATAATGAGGCAAGCGCTGGAAACTGGAAGAGAAGAAAATGGTTTATTTCTCATGAGGAGATCACGTCAACTGAGACACCGGGATGTCTGAGGGAAGTGTTCTGCTGACAACTCCCTTGGCTCTTCCTTTTATATAGGTTTGACACAATGCATTTGTTTGATCAACATGGTTACAAAAGCTTGGGGTCCCCGCCCCGGGCAGGTTGTCACACAAGCCCAACAGTAATTCTCTTCCCACCCAGGTCAAACAGACAATCTTATCTTGCAGCTGGACCTTACTTCAGGGTCTAAAACATGTGAGACCGGTCAGATCTAAGAGTCCGTTCTGTTGATAAAAACAGGTCCCATTGTTGGTAACAACAAGTCTTGCTGTTTGCAGTGCAATAAATCATTTTGCAAGAGTCTTTTTGGTGTTTGGAACCTGTTTGTGTAACTAGGTGTAGTGAAGGGTAGAGCGTCCAAAGGCTTGTCTGAAAACAGGGATGAGAGGAAAAACGAGTTTGTGGCAGCAAGTGGCGCTGAGGTTTGTTGTGGCAATAGAGTTTATAGCCCCCAGCACACATACCAGGTCGGTCAGAGCGTCAGAGGGATGCTAGTAAGGGCAGGGTGAAACAAAGGTGACCAACAGAGTACAAAATGGCTGTGATAGATTAAAATGACTGCAACTTATGTGCACATAGAATTCCACCAGACAAGATGGCGCAGGTAATGTTCATGATTATTGTTTTGCTTTTAACACCAGAATGTCTGCTACTCTGCAGTGCATGCCTGGCCAGTATTTGATGTCAATCAAGGCAAAGCAGAGATTATTGGTGCTTGTCTTCTGCCACGAATGGAATATAACAGTGTCCTTTTTTGGACCGGTCCGCATCAGATATTCAGAGGTACCACAGTGTCTAGATCTTGAGTGTGAGGAGATGGGGTGTATTATATGGTGTGGTTGTGTAACTGCACTGTCTAATACACTTATCCAACCCTATTAGGTCCAGTAGGTTTCATCTGTAAAAACTCTCAGCTCACCACAGGGTAGCTATGGCACTGAACAGTAAGTCTTGCACAGAGGAACAAGTGTAACACATTTAAACAGCACCAAAAACAATTGAAGAAATCAACACAACACTCAAGAAATCTGACACCAATTTATAAAAATAGATCATATTTTATAAAAATGTAGGCATTAAAGCCAAAAAGATCCACCAGACGGTTCCGAAGATATAGATTTTACAAGCAATAATAAATCGGAGCGATTTAACTCAACCACAAACAAACCATGGCAAAGTCAACAAATTGGACACTTAGAAACTTTTTCAAGGAAAACTTAGGTAATGTCCATGTAATCGGTTAGAAGTACTTATGGAGACCACCTCAGACAGGGAGCTAAACAGGGGGACCAGCAAGGTCCTCAAGAACAGTTACTTTCACAGACAAAGCAGTCCTTCAGCAGGTCCAGGCACTTTAGCTGCGTTGCAATGGATGCCTATTCAGTGGTCCTGATGCAAGGGATGAAGGATGCTGAAGATGCTCTAAGGATGCTGTGGATGTGATGTGCTAGACGGGGGTCTTCCTGCAGAGATTCCACTGCCCATGAAGATGGTGAGGGGATCCTGGTTGCAGAGTCGACATCCCACAAAGTCCTCTCTGGTGTGGTCGAAGTCCAGTTGCCACTGAAATACCAGTTGCCTGTTCTCGCGGTCACATGCTAATCCTTCCTGGGTCAATAACTCACCTTCTGAGGGTCCCAGAAATTTTCCAACAGCACTCACGGGTTCAGCAAACCCAGGTGCATCTCTATGCGTTGGGTCTTGGTCCTTGGTACTGCACGGCAGTGGTGGTAGCGGCTTGAAGACTTTGGACTACCAACTTGCCCCAGCAGGCTTCTTCAGCTGTTGGCCCCTGTATTGCGAACAGGAGGTCAGTCAGCTGGCCCTTGGAATTCTCTTGGCTTGGCTGGGCTCTGGAGGCTGCTTCTCCTTGAGCAGGACAAAGCAGGCACAGTCCCTCTCTTTGATAGCCATCAGGTGCACCAGGTGCAATCCTCGTCAGTGTAGCCATTCTTTGCTGGTCCCTTGGTGCAGCAGGGCAGTCCTTCGGTCCTTCTTCGAAGTTGGTCAAGATCTGAGGTTTGGGTGCCAGGGGTGCCCCTTTTATGCTCAGAAAGTGCCCTCAGGGCAGGATGCGGTTGGTAGCCATTGGGCTGCCATGTTCCCTCACTCCTGGTGACCACTTTCTGTGGAGTGTGGCATTTGGATATCCCAGGATGCACCATTCTGCCCACTCCCAAGATGGCGAGACCCCTCTCTTGGTGTTCGGACATCCTTAGCCCACCCCTTGGGTGTGGCTACCTCAGGGCTATACGCCCCAGGGATACCGGTAGTGGTTTCTCCTCTCTGATTCCCTTGCCAGACTGTCTACCTCGACAATGTGGCAGCCCTCCTCCCTTTGTCTTACACATCTGCCCTTCAAAGGGGTCTTCACCATTGAAGCCTGCATTATTAACTCGGGTTGGCACCCAAGTGGCTTCCTGCAGTAGGGAGGTGACACCTCCTTGGCCTGCAATCCTTCATTGTTCTCCTTCCTGAGAGTCGTTAGCACTTCTCTCCAGGAGGGCAGAAAGCTCTCTCCTAGAGCAGGCTTTGAGGTGCCCGGGAAACACAGGAGTTTAAAGGGCAACAAAAGTGGCAGCTTTATGTACAACTGACTGGAGAGCTGATACGGCAAGATGGCGGCTGGTGACTGCTGTGGATGCCGCTGCTACCTCACGGGATAAAGATGTGAGGACTATGCCATGAATCTTACCGTAGGAATCGGGCAATTCACGCGGCGATTGGTGTACTGGCTGACGGATTCCTTTGGCAGATTTATTGCCGGTACGGGCGTCTACCCGTGGCTTATCAGGATGCCTCCAAAAACTGCTAAAGTCCTTAAGGATCGTTCGGCGAACGGTGCGAGCGGCGTGCAGACTTCGCAGCAAGGTTTGCCTCTACCCCGAAAGACGCTGGCTGGCCGCAAGGGTGAAGACGCTACTCCCCCGGCGTGTGTCGAAAAAGAGAAGGAGGAGGGGATTCGCTCTACACGCCAACTTCGTGAGCAGCGTCCTTTGGAAACAGTAGGGAAAACCCGACAACCGACAGTTCCAGGGATGTTTTCAGGACGCGGGTCACTTAGCGGTAAAAGGACATTTGGTAAAAATGGGGCGAGCAGCAAGGAGCAGCCAGGAACAAGCAGAGCGCCTGGAAATGTGAGTAATGCGATCTCGGCTCCTATTGAAACAGACCTGACATGTATGTCAAATGCTTCTAGTGCACTACCGGGGAGTGTGCGGCTGAGGGAGGAGACGTGTTAGAGGTGCAATTGGGTACTGCTGAGAGACACGGAGGGGAGTCAGATCCGGGGGGATTCAATTTAACTATGAAGTCTGACACTGTTATGACAGAACTGAAAGACGTGAGAACCCCTGACGGAGACAAATTTTACTCTCTTACAGATGACTCTGAACTATCTAATGATAGTGAGCTGGGGGCATCTGATCTCGATAATTCTAGAGAGGAGTCAGATAGCACAGAGGCAGAACCCGTCACTCAGAAACGTTTGGGTGGAAAAACCTCTCAAGGTGCGGGATTTGAATCAGACGTTGGTCAACCTGATCGGATGAAATGGGATTACTCAGGGACCCTTTTGGACTCTGAGACCCAAAAGTTAGTAAACGATAGTACTCAGTCGGAGGGTGGTAAGCTACTACCCGGATCAAATGCTATCTCTGATTCCTCTCCTTCAATGGGATTGATATATTCCACACTTAAACAAATACAAGTCGAAGCCCGACAGGAGCATAAGAGAGCACATTTGGCGACTAAAAAACTACAAGGGGCTATAAGGAAGGTCAATAAAACCTGTTCAGAGATTACGGAACGAACTGCGTCATTAGAAGAACGAGTAGTGGTGTTGGAGGCAGGGTCTGAGGCCAGAGGACAGCAAGCAACGGCAAACGAGGCAAGAATGACCGATGTCATGTGGAAACTCGAGGATTTCGAGAATTGCCAGAGGCGAAATAACCTGAGGCTACTTGGTATAGCAGAAAACGCAGAAGGAGAGGACATTCGTGGATTTATTCTGCGGCTACTGAAGGAGCCTTCCCGGAACTAAAACACTGGAACTGGGATGCAGAGGTGCAGAGAGTGCACAGATTCCCTCTTATGCTCAGGGGAAAAAAATGGGACAGGGCGACTCACGATGATAAACCCAGAGCTATTTTGATTTTCTTGGGGAATTTTTGTTGAGACAGGCTGTTTTTTAAAAAGCCCGGCCAGAAGCTAGACGATCTGCAGAGGGGCATACTTTTTTGTCAGGCCAGACTTCTGCCACACAACAGTGGAGAGAAGGTGGAGGCTTAGACAGTTAATTGCTCCGTTTCAGAAGGTCGGCAGTGAAGTTTATCTAATGAGTCCTGCACGACTGAAGGTTATATATAAGGGGGTGATTAGAGTGTTTAGTTCAGAAATTCAAGCACAGGAGTATTTGCAGGACGTTTCGGGAGGAAAGAACTAGAGAACGCCTGTCCGATTCCTGTTGGTTTCTAAGGGTCTGGATAGTATGTGGCATATTATGTAATTTTTTATTTATTTTTTCTCTTAGAGGTGGCAGCGGCAGGGGGCAACAGCAGGATGCAGGAGGCATCACAAGGGTCTACGGAGCTATTTTGCCGGGTTCAGGGGGGAGGGCTGGTTCAGTGGGCAGGACATTTTTGTAATGGCATGGATACTTTGGGGAATATTGGCATGGATACTTTGGGGAATATTAGGTGGAATTTTTTTTCTTGTTTTTTTCTTTTTTTGGCAACTGGAAAGCTAATAAATTTAATGAATGACAAGGGGTAAGCTAAGGATCGCATCTGTTAATATATGTGGTCTCAATTGTCAGATTAAGAAGCGCAGGGTTAATGAAGACATCCAACATCTTAATGCGGATATAATATGCTTACAAGAAACACACATCGAAGTTGGGAGACAAAAAGTGGCAGAATTAGCAGGTTATCAGCTAGTTTCCTTCACAACCCAAGGCACTCGCACAAAGGGGTAGCCATAATGGCTCGCAAGAAGATTTTTAGTTTCCCACGGTCTAAAGCGGATCATCTGGGCAGATGGGCGATCACGTTATGCAATGTCAATAATTATTCTTTTACTCTTTGCTCGGTTTATGGTTCAGTGTTTGATGATCCTGCCCTTTTTAATTGTATAAATATGGAGCTTGTTGGCTGGCCACTGCCTTTGATCGTTTGCGGTGACTTTAATTTAAATCTGGGGGTTAATATTCTGAAGCTTGGGCCTAGTCTTTACAGAGGTCGTAAACCTTAAGTCTTTAAATCATTGCAGAATTTATGTACGATTAATGGTCTTTTGGATGTTTGGGCCTCGCAAGAACCCCATGATCCTGGCTTTACTTTTTTTTCAGCCCCACATCAGACACATGTTAGGCTTGACTATTTCTTTGTGTCCCAGGGTCTTTCGACTAACTGCCGAATCTCTAAATTTCCACGGGTCATGTCTGACCATAATCCGCTAGTCTTAGAGATCCCTCTTCAAGCCTCTAAAAAAGAGATACCACGGTGGACTTTTGATAGGGCACTCCTTTATGATCAGGAATATATTGCACATATGAAAGTATGGATCCCTAGATTTATATCTGAGAATAAGGATAGTGCGCGGGTCGATATTGTATGGGATGCTCTGAAAGCTGGGATAAGAGGAGAAACCTCAAGGTATGGTTGGCGGTCTTAGAAAGCGGGCAAACGCTATATGCAGGAACTTTATGACAAGCTAGCTGAGGCGGAGGCACAACTAGTAGAAATTATTATGGATGGGGGAGATGTGGGTCAGGTACAAATTCAGGTAGCACTAGCTAAATCTCAAATCTTAGAAGTCTCAACAAGCAAAGCAGCAGGGAAATATGCAGCGTGGAGATCCAAAATGTACGAATGTAGCGACCGAGTGGGGCATATACTTGCGTTTCGCACAAGAGAAAGGGTGACACAGGGAGCAATTCTCGAAATTGATGATCCTCATGATGGGTTAGTCTCAGAGGCCTCAGATATTCGGGCTGCCTTCCAGCGATTTTATCAACAGCTTTATACAGAAGAAATCACTGGAAAGGAGAAAGAAATTCAGGATTATTTAGCCGAGCTTCCTGGGGGGAAACTAACTAGGGAGGAAAGAGAAGTACTGGAAATACCTATTATGATTGAAGAAGTTGTGGATGTTATCAGCTCCCTGGCTAACGGGAAGACGGCTGGTACCGATTCTATTCCAGGGGAATTCTATAAAAAATTGGCTCCCTGCTTGGTAGAACTTATGGTCGATGTCTTTCTCAAAGCACAGTCTGGGCAGAGGGCACCCGAATCATGGGGATCAGCTAACATTGTGGTCTTTCCTAAAAAAGGGAAATCGGCTAAAGAGCTGGGGTCTTATCGGCCTATAATGTTAATTAATAGCGATGTAAAGGTGTATGCCAAGATTTTGGCAAATCGCCTAGCCGCTGTGATTAAGAAGCTGGTTTCACCCACCCAACATGGGGTTTGTTCCCGGTAGAGCACAATAGATCATATACAGAGGGTGATTGCTCTCTTTGACGCGGCAGGGATTATGGGAGACCCTATCGGGCTGATTCTGCTAGATGCAGAGAAAGCCTTCGATAGGGTCTCTAGCCATTTCTGTGGGCAACACTGGAGAGTAGAGGATTTGGCACTGGCTTCATCAAAGCTATTTCAATAATGTATAATAAACCGGTGGCTAGAATTGTTATTATGGGGGAATTGTCAGGTCCGGTGTTAATTAGCAGGGGGACGCGTCAGGGGTGCCCTTGCTCCCCCCTTTTATTTGCCTTGTATATTGACCCCTTCGTTAGGAAATTAACAGATAACAACCAGATTTTAGCTATACATAGTAAGGGGGGGGAGCACTAAGATCTTGGCTTAAGCCGATGATCTAGCTATTATGACCCCTAATCCACTGGGTGCACTAGTTGAAATCGAAAAGGAGGCTAAGATTTTTGGGCATATTTCGGGGTATCGACTTAACTCTAATAAAACCCTTGTTGTTGTTGGTAAGGGACTTCAGTTCAATGACCCCCGGGTCGTTCAGAAGGCAACATATCTTGGGGTGGGAATAATGGCAGATGTGTCCAAAATTGTTGAAACCAATTTGGATCCATTGCTCTTAAAATTTAAAACAGATTTTAATTGCATAGATAATCTCAAGCTAAGCCTGATAGGGAGGTGCAATGTCATTAAGATGGTGTTTTTGCCAAAAAATTTATATTTTTTTAGGCGATGCCGTTGTCTATTAACAATATTTGGTTTAAAAAATATGAATCAGTTGTTCACTAAATTTCTTTGGGCTAATTGTCGCCCTCGGAGAGCGCTAAAATTCCTGACACTACCTAGGGACAGAGGTGGATGGGCGGTCCCTAATTTACAGCTATATCACTGGGCTGCTATACTATTTAAAATGGGAAGTCTAATCAGGGTTGAACTTGATCAGGTACAAGAGGCGGCTCCCGCATCAATTTATGATTTATTATTGGGGTCAGGGGCTAGGGGTTGTCTCGTACAATATACTGATTTTAATTATTACAAAAGGGTGAAGTTCAAGACATTGATGTGTGCTTTTAAAATTTGGACTTCAGTTCGAAAAAAGCTTGGTCTGGTACATGCTTATACCCCTTTGTATGGTAATGAATCACTTCCTTGTATTTTTAAGGATGGGTATATGAAATTGTGGCACGACAAAGGTGTCAGGAAGGTGGGCGATATTATGGAAGCGGCTGGGGTGTGTTCTTTTGGCAAGATTAAAGAAACTTTTGGGATGGATAATAGGCAGTTTTTTAAATATCTCCAGATTAGAGATTTTTTAATGAGGAAACTGGGAGGCAGCAGTGGCTTCACCAGGGTGACATTGGTGGAGATGTTACTTAAGGGGGTAGGGACACTGGGTGGGATTTATAAAAAATTAAATGAGACGATGACTGATGATCTACCCAAACATTGTGATCGTTGGCAGGAGAGGCTACAGCTTGAACTAGGGAAGTAGAAGATTCACTTATTATGGCCCAAACCTCATGTATAGCAGCTAATCTCCAATTGCAATGCTTTAAGACTTGGTTTAATCTGTATATAACACCGGAGAAGATTTCTAAATGGGGAGGAGGGCGGGAACATCATGCCCAGCTGCTGTAGCTATCCTGCAGCAGACATCGTACATATGTTTGCTTCCTGCCCTGAATTGGGTATAATTAAAAGGGAAGTTGGTATGATTCTTGAATCCCATCTGGATCAGCAAATTGAGATGACACCACAGCTGATTGTACTAGGAGTGAGCAGCTCTCATTTACCAGCCCAGGTCCAGACCTTTCTTTTTGTAGCTATGACAGTATTCAGACTTTGTTTAGCTACTCACTGGCTCGATCCTATTCCACCTACGGGTCAGCAATGGCTGGCGAGGTTTTTGGCAGTGTTTAGGCTTGAGACTGCAGTATATGCTAGGAGGGGAAATAGAGCAAGAGCCAAGGGGATGGGAATTTGGGCCCCCCTGACCAGATGGTCTGAGGACAGTCAAGAAATCGGGTATAGGCGTTAAAGTATACGTATAAGTGATTTAATGTTTATTTTTATTTTTTTATGTTTGTAAGATTCGTAAGATCTTGCAGCTACATGTAAAGACAGTGTTTTCTGTCTGTTTTTCCTTTTTTTTTTCTTTCTGTATTTTTTCATGCCAGTAGGAGCGTTTCTTGTGTTCTTTTTTTTTCCTTTGATCTTTTTCTTAAGGACCAGCCAGGGTGGGGTGGGCGGGACAATCTCAGGGGGGGGGGGAGGGGAGGATATCTGCCGGTTTACTTTTGTATGTCTTCTCATGCTGTATCTGCAAAAAAAAAAAAAAGAAGAAAAAAAAAAAAGTGGCAGCTTTGCTAAAGCGGCACACTGCAACAAGTTGCATTAAATTCGACTAGAGATGCAAGTCAGGCTCAATTGAGTTGTTTCATTCCTTGGAGTGACCACTATGGTTGCGTGATTCTGGAGTTAGCACAGTTGAGGGGGTCAGTGTGTAACCCTGCATTCGCTGATTGGGTGACCAAGTCTTCCCACAGTAATAACAGTGGTTTTGCATGTTTTACTGTCAGGACATGTATAGTACATGTCCTGTCTGTGTCATATGTCGCACCCTGCCTTTAGGACTTGTTAGGGTGGCCAGAGGGGTGTTGTAACACATATGTACAAGGGAAGTGGTGGCTCTGCCAGTGCTTTCAAAGGTAAAGTTAGGCCAGCAGTGTGGGAGTGTTCTACCAGCCTACAGTAGCGACTGGCGGGGCTCGTTTTACTTTGGGGGGCCTCCAGGGTAGCACAACCAGTGCGGCAAGCCTTGGGGTTACCACTCTAACTTACATGCCCTGGGTACCAGGGTACCATTTACTAGGGACTTACAGGTAAGTTAGCCACTTCCAATTGGGTACAGCCAATTCAACATACACTTCAGGGTCAGGACACTGGCACTGAGGTCTGGTTAGCAGGCCTCAGTGCACTCTGAGTCAAAAAACCAGCACCATCAGTCAAAAAGCTTGGAGGTGACCAAACAAAAAGAGGCTTTTCCTTACAATGCATGTGACTGGAATGCGGGTTCTGCAAAGTCAACCCTGTCTCTGAGGCAAAGCAATCCCTGCAACTATTAAACAGAGGATCTAATTCAAAGACATGTGCTGGTCCATCATGCCTGTTAAACTCAAAGCCATCTTTGCCTAACCATCGGGCTACTTATGACCAGCTACAATGCTCCATTGCACCTTGCACACGCTGCTCTTGAGCCCCCCCATCTAAGCGGGTGCATTGAGGTGGTAGAGACTTCCTCCTGCTGAGTCCGTGACTTTGGAATTACCTCTCTTTGTGTCTCCAGCTTACGGGCATTCATCCACAATTCAGGAGGACGTTGAAGACTCTTCTGTTCTGCTGGTTCCTCGTTAGCTCCTTGTCGGATAGGTTTACTCCTTTCACTGTTAACTGGCGCCGTGGTACCTCATTTATTATACTGCACTTAAATAAGTAAATCTTAGGCTGGGAGCTCTTCTGCATGAGTTTAGTACAGGCACATTGTCACTGAAATGTTTCCCTCCGAGGGTGTGAGCGGCAGGATGTGAAACCTAAACCTTTGTTTATGAACTAATTTAATCTTCCATCGGCATTTAATGTTTATAAGTGGGGAACAGTCCTATGAATTGAGAGTTGTGGCACGTATGTGGACTAAAATGCTCTTAATCTGAAGTGTTGTTGTGATAACCTTTTTTGGCTGCTTTCTGAACTTGTGGTGCTCGTGTTGCAACATTAGCACACAGTCCATTGTGTTTCAGGTTAATAGGTCTCTGATGCAAAAGAGTTTGCTTGCGGTGATTGAGAAGTGGGTCATCTTCAGTGTAGCTACTCTGTGCAAACTTTATTGAATAATTTAGATTTCACATATGACCACTGTAAAGCCATTGTTATTGTGATTTATGAAGCACCACATTCAGCATGTAGGGGCAACTTGGGACCATCCTTTCTTCCTTTTATACTCTTCATAATGCATATGTTTTTTTTTTAGAGCGAATCTTTCCCGAAATCTAGGCACCCGGTCCTTCAAGGAACGCTAAATGTGAAATAAATCCCATTGCTCATTATTAAACATGGTGTTAGCCATCAACCAACCCTAAGGTTCATAAAGGAGGATTGAGAGTTGGGATAGTGTTGATGCAAATGGAAGTAAGGTCGTAAAATAACATTTTGTGGCAGAGTTTAGGGATTCGCCAAACCATAGGCTTAAAATGTGTCATTTACATCACAGCTATGGGCTGCAGTCCTTCTGCACACTTGGAGGGCGCGGTGGAGAGGGATGCCCGGGTTGTTCATTTTTCCATTTGTGTCTTTGTTTGACATGTTGAAGAAAATTGATCTGTTAAACTCAGCAGAGCTCCGACCTCTCGGTTTGTTTTTTAAAGGCACCATAAATCAGCAGTGATTGTGCGGTGAGATGACAAAGTGAGCCAGGCCCGGAGGAGGCTTGTGGGCGGGAGGCATAGGCTCAAACATGACTATGTGACACAATCGTATAAGTGATCCCTTGTGGGTCAAGATTCGAGCAGCGAAGCCTTGGCGCAATACCAAAATGGCTGGTTGCTGGGTCTCCAGTTTACATTTAGCGGCCCATGATTCCAAAGAATTGTCAAAATGTGAAAATTCAGTATTAACCAATGGGATCTCAGAGAATGTTGTCATAACTGAGATCAGTTCTACTGGGAGTGAAATTGGAAGTACACATAAATGACAATGGCATGAGCACTTCATGATTATCAGAATGGGAGCGAAGCCCGGCGGAAAACCAAGAGCGTTCATAGACACATCACCAGATGACTTCACTGGGGTCCTGAAGGCTGAGAATGCTGTAGAACTGAATCTTCTTACATCAAAGGTTGGGATCTCAGATAATGTTTTCACAATGGGATCCATACTGCTTAGAGAGATTTGGATTTACACCTGCAAGAATATGATATAATTGCTTCAGGTTCAATTGAAGGGGAGCAAAGCCCTTGCACAGAACAAAGACGACTGGTAGTTGCATCTACAGAGACGCAATGGCAGAAAAAGTATTTGTAACGGGGATTCTTCGCCTCACTGTACTGATCGTAGAGAATGTTTTTATAATGGGGTCTGTGCTGCTTGGGGGGAGATTGCTCTGCCTGGCCAGTAACATGGCAGAATTGCTCAAGGGTTAATTGAATGGTAGCAAAGGCCTAGCACAAATCCTAGAGGACAAGCAGTTGTGTCTGCGGATTACATTTCTGGTGGTGCTTCAAAGGATGGGATCACAGAGAATATTCCTATAATGGGGGTCATGTCTAGTGGTAGAGAATAATCTAAAAGTGCTCCACACAATGATATAACCCTTTCACTCTTAGTAAATAGGAAGATAATCTTTCTAGAAATCCCTGATGGGTCATAACTGTAGCAAGGAATGTTGTTATAAAAGGGGCATCTCTACCAGCACAAGAACATGATGCAATTCCATTAGGATCGAGATGGTGAGCCACGCTCTTATGGAAAACCAAGAGCGACCTTTAGGGGCACTGCCGGATTGCATCCATTGACCACAATGACATGAAATATTGTCAAAACGGAGAATCCTCTAGATCAAGGAATAACATCTCAAGGAATATTATATCGGGGCACGAAATTCTAATGAAAGGGCATGATACCAAAAAATGTTCTTCTAACATCCAATCTATCAAAAGCGATTTGAAATGCCTATTCCATCATCTCTGACAACCGATACACTAGGCCCAACATAAATGCCTTTTCTTACTCTGGAACTGTACCCTAGTGATATTTGAGACTATTTTTTCATTGTGTATATGCTTACATTCTGCCATTGTAATTCTGGGCAATCTATACAACTTTGTTTTCTATGTATAGACGCTTTCCCACAGTAGGTACTTTGTAAACTCAACAATTTTAATGCACAAATTACTCTGTTTCTGCTCACTCAAATGTCTATATTTGGCCTATATTTAGTTTTTCTTCAACAATATTCAATGAGAGCCGAGCCACTAAACTGGCTTGAAGATTAACCGTCCTGGGCAAAGTATTAGTATGATTTCATCCAAACCTATCTGGAATACAGTAAATGCAACTCACAAGACAGAAGTTAAATTGAAATTACAGCTCCCAAAGACTACCCTGTGTGAGTCTTTTCAGATTGAGTAAACATCTTCTGATGTGTGTTGCACGACTACTACTAAGTGTGAAAAATACACAAATTGGTAGAGTACACATACCTGCCACATGGCATGGTGATTGTACAAGAGATTGCACGTTAATCTGCTGGGGGCCTCTCTGAGATGATGGGAGCTGTTACAGTCAGTTGTTGATGCAGCATAGGGCAATGTGTACGAACAGTTGACCCTGAGGAATTGCCAAGTGACCAATGACATATGGCCTCTCTTAGAGTTAGTTGTATCTTAATGATTTTAGGACATTGCTCTAGGGGGGAAAGGATGTTTTACTAGTTGAAGGAGAATGCAACGAGAACCCAGTAAATAACATTAGACCACATTAGCCAGTTTCTGGATTTAGCACATCTCAATTGCAACTCTTTATAAGAGATTGGTAAATGTCCCAAAACCCATATGCCAGTATTTTGACCTAATATAAATCATGTGCAGCTTCCCGACTGGAATTTCCACCAGGGGAAGAATGAGACAGACACATCCCAAACAAAAGTAGATTCTGCTATATAGGTGTGGGCAGTAGGTTTATCCATGGTGAAGATACACAAATGTTTCTGCTTAAATAGAGATTTGCTTAAGCACACAGAAGTGGTTGCTTAGATGGAGACTTCTGCAGTGCCATTGTCGGTGGAGTTGAAACATACTAGCGTTCCTCTTGGATATAGATGTGGTGCTGAAATTGTTCAGCTATAGATGTGTTCCGTAGCATTATCCTTGGTAAATTGCATTTAATGTAGCTTTTTAGATACAGGTGCATGCAATTATGTCATGTGTTATGCGTATGCACGCAAATGTTGCAGTTTATATATGGTACGCTGAAACACAATTGGTTTATTAGATATAGTTGTGTATAGTACTGCCATTCTTCGTGCTGGTGTACAAAAATGTTTCTGATTTTATATAAATGTGAGCATGCACTTTATCCGTGGTTCTGAAAGACACGCAAATGTAGGAGCTTGGATCTGTGTGTCCCATCACGGGTGCTGACACATATGCACGTGTTGCTGCTTGTTGATAGATCTAGGTATAGATGCAGTTAGTGATGCGGACATTGACATTTACATATTTTCATAACTTCGTGAATGTGGATCTGATAAGCACAAACATTAGGCAAATCAGCGCAGCTTCCTTAAGAAGATGGTGGACAACATCACGCACACAAACGTAGCTACTTTGCTATAGATGAGTGCATGCCTGCTATCCATGTTCTTGGAAATGGCACTTATGCAACTGCATGTACATCTGTTTTTAAATGTGCATGGTCTACTAATCTTTAATACATTTTTTTGAAATAACAGTTTTATATCGAAATAAGTTTTACAGGCATCTCGTGTGTTTTTGTAGCACGAGCGCATAGAAATGTTGGCGAGATACCGGCCAGAGACTGTTTGCAGCGGAAAGTATGTCTCGGCGAGCTCTTTCTGTACGAATGAGCTTCCCATGTGGCAATGTTCGACGCGAAAATGCGTAATT
Organism: Calotriton arnoldi; assembly: GCA_963921515.1. Lineage (NCBI taxonomy): Eukaryota > Metazoa > Chordata > Amphibia > Caudata > Salamandridae > Calotriton > Calotriton arnoldi. The sequence goes on along the minus strand of CAWUFW010005791.1, from coordinate 160,189 downwards.
CGAAATTTTGAGAAAGTTCATCGTGCGGAAAATTCGAGAATTCAGGAAATGGCGGCGTAAATAAAATTTTGCACAGGCCTTATCGTGATGCCGCTGAGCTGTCCATGGTGCTGAAAGACAGTGTTCCCAAGGTAGCTGCTTGGAACTAACCTCGCGCCTGGGCCCTATCCATGGTTCTGAATCGTACACACGCGAGGGCACTCCCTCATTGAAGGCGCCTGCGCGGCGCTATCCGCGGTGCTGAACTGCGCACACTAAACGAACCTGCTTGTACACGGGTTGGTGCAGTGAGCTGTTAGGATTGCTAAGCACACATGTAGCAGCTTGTAAAGAGATCTATGCGACAGCGTTGCTCGTACTGCTAAGCACACACAGGGTGTAGCTGCTCTGATACATGTGCGTACAAGGATGTTATCCGCTGTGGTAAAAGACACAGTCGACAGGTAGGCCGCTGGGCTATACGTCAATAGGTGAACGGACGTTATCCACGATGCCGAAAAACGCATACACGCTCACACACTTCCCTTTTGCATGTAGATAGGCAGTCGTGTTACCGGTGATGATTAAACACACACACACCGACCGACATATCTGCCTGACAACAGCCTATATCTCACGCCTGGGCATCTCTCCAGTCAGACGGCTCACGGAGCCCAGCGCCTCGGGTACTTTTTGACGGCGCCCTTTAATTCTCTCGCCACATCTGCTCGTGGATCTGATTTCCATCTCGCGCCATCTGGCTGCCGAAATTCTCCAGCCTTTCAAGATGGGGGGTCTCTTCCTACCGGGTCTCCTCAACCCTAGCTTTCTTCGCGTTCCGTAGAGAAGTAAGAGGGGTCGTGGGACTCGCGATCTCACCCTCGTGCCACCGACCGCACCCCTATACAGCTCCTCGCTGAGCTCTGCGCAGGGGTTCCCTATGCCCTCTGAAGGCAATCTTCAGCCAATGTCACGGTCTCACTTAGGACCCCGAGACCTTCATGCACACTGAAGATAGCTCAGTGAGCTAATGCACCCGTTTCAAAGTTGCGTGCGTGTGTGCGCGTTTCTGTGTTGTGAATTTTTATGTTTTCATTTATGCTGCACTAACAGTCTCTCTCTCCCTCACACCGTGTGTTCGGAAGGACGCGTGAGCGAGATTATGTTTGGAGATTTTGGGTGTGTGGGCGGATCTGTATACAGTGTGTGGATTTATTCGAGGTCCTACCTTTGTGTGTTTTAAGTGATCCAGAGCAGAAAGATCCCTTTCCCTCGACCCCTACCAAAGACCCCTCTTATACTGTCTAGTCTCCCGGGGCATTGTTCTTGCGCTGAAGGTTATCTAACGCCACTCCGCCGCTCAGTGCGCAGGGTACGGAACCGGGGGCCACCCGCAGCGCTGTAATGGAGACTGCAGATGCCTCCCATTGGGCGATATGGTGGGAGGGGCAGTGGGGGAGTCCAGCTGCAGCTACTCAGTCAGGCAAAATAACCTACCCTGCGCAGGAGCTCAGGTGGGCATCAGAGCCTCGTACATGCTTCAGGCCCTCGGGACAAGGAAGTAGCCAGAACATTAAAATACCCCCCCCCCCCACCCCACTTTGAACCAGAGGTCTGATGGCACCAAAGCAAGTGAAGCAAGCAAGCCCAAAATTATAGGAGCTCCCTTCTCTTTTCAATCGAAACATCTATCAGTTCATACATTTAACCTTTCCATCCACCCGCTGATATCCACCATTTCCCCTTTACATTTTGTCATCCATCCAATCTTTCATCCATCAATCTTTCACCTTTACACCCATCCATTGGCTATTCCTTCCATCATCTGTTCACTTATCTATCTTCTATGCATGCATCTATCCACCCATACATCCATTATTTTACTTGCCCTTCCTTCAATAAAGCTTTTCATCTATAAATTGATCCCTTTGTCCATCCATTCATCCTCTCAGATTTCTCTTTGCCATTCATCCATCCTATCAGATTTCTATGTATTATACCATCCATCCATTCTCTCAGGTTTCCATTCACTCCCCTATCCTTTCCTCCACCCATCTATCTATCCTTACAGATTTCCATTTACTCTGCCATTCTTTTACCCACTCATCCATCGATCCTCTCATATTTCCATTTACTCTTGTATCCTTTCACCCATCCATTCATCCTCAGATTTCCATTTACTCTGCCATCCTTTCACATGCCCATCTATTTATCCACTCGTGGGTACCACCCTTTCACCTAGCAATGCACCCATCCTCTCATCCACTCATTCACCCATCCTTTTACCCTCCCACCCATCCTTTCGCCCACCAACTCACCCGCCCATCCTTTTACCCTCCCACCATCCTTTCACCAACTCATCCACCCATCTTTTTGCCCACCCATCTATCCATTCTTTTATCTACTCATCTAGCCATTGTTTCACCCACCCACTCATGCAACCATTCATCGATCCATCCTTCTTTCCTTTTTTTACCAACCTATCCTTCTTTATTTTAGCATTAATTATACACTTTAATGTGCCAAGTTGTAGATAAGAGGTCCACAAAGAACCCCACCCCACTGTAGCTGCTGAGGTGTGTGTGGGGGAGCGGTTGTTGACAATGCCCCTGCCTCTGGACATAGCTCAGACAGTCAGCAGAACCCCGGGTAAGGGCTCAGCTCCTTGGACATTGCACTAGAGCCAGGTGTGGGGGACTGTAGAGCTTTGTGCAAGGGTAACTGGGCTCCGCACTGCAGAGGATGATTCAGAGCCACTTAGAGACTCTAGAGCTTCCTGCAGGGGTTCTGATGGGCAACAGATCCTCAGGGAAATGCTCAGAGTTCTTCAGAGCTGGACGGATCAGCAGAGCTGCATGCAAGGGCTCAGGTGGTCAGCAGAACCCCCGGTAAGAGCTCAAAGCCTGAGACTTTGTTTCAGGGCCTCATGGGGCATAAAGCTTCGTGCAAGGTCTCGACCAGGCAAGGGGTCCTCAAGATAAGTCCTCATAGCCTTCGAGTGTGGCTCAGGGCCGAGCTCTCCTGGAGCTATCTCTTCACTGCCTGAAGGACTGAGGAGCCTCTGACAGGTTCCAGACAGGAATCAGAGACTCCACCAGGGCCTCTTACAGCAGCCTCAGACCACCCTCCCCCCCCCCGGACCGGTGGCTGAACCTCAGACCATGCCCCACACAGGTTTGAAGCCTCATGCAGGTCTTCAGAGCCCCAAGGTTTCAGAGTCTCAGAAAGTGTTTGGCTTTTTCTCCCTATCTATTGCTTGGGGTGGGACACATAGGACTGAGATTTCCAATATAGCTTCAAGAATTCCAGATCTCTGCATGATTTGCAGGATATCGACATGAGAACATTTCCAATATAATGATAGTAAATTGAACTTTTCCCATATATCAGTGATTTTCTTGAAAATCAGCCCTCGAGCATACACAAGCAAACACTTTAAAGTCCTCACCCACACATACACAGCCTTCCACAACAAGCCCTGGCTACCTGAACAGTCACATTCACTTCCACTAACCTTGCAGACACCTCCACTCTGCCGGTCTCTTACTGGCACACCCCCGAAGCATACATAAAAAAAGCACTGCAGGGGGCTGTGCCTTCTCGTACCGGGCCCTTAAAGTCTGGAACGACCTCCCAGAACACATCAGAGCCTCCTCCTCTCTTCTTGACTATTGCAAGAAGCTGAGACCAGGGCTGGCCTCACACGCCTGCTTCAGAGCACCTGGACACCTTCACGGGTGAATAGCTCACTGTGAAAACACTGATAACATGACAACATAACATAACATGCTGCTATGCCTGGCCTAGGGGTTTCCAAGAGCATACAGCATGTGCTGGAGTGAGATCCTACAGGCCAGCTCTGCAATGTCTCACCATCACGCCATAGTTTCCTCAGGTGTCTAGCAGTCGCATGTATTTGAGGAGTAACAGCTGAACAAACAGTAAGGGCTGAGTAGGTGATCGCAGATGCATTAAAACAGAAATATCACTGATGCTAATGAGGGTGATTGTCCAGTGGATATTTTAACTCGACTTGCAAAATTAAATCCTTTGTTGATCTAATGGAAAGTCACCTGCCGTTTTTTAAATATTTTCTATCATAGAGAGCATGGCACTCTTTTCCCTGATTAGGTAGATTGAGACACCCCGGCGCATAGCTCTGAAGTCCGGAGGGGCACCCGCAATGCAATGCTAGTTCAGTTAGTGACTATATGTCCTCTCACTGGGCTTTGTGGGACTGTCAGTGGTAGCCGCATGGATTTATAGTGTAAGGAACAGGCTTTTTACCTGTCTCCTTCGGGGGTAGATGCCTCCTTGTCAGCCCTATTTAAAGGGTTCTGCCAGTCTTCTTTGCACAGCTTTTCCGCTCCGTGTGTGTAAGACCTGGGGGGAGGATACGTAGAAAACTGTGTGTGTCCGTGTGGTGCAGGACAAGTGGAGAGACTGTGTATGTGCTTGGCTGTATACAGCATGGGGTTGGTCTTCCTGTGTGTGGAAGGCAGTCGGACATTGAGGGCCTTGTGGGAGGCTTCCTTGATAATTTATTTGATCCTAAGCCTGCACTGAAACTGTCATTTTCCCTCCTCCAGAGTTGTACAGCAGCTCAGTTCGCTGTCTATGGGTAGGTGGAAGGATCACATTTTTTTCTGTCTGTGTTTGCCTCCTGCTTCCCCGTGGTATATTGCTTCTGATTTCGCCCCCGCTTTCTACCTGTATCTGTTTGACAATAGATGTGGCTAGCTGCCTGGCATGAATATACAATATCATCTGCTCTAGTTAACACCACCCTAAGAGAAGTCTCTCATGGTGCCAGCCTCTCGCTTTTAGTGTTCATGTGGTTGCATGCACAGTCTGATTGGAAGTGCCCCAAAACTCAAGGGTGGTACCAGATCTGATTGTTCAGCCCCACAGATAAGTACTTGGGGGGGATGAGAAGATAGCCATGCTCCAGGATAGCATCTTTGATTGCTAGCTCCCCTCTTTGGTTGGAAACTGGATCTGAAGTCCTGCCTCCTGCTAGAGGTGTTGGTAAAGCTCACTTGAAGGAAGACGTCTTACATACTGTGGAGGGGGGTGCTGCAGTGTGACCCTTCCAAAGGACGCTGCCTAGGAGATGAGACAGCAGTCCAGCTTTCCTGAGTGGAGGCCAGGCAGGAAGAACTGGAAACCATCTTAGGCCAAAGAAAGATCATCACTTCGACGACTTTGTGGTCAAGCGTCCTTGGTCCCCACCCCGCCAGTGTGCCCCTAGTAAAGTAAGTATGTAAGTCCGTTTTTATATAGCGCAGCTACTCACCCTTACGGGTCTCAAGGCGCTGGGGGCCGTAGTGGAAATTAAGTGAGCTATTGCCCAGAGTCACATGGTGCTGAGCTGAGCTGCCGCCGGAGCCGGGGATCGAACCGTGAACCCTGTGCTCCGAAGTCAGCTGCCCCGGGCCGCTGCACCACACCTCTCCACATTCCCCTAAAGCTGGGATCCACCAAAACAATTCCCACAATAAATATCAGGTGTATAATTAACATTGAGACCTACAGGGAAAATAAAAAGGTATTAGTCCATACCACACCAGAATTGTACTGTCAAACAGTGGTCACAAAGGCTCATCTAGAAATGAATGGGACCAGAGACGTTCAACAGGGCAGTGTAATGCAAGACCACCTCTGCACTCACGCATGTGAAATAGATGTTTCTTAGATGTTTCTTGCTGTTGAAAATTGTTGTGGGTGCATCAGTGTTACAGCGCGTTAATAGTGCTCACATTTAAGAGACTTTTTTGTTTTTATATCTCAACTATAATGTACTTTAATTAATTTTTTCTTGTTTTGCTATTTTGTGTGTGTATATATTTATATATATTTTTTTATTTTTCTCTCAACTTTACAAAGTGCTCACAAACCTATAGTGATCATGATCACTATAACAGTGAAAGGGTCTGCCAACTGTCATTTTGCTGTTCACAGATCTTAAGCAATTGCGTTGATATATTTTTATTTTTAAGTAAGCTACCTCTCGCTTTAAAGGTTTACAAACCAAGCATCATATTAGAATGAAGTATTTTCTTGCCTTGTTTTCACACTCTGTAATGTTCCTTCAGCTCTAGCGTCTCACGCCTCCTGTTTAAGAGACCACGCAGAGTCTCACCCAATATTTTAAGGTCAAGCTTACTAGACCGTGCATGCGATGTCTGTTGTGAAGCAGATTGTGGAGTACCAAGAACATAGAAGGGCTTGGAGCCCGCCCATTGCTTACCATTAGTTGGCTTTCCTTGTCACTCTTATTTACCTGCTTCTTATTAGTGTTCCAGCTTGTCAGTCTTGAGTTTGTCCCTCCCATGGAGGATTGCCTCTTTCCTACCTCCGATTGGCTGACATCGCTGATTCCCCTGCTTGCTTACCAAGCATTATTATTTTTTTTTTTTTGTGAAGCACTCCATGAGAATGCATGTGTTTTCGAGCTGTCTTCTCATGTAAGTCTGTTCCCCCTACACTCAATGTTGTTTTCTGCTGCTCGACTGCTTCTCCCCAGGCCCCTCCCTCTGGTCTTCAGCTGTTTGCTTCTACCCACCTGCGCCCACTGTCTTGCTTCCCCCAACCCCATGTTGCTTTTCCTTCTGCCCTCCCCCCATTGCTTTTGCTTCCCCTCCAGCCCTCCCTGCCTTTGCATTCGTGTCCACTCCAGTGTTGCTTCGCCATTCTCCCCACCCTCTTCTGTGTTGCTTCCCATCTAGCTAGCTCGGATTGGTAAAAAAAAAAAGGAGAAAAAAAACACCTGCATAATTTTGGAGACATGTGTAGTGTGCATGCCTACAAAATGATGCAGGCAGCTGCATCAAAGTGTGTTTATTTTTGCATCACGGATGCTGTGTGACATGTGCTAAAAACCAATGGCAAAGCAAATAACTCACGAAGGCAAGACCTATTGGCTTTAGCAATGCCTGTTTAGAACGGGGTTCAAGGCTGTTCTCAAACAATATAAAGGCAACTGACGCAGAAAATCTCAGCCGACCCTTCGGCCAAATTAAAATGTGTTCCTCAACTTGCAAAGTTAATTTGTGAACCGTAAGGGACACTAACAGTCACGTTTGTCTGTGACTTTTAATTCAGGTCCTAGACTGTTCAAAATGATACAGATTTAATTTGTGGAATATTTATATATTTTGCTTCTTAGTTGAACAAAAACTATGAATTAGATTCACACCAAAACACACAAAGTATCTATTCTGGCACACTCTATCAGTCACTCTCACTCTATTTCTCATTCTTTTTTCTCTCTCTCTCTCTCTCTCTCTCTCCCTCTCCTTCTTTTTTTGAACTCCTAGACCAAGTTTAGGGTCAATAACCAGAAGATAGTGAAACAAGTCTTTGCTCAATTGGTACAAATTTATCAAACTGGTAAGATGCTTTTCACGAAACAAAAACCTATGGGAACACAATCTTAAGACCGATGGGAAGAAAATATTTGCTTACCTTTTTATTTTAGCAAGGTTTAACATTGGGAAGGAATATTAGTTGCCTGTAAGATGGGATAGTACTCAAAGGCTATGTGCTATTCATCAAGACATGACAAGCTCATCTTTTTCCTACAGGGGGGAGCCCAGAAAAGACAGATGACAAAGGGATACAGAAGGACTATATCTTTAAGAGGTGGGTGTGACCTCGTCAAAGTCAAGATGGGCAGTGTCCGCAGCAAGGTCAGAGGGGGGAGTCTTTGCATTAAGGATAGGAGCAGAAACGTCTTCCTACCCAGACCAGATTTGGGTTTTTCTATTGCCCATTAAGCGGACCATTGGCACCCCCTGTCGTGGAAGCCTCCTGCACCCCCAGCTCGCCCATTCTCTGCAGCTCCCAAACTATGCGCAGTAGCCACACTCATTCTTGCTCACTGAGTTCAGTGCTGAACCTGTACATGAATTATTTTGGGCACGAAGCGGAGCAGTGGCGGACATGTTTAGCTTAATACCACTCCTAGCCAAGTGCTTCTTCTGACAGCTGAAGGAAACCACTCAAGAGCCTGCCAGCAGCAGCGCGTGTGGCGAGCCATGCGTGTCCCCCAGAGTGCCACCAAGCCTCTGCCAAGCACAAATCGCTCTGCTCGCCTCATCCTCCGTCCTTACCCGTATTCTCTGGAAGCCATGGAGACAGATCACTCCCTGCCAGGCTACGGCAACCGCCATAGTGGACATGCACATAGACATATAGCATACTGATTCAGGGCGGGCTTTAGAGCTGATGGCGCCTGGTGTGATAATCTGGTTTGCTCCTCACCATTGATCTACTTCACCATGGATTCCCTCACGATACTACCACCCTCCACGAGTGCCCCTCAACTTTCCATAGCCCGTCTCGCATGCATTTCATTTGTCTTATTGCGCTACTCATACCAGTGTAGGGTGTCAGAGCACTTAACATCAAACACACTTTATGCAGAGACCATGAGTCATACGTGTGTAAATCCATCTATAGGAAATGTTACATAAAACAGTGAGGATTACAAGGTGTAGGAATCACGTGTCATCCATAGTATATTGTAAGAATGTTTAGTCTGGAGAAGCACAAACTCAGAATTTAAAACGTACCACAGTGATTGGGGTTGGCTTTACTAATCAGAATGTATTTCTGCCCAAACGAACCCTTTTTAGCAACATTAGGTTAATGAAAGACTGGGGAAGAAGCATAATGTTCTAACCTATACCATGCAGCTAGCATGCAGCTCTTTGACAGTTCATAGGTCACTGTGCTATATTAGGATTGTAACTTATGAATTGCAAGTAACAAAAGAATCTCTGTGGCAAAAGCAGTAACTCACACAGTTATCCACATACAATGCAGTTGTGATCTCCATGGCACATTTTTTTTGCAGCAGGCCCTACTTTAGGAAGAGTCAAAACTGCCACTAGACAAACTCTGACCTCTCTCCAGCAGGTATATTAATCAGCGTTATCTTGACATTTTTATTGATGCCTGAAAGCGACAAAACACACATGGAACTGTGCAGCAGGTGCTTTGAAACCCATTTCTAATGACAACCCCCTCCCCACCCGCCCCAGGTCAGCACCAGGTGTGGCTGCACCAAAAGCAGCTCCCTAAAGCCAGCACTGTACTGATTACTGTAAGCGATCTGATGTGCCTCTTCAAGCTTGATTCATATATTATCATCCAAAGTAGCTGCACTCCTTTTATGAACGAAGAAAGATAAAAGGCTGAGTGGACCCGCTAGGTTTTGCACCATTACCCTGCAGGTTACTTTAGATCTTTGCAGCCTTCGCTGAACACACCGGATCAACATTGCAATCTTTTGCAATTTTTGTTAGGTCTGGCCTGTAAAATGCTTACCTGGCTTTGAGACAGCTTTGACCTAGTGTTTTAAAAAAAAAAAACATGATGAAAATAAATATATAGATATGGACACGGAGGGTCTTTCTTTCAGCCATCTTCATCCATTGGGTGTTTCCAGTGTCATTCAGCAATTGCGTTCCACGCATCTCAGCATACAGCATGGGACAACCGGTCAGCTCATTTAAGCCATTTGCTCTGTTCATTGTGTGTGATGGTATTTTGCTGTTGCATACGTCCACATCCACCCAAAAAGTAGTCCACGTCAAAGCCAAGGCTGGTAGGCCTATATTTGCTTAAATCTCCCAATTTCAAAGTAGACTATGCTGCCTCTGCTTGTGCTCCACCCTCGGTTTACTTCCTGTGTGGTCGTTTTTCATCTTCAAAGCTTAATTGGAATCATTTTTGTGCCATCTGGTTGTTTGTTCTCTGGTTCGTGCGAAATGCACTGCTGAGCTCACTCCAATCTAAAACTTTTGACATCTGGTGAGGCTTTCAATCTGGCCTCCTTTTTTATCATTTCTCAAATGGAGTCCTAATAGATATACTTTTAATAGTACTGATAATTACAGTCCTTAAAGTTGGCTATATAGTGGACACTCAATTGCATCTTGGTATTTAAATCGGTGTTATTGTTGAGTTTACTCGGCGGGACCCTTGTTTTAACCTTTGAAGGCCGAAAGTCTTTGTACCCTTCAAGCATCTATCTATCTATCTATCTAGCTATCTATCTCTCTATCTATCTCTCTATCTATCACGCAAACAGAAGTGCCTCTTTCTTGTTATGTGCCCGGGTTAGGCCCATGTAGCAACGCTGCACATTTTCTTACATTGTCCTCTTTCTGCACAATACATTTTACTGTGACCTTTTGCACATAGTTGCGTGCGTAACAATGTTGGATAAGTTTCTCTGAAACTACTTTGCTTACACATCTGGCTTCGCGCGACACTATCATGATGACTGGAACACTGAGTACAAGGCCTTTGCGTACGTTGTGCAAATGTCGTTCTATCTTCATCCACGCGGCGACGGGGCTATCTGCATACCCATAACAACACTAATCTGCATATACATCATAAGGATGCTTTTTATTATAAATAAAGAAGCATTTCCGGGGGTTAGCAGCGGAGACACTTCAGCTGACGTTGAGGGGTCCCTGCATGCTGAAGCTTCACCAAGCAGCTGCCTAACATCTCGTGGGGTGTGTCCAGTTCGTGAGCAAGACGGAGTCCTACATTCTTTCCCACCAGGTAATGGGGTTGGATCATCCTGTGGGGGGATTCTTGGCTATACACCTACATACACTCTAGACGCACATAGAGTAGGGATTGCATAGTGGGAGTACACCTGATTACCACCTTGTCTTATATGCCTGCATATATACACTGTTTTGGTGGAACTATACCTGCTATTCACTATTTCGGTGCTTGTAATCACCTTCAATGCTTCTGTCTACTGATTATCACAGCACATGTACTCTATACAAGAATAACCCTGGTTCAATAAACATATTGAAAATGTCTATTGTGTATTCTCTGTATATTCCTCTAAGAACAAGAGTGCATGAGTGATTGGGCGAAGGGGTTCTAGATCTGTTCGCACGAGCCCTGAGGGGTCAGGGTTGTCATGTTCAGTAGTTGCCAGAAACCATTTTCTCCCTGTTTAGGTTAGGGGGGCTTATGGTGGCACTGTGAGCTAGCTGGTCTCTAAGCCACCATATACTACAGGGGTGCATGGAATATTTCTAAGCAACTCACCCAAAGTTTATGTTGTCCACAAATGCGCAAATCCTGCGGATTAGTAAAAAACTACACAACATTCTCTCTCTACAGCAGTCACATTAACCCACTGGACTATCTCCCTGATGCTGGAGCCAGTGAAGTGCAGGTTACCCATGGATCCCTACAGTATGCATGCTAAATCAGCTGGGATAACTTACTGGGATTGGCTCCAAAGAAATTGGGCGTGGAATGTGAGGTAGTGCAGTGGTAAAAAATTAGGCTGAGGAGATGGCAAGAGGGGGAGGCAACAGCAGAGAGAACTTAGGAGAGGAAAAGTGAGGGGCTGAGGGGGACAAGGCCTAATGAAGGGTGTATGCTTGTGTGAGAGATTTGCTTAAGAGGAGAGGGGGAGAGGAAGATGTGGCAGAGAAGAGATTAATAAAGGGAGAGAGGAGAAAAGGCTGGTATGAAAGAGAAGAAACTGAGACCCAACTAGAAAGTCAGAAGTAGGGAGACACCGGTTGAAGATGTCAGAAGGGCTGGCAGGATGTTGGAGGGAAGAAGAGCACAATGTGGGGACCTGAAGGAAGTGAAGTCACATACTGTGGAGATATGACTTGGTGATTCAGTAGTGGAAGGAAGGGTGTAACTGGTGCAAAGATATATAGAGAAGGTTCAAGAGTAAAGTGGGGAAGGGAGGAGGGAAGAGAAATGCTGGAGGAGAGAGAGTGCATGAGGGATATCAGTACGAGAGGTTTGGAAGCATTGGTTCCCAGCGAACGTTTCCACTTATGCTGTGTCACCTCAGCCTTTGGCGTCTCAAACTCTGACCCATGTCTGCAAAACTCCAAGGTTTCTTGCTGAATCAGTCAGTTGCTATTGATAGCATAGCAAACACAAGATCATGGATGGAGCGTTGAAACTTTTCAGACACTCACCACAGTCACTGTTAGATCTGGGTTAAATCCATCATCGTTCTTTTGCTCACTTCATTACCCCAGCTGAGACCCAGCCATATGCCCTAAGTTGGCAAGGCATGACCAGACCTGGGTCCCTTGCTCAATTTGCCACTGGATTCAAGCTAGCCTGGCTGATGATGGGTGTTACCCCGAAACCAGTCCCAGGATGCTTGTTTCCGGTCCAGTGAGGACCTGGCGTGGCAGTTTGGGCTAGACCGTTCCCATGAGGAGCAGGGTCAAGACATATTTGCACATGGCTGAATCTGAACTGGGGTGGCAAAGTGAGCAGAAGAATGATGATGGATTTAACCCAGATCTAATAGTGACTGGGGTGAGTGTCTGAAAAGTTTCAGCGCTCCGTCCATCATCTTATTGTGTTAACAATTGATAGCATGCCTGACTAGTGCAGCTGGTACATTAACCCGCTGAGCTATATTATTGGAGCCCCAGGCACGCTTGCTTTTTAAGGACTTGTGACTGTCTCTTCTCGAGTCCGCCAGGCTTTCTGTGTTTCAAGTGTGACTTGTTTCATACTGTTCCACAGCCAGGCCAGCCTTTCAATGGCTTATGCCTGACCTGTGAGCATCTCTTTCCCAGCCCTGCCAGCTTTTCAGAGGCCCAAGCTTCTTCTCCAGCCTTGTTAACATCTCAGGCACTGCTTTGAAGGGGCCGGGTCCTACAGGATTAAACAGTAAGTTTGAATGGAGTCCCTTTCAGGCCCTATTATCTATGTCCTTAACTTTACAAGCAAACACAGTGTTCGAATTCTCAACAATGTCTGTAGAAACCCTGAAGGTATCTATGTCAGCAAGGCAGATTCTGTGGACATTTCATATGTTTTTCTTCATCTTGAATTACCTAAGAGTATTTACTTTGTGCAGATGTTTTGTTTCTGTAGTTTTTAGGTCTCGTCTGTGACGGCACATTCACTAGCACATGCGCTCTCGCTTGCGAGAGATATTGTATACAGCAAAGGGTTTGGGTCCTGCCCGTTGCATACTGTTCGCTGGCTTCATTTTCACTCTTATTTTCTGCCGTGCATGCTGGCTTCACTTACACTTCCTTAGCATGGGCCAATTACTGATTGCAGCAGCTTGATTAAGGTCCTTCCTCTGCTCACGATGTGATTGAGGTACTATTTTTATTACTTCTTTTTCCCCCTCTCACCCCTGTTGTCTGTGTTGCTTCTTTCCCCTCCCACCCACCTTGCCCGTGTTGCTTCTTTCCATCTCAGGCCCACACCCACACCCCTGTCTGTGTTGTATCTTCCCCTTCCATCCCTCTTTGTCCATACTGCTTCTTCCCCCTCCAAGCCCCCTTCTTCATGCTGCTTTTTCCCCTCCCAGGCCCACTCCCCCGTTAGCTGTGTTGTTTTTTCCCCTTTCACTCCCCCTTGTCTGTATTGCTTCTCCCCCTCTACTCCCACCCTCCTGTTGTCCGTGTTGCTTATCCACTCCCACCCGCTATCCTCCCATTGTCTGTGTTGACCCCTCCCACCCTCCATAAGAAACAAAAGAGCTATGAGGCACCTAGCTCCGGTCGTGTCATCGCGCTTTTGTGTTTTTTACCGTCCCATTGCCCTTAATCCTGTTGTCCATTCCTTTCCACCTTCCATCTGGTTGTCCCAGTTGCCCACCACCACCTGCTATACGAAAAAAAGCATTATGACGTGGCCACCACTGGCCGCGTCCTACCACTTTTTGAAAGACACTTTTAGCCACACTGCACAGCAGCCACGCTTCTCTACAACATGGCTAATAGATAGTGGCAAAGCCTATAACTCTATTGCCTTTGTCAGTGCTCGGTTTCCATGCAACCTAAGACACTAGTATATTGCATACTGTGAACTAAGTCTCCTCAAGGTGTCTGGGTAAGTTCAGTGTGTGAGTGGGTGATTATGACAGGGCACCAGGTAGTGCAATTTTCTCAGTGCTTGTCAGTGAGCCATACAAGTGTTCAGAGAACATGCACATCCAATCTTTGGTTTCTCTGCCAAGCGCACAAAGCAATGGGAGCATGTGTGCCATTTGTAATTATGATTCTAGAGGGTAAGTGTGTGAAGGAGGTACACAGCTGTTTAAATATTGACAGCACCAAAGGAAAAGGAAATGCAATGCTTACAAGTGAGTGGGTGGTTTGTGTGTGGGGGATGGTGAAGTGGAAGAGATGAAAGGAAGTAAGCGAAGAAGTAGAGAGTGAAAATGCAGTGCTCAGAAGGTAAGAGTTGATGTGTGTGGTGTGCAAATGGAGGATTTGAGATAAATGTGGGACTCTGAGTGGGTGACTGTAAAGGAAAGTGGTGTGAAGGGAAGAACAGGAGTGATTGAGAGGCTCTGAGGCTCTAAAGACTATTCCCCATCCAACAAACCTTAGTAATGTTTCATTCACAGTCTCATATTTTCAGAATTGAAACACTTTCAATTTTAATTATTCACAACAAAATCATTGATACTCGTTTTCTTGTTACTGTTGATACTGTTAGCAAAGCCAAGAGTTGTAATTTGTTTTAGACGCAAGTTCCCCATTGTTAAGTTATATGTCTGGATTCAGTTACAAAAAAATCACAGAGAGACACCCAAGTACCGGACATGTGGCCCGCTGAGTGAAGCACAGGATTATGGTTTACATGTTTTAAGTAAGGCTTTTGATTATGTATGGCCAGACCTCTTGGAAAAGATTCACAGTTAAGCTTTTTTGGCCACACCCATTTAAGAGACCCCACAACTTACTGAGTTTTAAGTCTGAATTGTTTCAGACCATTCCACAGCCCCACCAGTAGTTCAGTGACTTATGCCTGACCTGTGAGCATGTCTTCCACAGCCTCGTCAGGCCCTCAGAGGCTCATGCCCTCTCTCTCAGAGCTTACGGCTGGCTTGTGTCTGACCGTCTTTAGCCGCAACAGCCTTGGAGTTGATAATACCTGGCTTGTGAGTGGAGCTTACCAAGCCCTACTGGCCTTTTTGCACATCATCTAATCTGCCTCTTATGACCTTGAGAGCAGCAGAAGGAAGAACTGTCTTCTCAGATCAAAGATATGAGGTTTGATTAAGCAGATTCAAGTTCATTAGATCAGATGAAGGGATTGTAACATAAAACGAATACAGAACACAGAAATTGGTGCCATACTGGCATCTGTAACGGGGCAGTATTTCATCACATAGGCCTCAGATAGGAGAGACACAGATATAACACAGCCACACATTATGCTGGTCTGGGGTGGAAGCCTCGAGCGACTTCCGCCCGTTTATTTTATACTCTCTGGCCACGCCTGGCCAGAGAGTGATACAATGTGTGTTAGCCCATCCGGGCTAAAGGTCTGGGGGCCGGAGCCCTCTCAGCATCTAGACCACTGCATCC
This sequence comes from Calotriton arnoldi, assembly GCA_963921515.1. Taxonomy (NCBI): domain Eukaryota; kingdom Metazoa; phylum Chordata; class Amphibia; order Caudata; family Salamandridae; genus Calotriton; species Calotriton arnoldi. Next base: position 144,839 of record CAWUFW010005791.1, on the reverse strand, counting down.
CATCCCAAGTCAGTGTTCAAACATAATAAACAAAATCAACACATAAAGTCTGTGAGTCCTTGACTTGGTCTTGGGTTGGGTCTCAGGTCATACCTTTGGTGACGGGGATCATGTTTGTCTCAGCCTCTGTTGCTACGGGTGACGGTGTGCTCGATATGGCTTGTTCATCAGCCGGGCGAGGTATCAGGTTTTCCATTGTCGTCTCTCCACTTCCTACCTGGTTGGAATGCATTTGGTTTGAGTCAGAGTCCTGCACTTGTTTGAACCAGGATATGTTGCGGGTGATGACTTCATTGCCTTTTTGAGCTGTGACGGCGGTTCCGTTGATCTTCAGCATGGTCCACGTCCCAGGCTCATATGCTGTGCGGAACTTCCCTCCGCTTCGACGGTTCCTTACCAATACTGTGCATCCCGGCACGATAACTCTGGTCTTGGCTCTCCTTTTCTTGTTGGCCCACTAGTTTGTCGTTGCTCTTCGTGCTTGAGCGTTGGCGGGGTCATATGTTTCTGGAGCCCATCCATCGGCTGCTGGTATGGTGTCCCGTCGGGGCCCGGCTAGCATCAGGGACCAGGGAGATCTTTGTGTCATGCAGTGTAGAGTGCTGCGGTATTCACGCAGGAACTTGTGCAGTGCCACTTCCCGATCAGCCTGCTCGGAAACTGCAATTCACAGGACCTTATTGAGGGTCCTCATGAAGCGCTCTGCTTCCCCGTTGACTTGCGGCCAATGGGGGGGTGATGCGGTGGTGATGCACCCCCAGCCCCTCCAGCATGCTCTTGAACTCTGTCCCCTGGAATGGGGGCCCATTATCGGTCTTGATTTCTTGAGGTAGACCGAAAAGTGCGAATGTCTTTTCCAGTACTGGTTGCAGGTCAGCAAAAGATGTTGACGCAATTACCTCAACTACGGGATACTTAGTGAAGGCGTCGATCACTACTGCAGTTACCCTGCTGTCTGGGAAGCTCCCGAAATCCAGGCTTATGCGTGACCACGGCGACGTGGCTGGGTCTTCCGTTATCACTGGAGCGGGGCACTCTTGGCTGCTGGTGAGCTGGCAGGGCCTGCAGTTCCTTACTAATGCATCGACGGCGGCTTCAAGTCCTGGGAACCACACTTTTTCCCTCATGCGAGATTTCATCCACGTAGTCCCTTGATGTCCTTCATGGGCCAGGGATGTGGCTCGTTCTTGCAGACTTGCCGGAATGACCAGTCGAGAGCCTCTCAGTATCACTCCATCTGCTGCGGTGCTCAGCTCGTCCCGCACTTTCCAGAATTTCCCTAGCCGGTCTCAGTCTGTTGTGTTCCACCCGTGTGCTCCGTGCAGAAAGTCTTCCCACGATCCTTTCTGGAGCGATTGCATTACTCGCATGAGCACTGCGTCGGTGCTGGTCTCTCTTGATTTCATTGGGAGTGAGAGCTTGTGGACAGGCCCATTGAGACACCATGTCGATGTATTCTTCTGTCTTGAGTTCTTGGTCGCCACCGTTGGCTGCTGCTTCTGGCGGGTGTCGTGACAAAAAGTCTGCTGGGTTTTTCGCTCCAGGGCGGTATACCAACTCCATGCGATAGTGCTGCAACTGTATCGCCCAGCACTCGATCCGCGGCGGGGGATGAGGTGCGGTGCCTATGAACAGTGGTACCAGTGGCTGGTGGTCGGTCACCACTCGGAAGGGATGCCCACTGACGTATAAGTGTAAGTGATTGCATGCCCACTTGATTGCTAGCGCTTCCCTTTCGATCTGGGAATACCAGGCTTCGGTTGGTGTGAGAGCCTTGCTCGCAAATGCAAGTGGGTTCCATTTTCCTGGTTCTGTTTCTTGGGTCAGGAGTGCTCCGAGTCCTACTAGGCTAGCATCCACTATTAGTTCGGTCATCTGTGTAGTGTCGAAATACGCCATGGTGGTTTTTCCAAGGAGCGCCGTTTTGATCTTTTAGAAGGCGTTCTCTTCTTCTTGGTCCCACTTCCAGGTTGCGTCCTTCTTCGTCAGAGCGCGTAGCAGTTCCGCTAATGTGGCTAGGTTCGGTATGAACCGCCCGCAGCAGGTGGCCATCCCAAGGAAGCTTCGAACCTCTGACGCGGTCGTCGGTGCAGGGGCTTGTAGGATGGCTTGCGATTTCTTCGGGTCCACTTTGACCCCGTCCTGGCTGAATACGTATCCGAAAAAGTAGATGGATCGCTGGAAAAACGAACACTTCTCGCGGTGAAGGGTGACTCCGTGGCCAGCCAGGCGTTGGAGCGTGGCCCGGAGGTGGCGACGGTGTTCTTCCATGGTTGCCGAGTGTATTAGAATGTCATCACTGACATTTAGCACTCCCTGGAGCCCCGATAGTAGTCCCCGGATGGTATTCTGGAATATCTCTGCCACTGATGAGATCCCAAAGTTTAGTCTTCTGTAGCGGCGCAACCCTATAGGGGTCGAGAAGGTTGTGATGTACCAGCTCTCCTCGGCTAGCCTCAACTGATGGTATCCTGCGTTGAGGTCGAGCTTGGAGAACCAGCGGGATCCATTCAGATCGGCTAGGATATCATCAACCGTTGGTAATAAGTGCCTTTCACGTTTGATCGCCTGGCTGGGCAGGCGTATGTCGATGCAGAGTCGAATTTTGCCCGGTTGTTTTGGTTTCTCCGCAATTACCATGGGTGATACCCACGGCGTTGGCCCGGTGACCTTCTCAATGACTCCTAGTTGTTCGAGGTGTTGAAGTTCCTTCTCGATAAGTGGCCTGAGATGGAATGGTATTCGTCTATGTCTCAAAGCTACTGGCTTCACGGCTTTGTCAATGTGTAGTTTTGATCGGGGCCTTCTTTATGCATCCGAGTCCGTCGAAGAGTTGTGGGAAGAGTCCTAGGAGGTCTTCACGCCGACTGCATTGGCAAATGTGACCAGACCGAGATCCTCGGCTGTGTGGCTCTCCACCAGGATGTCGGCTTCTCTGTCGACCACGTGAATCGTGGTGATAACCTCGTGGCCTTCCGCTTTCACCTGGACTGTCATCTTCCCCTTGAGCGGCAGTGGTGTTTGGTGTCATACGGGAGAATTCTTACATGCGACGGGGACAGCACTGGCTTCGGGTTGAGTCGTTTGTACTTCTGGCACCCCATCACGTTGACGGACGCGCCTGTGTCGATCAGCGCGGTGACCTGGGATCCGGCGTTGTTGATAGTGCAAGTGGGTTGGGGGCGCCTCCTCCGTTTGAGGTCACTGGCGAATGAGATGAGGTAGCACTCGCCTTCCTCATCTGTTGACGACTCTTCAAGATATTGTCTTGGTCTAGCTGGTGTACGGGTCATCTTTGGGTTTTCAGATTCTTCAAGTGAGAGGTGTCTTACTGCCTTTGATGGTGGACGTCGCCCTCGGGTTCCTCAGTTTCGCGGGCCTCCTCTGCATGCCACTGCGAAGTGGTTGGGAATACCGCACTTGGAACATGTTTGCCCTTGCACCGGGCATTCTGCCTGTGGGTGTTCTTCCCTGCCGCAGTATCCACAGCATGATCCTTGCGTGCTTCTCCCTGGCCTCCGTCCACGGGTGCTTCTGCTTTGGGTGCGAATGGCATCTGCCCTTTCAGTTTTCACCACAACTTGTTTCTTCGCCTGTTGTGTTAAGGCGATGTCCATAGCCGTCGACTTGGCGTCGGACAGGTCATGCGACCTGGCTAGAATGAGGATGTCTTCTAAGGTGATGCCGGGTTGGCGCAGGATTAGGGTCCGGAGGTTCTTGTTCCGGCTCCCTTGGATTACTTGGGCCCTCACTTCTTTGTTCTAGTCGGCGTCCGTACACGTACTCGCTAGCTCACGCAGCCGCGTGTGGAATGCGTCCATTGACTCCCCCTCTCTCTGGCGTGCCTGTCGCAGTTTGAACCTTTTGTAGCCTGGGTTCAGCTGGGGGTCAAAGTGCGCGTTCAGGGCAGTCACTGCTGCGGTGTAGTCATTGGGCGGGCCGGTGTTCGGTAGATGAGCGAACAACTTGTAAATCTTGTCGCCTGCAAAGTGCAACAGTAGGGACCTCTTTACTGCGCCATCCGTTTCCTGCGTCGCCGTAAAGTAATTGTCTAGCCTGCTGACCCAGAGTGTCCATCTGGGCGACGCTGTGGCTGGGTCTATGAGCTCGCTAAACGGAGGCAGTGCATTAATCTGGGAGTGTTGTGGTTCTTGCTGCACCATCGGGGGTCCAGGGTTCTGGACTTGCGGAGCTTGAGGTGGCGCCATGTGTGCTCTCTGTTCAGTCATCCTCCCACATGCACGGCGTGCAGTTATCCAGGTGCGGCGCTGTTGCGGTACTCTGGGGTGTGCCGGGTGCTTGTCTCCTCACTCTGCTTAGTATTGTCCCACTGTGGGCTGTGTGTCTTGATTTGCTTTTGCTGTTTCCTTTTTCCTTAGTTATCTTCTTTTTTTTTTTCTTCCTTTCCTCTTCTGCTATCTTCCTTATGCCCACGCTCTTCCCTTTGCTCAATGCGCCTCTTATTTGACGGCTTTGGGGTAGTGGTATTGGCCGCAGGCTTATGGAGTGCCAGCCGGCAGCATGCCTGATCCACTAAGTGCGTCGGCACTGACCAGACAGCAGGTGGCGGTCTGTGCATGCGCGCACTACCGCGAGTGATGCAGGCAAAAAGGAACTGGGCCTCTCCTGGGAGCTCGCCGCTCCGCACGGTGTCTTCGCGACTGCGCAGGGCCAGGTAGGGCATGCAGTTGCACTCCGGTTGTGCTGCGGGCGCGCGAGCGTGATGCCGCTGGGGCTTCCACCTTGCTTGGTGACGGCAATGCTGCCCGCCGATCTGCGCGGCCAGTCCTCTGCAGCTGCAGCCTCTCGCCCACGTGCTCTGATGCGGAGGTGTCGAGGCTTCTCACCATTCGGTCGTCGGGCACCGGACAGGTCTTCTGCGTGCTGATGGGGTGAGCTCTGCTGCGCGGGGATGACGGTTGCCCACCCTCGTCGCCAGTGTAACGGGGCAGTATTTCATCACATAGGCCTCAGATAGGAGAGACACAGATATAACACAGCCACACAGTATGTTGGTCTGGGCTGGAAGCCTCGAGCGACTTCCGCCCGTTTATTTTATACTCTCTGGCCACGCCTGGCCAGAGAGTGATACAATGTGTGTTAGCCCATCCGGGCTAAAGGTCTGGGGGCCGGAGCCCTCTCAGCATCTAGACCGCTACAGCATCCACCCAATCTCCCACCGGCCATTTGTACAGAATCTAGCCTTTTGAATTTTCGCAAGCTGTTAAAATCTCACCTATTCCTGAAATGGGTGATGCGCCGCTCTCCTATTAGCACCACAGCACCCTTATGGGTGACCTTGAGCTTTATAAATTGAAAATCAAATCATAGTCACATCACAGGAAATATGAAACCGAGATCTTTGGCCTCCCTTGCGTCTGGATCAGAAACTGACATAAAACGTGACGGTATCTATGTATGCGAGTTTGTACCGTCAAAATCACCACCCTACTTCCAGGGCACCTCAAAATCGGAAGTAAGTAAGTAAGTATTGGACTTGTAAAGCGCGGACTTAGCCCAAGGGCGTCAAGGCGCTATTAGCAGACTGCGAGGAACAGACCAAAACAAAAACACGCTCATCCTGACGTCTGTGAGAAGAGCCAGGTCTTTAAGGTTTTACGGAAGAGAGAATGGGACAACTGACTAGAGAGCTCTTCCGGGAGGGAGTTCCACAGCTTAGCCGCAGCCGTGGAAAAAGCTCTACCTCCCCACCTTGCCTTCTTAAACCTCGGTAAAGTTAACAAGTTTTTATCTGAAGACCGGAGTAGTCTGCTGGGAACATACCGCTGGAACATCGCCTTGATCCCATCTGGGCCTAAGCCAAAATAAGCATCATGGGTCAGGCACAGAGTTTTGAAAAGGATCCTACGGTCCACAGGCAGCCAATGCAATGACCTGATGGAGGATGTGACTGAATGGAATTTAGGTAGGTTCATCACCAGCCTGGCCGCCGCATTCTGTACCAGCTGCAAACGTCGCACCAGACCCTTATCAATGCCCAGATAAAGGGCATTACAGTAGTCCAGCCTAGACGTTACCAAGGCAATAACAGCCTGCTTGTGTGCTTCAAAGGAAAGGAAATGGGCAATTTTTCTAAGGATCCTCATGATCCCGAAACAAGTGGAAACTGTCCTGCTGACCTGGAGATTAAGGGAAAGTGAGTTGTCAACAATGACCCCTAGATTTTTCCCATGTGCTACCGGACAGGGGCAGACGCCAAGAGAGTCCGGCCACCAGTCGCCGGACCAGATCTCCAATTTACTGCCAAAAATCAGGACCTCAGTCTTCTCACCGTTCAGTTTCATAGAATTTTCCACCATCCAGGAGGAGACTGCCTGCATACAATTCCTGAAATTAAGGGCAGAATCCCTAATGCTATGAGCAATAGATACCATTATTTGGGTGTCGTCCGCATAGGACAGCACCTCTAACCCAAAGGATCTCACAACCTTTGCCAGAGGGGCAACATAGATGTTAAAAAGTGTTGGACTCAGGGAGGAGCCCTGAGGAACACCACATGACAAGGATTTAGAGGCCAAGTAGAATTGGCCAAATTTCACAATTTGTGCCCTTTCATTGAGAAAAGAGGTAAGAAGCCCCAGAGCCGAGCCCCCGATGCCTATCTCCTTGAGGCGTTCAACCAGCCTCAACGGAGACAGGGTATCAAAGGCAGCGGTAAGGTCAAGTAGAACAAGCAAGGTGGTATGCCCAGAATCCACTTGAGTACGGATGTTGTTAAAAACAGTGGTTAATGCTGCTTCCGTACTATGGTGGCTTCTAAATCCATGTTGTGAGTAAGCGGTGATCCTTTAGGTAAGAGTAGGGAAGTAATCATTAGTACATCCAGTGGCATACACAAAATGCAGAAGTTCAGAACTTCTTTGAGGGGACATTCAGAAGTGTCTGCCTATAAGCCAGAGTCTGAAAGGAACAGTATACAGGTGGTCACTGATCCAGTCCAAGGTAGCAAGCATATTATGACCAGATAATCTGCTCTAACCGCACTCTAGTGGTTCTTCAGAGCACAGCTTGTTCCGAAATCTCCAGGCTTTGTGATTTTACGATAGCCCCATCGCCTCTGGTAGAGTTACCAATATTTTGCAGACAGTTGGAACGGACAATCCAAAAATCGCAGAAATCTCGTATTTTCTGGGGTTATGCGTTCGAGATGGTAATATGCAGTGACAGCTGCAATGAATTGTGGTAGGGAGAACTTGGTCTACCTGGGGAATCCCGATAAGCCTTTAGAACCCCTCTACAGATACATTCCTATATATCATTCAAATATTTCTATAGGCTCAGGGTATATGTCAAATGCTGCGTCCTGCCTGCTGTAGGTGAAAATTCACTGTCTTTCAAAAACAAATACTATCATTGATTCTGGGCAAATCACTCAATCTCCCCATGCCTAACAAAAAAAAAAAATGAATGAATGTGTCAGTCTGTAACGTAACTGGTGCTCATGTAAAGCGCCCTAATACCTTCGGGTCTAGTTCGCGCTATATAAAACTAAAAAAAAAAAAGTCTGTATCCAGTGGTGTATATTGTGCGAGTGTGAGGTTCAAAGAGGTGGATATCAGTAAAACTGAGGTCACGTTCCCTCGTTAATGTAATTTATTGCCTGCTTGATGTCCTCGAAGTGCTCCCTCTCCCAGCCAGCCTGCTCATATTTTTTTATTCTTCCTAGTCTGTTAGTGACCCAGTTAACAAAGGGCGTTGATTGGGTATATAGTAAATGGAACATCAGGGTAAGTACGAAAGCAATGGCTTCAATGAACCCAGTGAGTGGGAAACGCGATGTGACAGTTACACCTCTCTTTTTGTTAAGATGAATGACGTCGGCCTTGTCATGGGGCTTCAACTTAAAAAGTAGGGGGACAAATAAAAAAAAAACCAAATGTGATTCATGGTTGAATCACATTTTGTGTTTTTTTTTATTTGTTCATGTGCTGTCCTTACTGCACTGCTTTCCACTCTTAGGAGGAGTAGGGAGCTTTTATTGACCTTGTTTGTTAACAGTAAGGGACGAACCCGTGCAGCTTTGCACAAAGCTCAAAACTCTTAATACAGTTGACTAAATCCAGTGACGAAATTTGCATAATTACAGAGCTCCAGGATGTCAAAATTCTTTCGGCTTCTGTCCTTTTTGTTTTGCATAACTATTGTTGTTTCACATTGTAACTATAACAAAGCAAAATTCTTTGGGGATTGAACAACAATCCCATTTTAGGGCTGGCTACAAAGAGATTTCTGGAGAACCTTTGCATCCCACTAAAATGCAAGTTTGCTTTAACAATGCCAGCTACATTTCACTGTCCATCAGATGGATCTCTTCTTGGCCTGTGGTGTGCACCACCAAAAGTGCATTTTTAAAAGTATGCGGGTTTCAAATAAGAATTCAGTTGAGTGCGGACAGGAGGCTCTTGCCAGGGATGGTTGCTGGCAATTGCGTAATAAGTCAGATATCTGTAATGCAATACATGGCTCAATAGACTTCGACAGCAGATGACGGAGCTCATGTGCTTGGAGTATTGGCCTGGCTTCCGCGGTTCAGAAGTGTCCCTGTAGGGTCCAGCTTGGCCTTTGGTCTCACAGTAAAGCGGTCAGGGTCTTTAAAAACCACTGTTGTTACCAAAATGTCTTTTAGCCCAACTATACACAATAACACAAATACCAGTTTCACAGGTGAGGCTGCACTTGACAGGTGACACCAGCCTTGCCATAGTGCCCGAGGGATTTGCACTCTTCCCTGTCAGTGTGACATCTTTCCTCGTGCGCTGATTTGCAGTCCCCGCTGCTGCTCACACAATTGGGAACCATGACCCATGTCCTTTCTGACCATCAGAGAAGAATGTCCTGTCGAAGCCGTGTCATCGGATGATGTAGCCGAGTGTACCTACTACTCTCCTCGAATGAGCACAGATTAGAGGGTTTGAACTGTGGTACTACCAGTGCTTAATTTGAGCCAGTGGTTTCCGGTGCTCAGCACCGGCACTAAATTGGTTTCCGGTGCTCCGCACGGCAATTAATTGTCATCACCACACTTATGACACTCTGCCATATGGTGGCGCTGCTCATCTAATTTAGAGATAAGCAGAACAACAATTGTTTATGAATACAATATACATTAAAAAATACTAATACCTGACTCCTCATCCATTCCTTTAGCCCTGGGAACCTGGAATAATCTGAATTGTCGCACTTGCAGGTGAGAGAGATGGTTAGTAGTTGTTTTGGTACCGTCGTTGGCAGCGATGAGGGGACAATGGGTGGTGCAAGCTGCAGTGGCCTCCTGGTCAGGGCTCTGGCTCTTATTATTTTACAAATTAAGCACGGGGTACTACTTAAGACTAAAAACGGGAGTGAAAGTGTGGAGTCAGTGAAACTTATGCGGGATGCATCATCTCCCATGATGCAGTGTGGGATGGCTTGCACCACCTGTGAGTGGAGCCAAACCCGTCAAAGCAACACAAATAAACTTCATCCTATTCTTTGTGTGTTAGGTAGTGCTTAACAATGCCATTATTTGTAGTTCTTTCCAGTGAAAAGACGCTTTTGTGTTGAACATACAAAACATTTTCACTGGAACTACAGTCTGACCTTTTGGCTTTATTAATGACTGTTGACATAGAATTGTACTTGAATAAACATGGTTGCTGCTTGACCTGCCTGTGCCCTCATGACAACATGAAGCCAGGTGAACCTTCGCACAGAATAATTCTGAGGCCTGGCACCGGGCATCTTATGAGGTATTTGTCACCCAGGCATGAGTGTGCATTTGCAGCGATTGGTGAGAGGAATGCTGTGCAGAAAGCATGGTAAAATAAAGGCCGCAAATGTTTTTACCACTCCTGCAAACTCATACCAATAAGACAAAAATATACGTAATGCCGTTTTGTTTCTCTTGTACTTGTTTTCTGAAGATGTTTTTCACGGTTATTTGTATGATACTAGACAAATCTTTAAAAACACATGTTCACCATGAAAGAGTCTCTGAAGCTCTTTGGTAAACCCTGATTCAGAGTCTGGGGGGTGAAGCAGCCTCCTTTCTCTTAAAATGTACAATTTATTCTAGAGTGAGAAAAATAAAACTACCAACGGTAAAATGGCATAACAGAAAAATACTCTTAGTTTTTAAAAATGTGTTCAGGAAGAATACAGAAATTGTGTCTGATAAATTCTCATTAATTTAGTGGAAGAATTAGTCCATCATAAACCACTCTGGTGCAGTGGCCGAGCCGTGAGTGTTTGAAGTGTGTGTACGTTAAAGTGATGGAGAAGCACAAGCGGCTACCACCCTTGGTCCTTGACTAGTCCATGTTCCTGTCCCAGAATGCACCGAAAAAGCCCGAATTCAGAACGGTTAGCCATCAGGCCTGTGTTTGACATACCATTTTGTGGTGTGGTCTCACCCACATGGTTCTTCATTTGCCATCAATATCCGACTGGTGACGCTGGCACAGCTATTATTGTAGCGGAGCTTGACACAGCATTACAGGGGAGCATCTTTTCTCACCTTCTCCGCATGAATCAATGTCCTAAGTCTTAATGCAGTTACATTGAATTTGAAGCATTCCTCTTTTCCGTTTGACCTGTTTGTGGAATTTGGGACCTTGATTTGACACAAAATGCTTATTGTCCTTTCCTATATGTCCCGATTATGTGGTACTCCTGGTGCAACCCCTTGCACTGCTTCTCCTGAGCTGCTTTGATCCCAACAAGCACATTTAGCCACATGAACCAGAATGGACCAATAGAAACCAGTGAACTCACACCTTGTGCTTTATACTCGATGTTTATGATATTCTGTGTGCCAGGGTGACCTCGTGAGTCCTTCATGTGACCACTGTGGCACTAAAGCCATGTACACTAATCCTGCACTACACCAGCAAAATCTTAGAACCATTAAGGCAATGGTCGTTTAAGACATACCACACACTTAAAAAGGAAGTCTTTGCATCACAACCAGGACCATCGGAAATTTGCGATTCTGTGGCAGGCCGTTTTCTGCCTAGTTATGGATTTGCCGCATTCTAAACTCTAATCTATTTTGATAATAATTGTCGATGGAGGAACATAAACAAGCCAGCCAGATAGATTCGACACCATTCAAAGATGGCGCCGGTTGCCGGTAAGCAGAGTTAAGTGTTTCGGCCTTTGTTTCTTTTTATTTCCCGTCGGAAGTTGGTTCCGATCGGGCTTGAACTTGCGAATGACGTGTGCAACCAATGGTACACAGGTGCAAGTGATGGGAAACAATATAAATAAGACCGTGTTTCCGTCAGTTTAAACATTTTCCCGCTATCGTATACCATCAGGAAGACGCTATGATTATCGGCCAATATTGCCACAAGTAAGTGTTTGTCGCTGAGAGTTGTATGTGCCGGGAGGGATTAATCTCTCTTAAAACTTCAAGAGCGCTTGCAGCCTAGAAGTAGTCTAGAAGTATTTTAATTTCTATAGATTTGTGTCAACATTTCGCCAATCAGCATTTCTTCCTGGTATTTTAAGGCCAATACGAAAGCAATGGATAGTGTTAGACAAAACTTATAGCTTTTTTATTTTTATTTTTCAGTAACATTTAAGGGTGGCAACGATGAGTGTCAGATAAAAGCTCAGTGCAGATTGCAATTACAAATGTTTTCTCCAGTGAGTTGAGACTAATGGCTAAAGAGGGTATGTTTAAGTAGCAACAGACATATGTTTGTCGATGAAAAGTATAGAAAGTGGACAGGCTACTTACGAAGTTTAGTTTGGTCAGACTGGATGTTGGAGAGAAACTACCGACATCGTTAGCAAGAATTCCAGGAAGACGAGTTCAGCGGTCTTTCTGAAATTCATAAAGTTAATTCTCTTGTAAATAGAATTACAATGATAGAGACAACTATTTCCCAATGTCAGGGGTGCACAATTATATATAAAATCATACTCTCTTTATCTAAATCCTAATTACAAAAGGTCACGTGGAAACCAGAAAAAGGAAAATATGAAAATAAGTACCAAGGATAAATAAAACCTTGAATTTTGTGACTCTTTGATCAGGTACTTTTTCTATTAATGTATTATGGAGGCACCATGTGATACTACTAGTAGCCCCAGGTACTGAGCAATAGTGACTAATCCAGATTACATTTGTTGTTATAGTGAATTAGGAACTGACGAGAGATAGAGTCCATCCTAGAAACCTTCACTCCCTGGTTCTATGAATAACGAGGCGGCCAGTTAATATCAATTATCCAGGTGAGAGAGATATGACTTCCCAATATAGAACCATGGTGAACAAATAATAAGGAGGAAGCAGGGTCGCTTATAACACGATCCTAATTCCCCCTTTAGATATCTACATATTTCTTCATTTTTGACGACTGAAGGATTTATCTTATCCTCCCAAGACCATACCAGTTTCTGGAAGTCGCAGTAGCATACCTTATTTATTATAGGTAAGCTTTGCCATTGAAGGTTAAATTTAAGTAAAATCAATACGTAATGCAGTCAAACCATTTTGGGTAAGCATTACGCAAGTATGAAAGTGTGGGAGTGTTTAGGGAGAAGAATGAACGTGATTGGTTGGGTAAACAATTTGGGAAGGAGATCATATATCTTGGTTGACCACTATTTGATGTTTAAATCCTTTTCTTGCAACACTATACTAGTAGGATTATGTTATAAATATAGTGTTTTAAAAATCTTTTTATTTTTATTGTGATATGTATTTACTTTGTGACACTAAGCTATGTGTTTTTATTATGCAGGTGCTTTCTGATTGCAGTACTGTTGCTTTTGAATTGTTTGAGAGTCGGAAATTGTTTGTCTTGATAAAGGTGGTATTATCCACTAGCCATCGAAACGCGTCGACGCAACTTTAAATACAACCTCATCTGTGCTATGGTCTGGGCCTTTTGAGTATCTAATGAAGTGAGACATACCGGGCTCCAGCCCTAGAACTTGTGTAATCACGGATGGTTGTTTTTTAATGACATATTATTTTTGTATGTACTCTCATATTTTTTTTTAACTTGTTCTTTGAGATCTACTTGTATGAATTCCATATAGATATTTTGTGTTATACAATTTTATGATTTGTGTTTTTGTGGTCCCATATGTTTTAAGAAAATTTTTTTTTTAATAAAAGACTGATATTTTTCTAAAAATGTGGTACATCGTCTAGTTTGTCATTCAGATGTATGAGTAGCCTTCCCAACAGTATATGTGTTGTGATAGCATTTGAATGTGTGTTGTACGACTGTGTTACGGTTTTAATTTCCAGCACTACTGTTTACAGTTATCCAGTCCAAAGGATTCCCTTTCCTATACTTTTGCCGCATTTGCCACATAATCCATCATCTGCTGCATAATTTGCAGATTTTAACAAAAAAAAGGTCTTTAGCTCAAAACGATCAAAAGTTACTAAGACTGCGACTGAACATATTACATAGTGGTCACCTTTCAGTTGCTTAATGCTATATTTGAATGTGAAACTGGCACTAATGAGCCCAGACAGTGTTAACTTGTAAATGTGACCAAAAAAAAATGAAATAATACTAACACAAAATGTACTGCATTATGCTGCATAATTTTCTTTTTCTTGCTGTATAATTTACTCAACCCTGTCGCATAATTTGGTCCTCCCTTGTTGCGTAATTCCAGTGGCCCGGACTGCAGCTATTTACCTGGCTAGCAATGCTGTCTAGAAGCTGTCTCCCAAGGCGGGGCTATGCACAAGTGACCACTAAGCACAACAAAAATGGTAAAGTCCTTGGGCAGCCCCATCCACACACAAAAAAACTACAAAAATCTTTATCAAAATCAAACTTATTTCACGTTTACATTAACCAAATGCGAACCAGAACTAAACTAAACTAATACATCTCTACTAACTGTACACAATCAAATAACCGTTGATACAAAATACCAAACCGTGGGATAAAGGGTGCCCAGATTAAGACGTTGCTACTAATGGTAGAAGGTTCTATACTTATGTTGATAATTTGCTGCAACAGTATTAGAATTCTGACCCTTGGCAGTGGACCCCCAGGGATCTGCATTGCATGCAATATTGTTCGAAATATTTCAAAAGACAGCCGAAGGTTACAAGGAGGCAGCGGGAAAAGAGGGGGCGTGTTTGCCATGAATTGATGCGCGCGTGCGGCTCTTTAATTATGCCACCCGAGGATGGGGCAGCACAGTGCTTGCTGCTCTGGCGAGGAGAGCGACTGTGCCCTTTGTTCTGCCAACAAAGGCCGCTCTCTCACTATTCATGAGGAGGGCTGCCTGGGAGAATTGTTTTCTTGTCTTTGTCAGCCAGGGAGATGGTGTGGAGACCTGAATCCGCCGAGGGTGGCATATGCCATGTGCGGGCACGGAGCTCGTCCAGCAGCCAAAGGTGCAGGTGAAATAGGGATGGTTTTAGGGTACATAAAGGGTACAATGTTTGGACACATTGAGTAAATCCGCACCTTCATTCTTGACGGCAATGCCAGGGGTGTAGTGTGGGTGGCATAGGAAGCTGGCATACACAGAGCACAGATGGTTGTGTGGACATGTGTGTAGGACAACGGTGGGGAGGGTATTCGGGCTCTGGTAGAAGCGTCTGTGTGGCCATTGCACAAGGGGTGTCACAAAGGCAGTGGGTGAGGGAAAATAGAGCCGAGGTTGCTCCTGGCAGAGGTGTCCAATGTACCCATCATGAAATAGAAGGATGGTGTAGTGGGTCAGGGTTCAGGTGGACTAACTGAGCTCACGTCCCTCTCATTCTTTCAGTGGCAAGGAGTGCCAAAGCAGCGACTGAGGTGCATTGACGCAGCTGTTGGTTTAGCTCATTCCTGAAATACCATGGAGTGCTTGCGGTCAGGATTGATGCGCATTGGCAGAAGCGGGTGGCAGTCTCACTCCAGGAACTATTGTCGGGGCTACATATCAAGATTGGGGTACGCTGTCGGACGGGGCTAGGTGCCAGACCCATTCCTGGAATTGTTGGGGGTTTTACAAGTCCAGTTCCTCTGTAGAGTTGAGAAAACTTTCTTCACTTCTCTCTTTCGAATACTTGTCTGTAGAAGAGGAAGTGAAAATATGAATTGAAGAAGGTTTCTTCCCTTTGTAGCTCTGCATTTTTCTCGAGGTCCTGGTGAGAAATGTGGTAACACAGGCTGCGTGATGAGATTCACAACTGTAGCCCTGGCGTTTCTTGGCATGTGCTGTGTGCCCTCCTCTGTATGTGCCTGCACGTGTCTGAGAGGACCAGGGATGTGGGACGGGTGCGTGTGCTTTGAGGCTGTGATGCTGGGAGTGCTCAGGTTGGGATCAGAGTGTGGGGTTCATGAAGGTATAGTATTGAGGGAGCGCGGCTTAATGTCAGTGAGTGAGGAGCGCTTGAAGCTGGACTCTTCAGGGAGCTCAAGTTGGTGTCAATGATGCTCAAGCACTGGGGGAGCTCAGCTTGTCCCAGTGAGCGCAGAGCTGATGGGTACCACTCTGAGGCATCTCATCTTTGCCTCAGGGAGTGTGGTGCTCGTGAAGCTGTACAATGTGAGATCACCTTGGAGTCGGTGAGTGTGTGGGGTTATGAACCTTAGAACTGAGAGCTCACCATGGAGTCCGTGAGTTTGTGGGTGCATGATGCTGTAGAACTGAGAGTTCACCTTGGAGTCAGTGCGTGTGGGGTTCATGACGCTGTACTACTGTGAAGAGCTCAGTTTGGTGTCAGTGAGTATAGAGCTCATGAAGCTTTTAGTACTGAGGAAGCTCAGTTTGGTACCAGAGAGTACTGGAATGCACAGAGGCCCCAAAGACTCTTGCACATTCTGTCGTACACTATAACACGCACCCATCGGATGCTACCAGTGATGGCGCCTGGGATGTGGTAGTTGGTATCACAGTCCTTCTTAGAAGCCCTGTTCATTTAATTCAGTGCAGTTCAGAGTCGTGGATGGCATAGAACAAGGGCTGGTTGGACACTTGAAGCAGGCAAACCTGAAAGGATTCAAGGAACAAATGTACAAGCAATGGCAGCCATCGCAGGAGTGGGCGATTATGCGGGGAGCGGGGCTCCATTGGAAAGGAGGGCGTCATAGCGTTAGCTCTTAAAGCAGCACACTCGGTTGACTGGGACTCTGATTGCAGTAATGATAGCTGCATAGCTCGCTGGTGTGTGAGCACGTTATAAATATGTAAATATCACCTTCAATAATTCATATGCAGCTCATGAATTATTTGCATGGACACCGCTCATAGGTGTGTGCCTGCATGACTAATGCACGCGCTCCGCCGTTGTTGCTTACTTGCTAGTCTGGATTATTTATTAAAACCTAACTGCCGGGGTGTGAACTTCATGGGGCCAGGAGGAGCCAACTGTTCACCGACCCCTACATGAAATGAGCCTGGGGTGGGGGGCTGAGGGATGGTCCCATATTCTCTCCTCTAGCTTGGATGAGTGAATATTTGATCTAGTCTGTCACAAGGATGGATTGGGTCTCTCATCTCTGCTCACCCATTCTTTTCAGAGTCAGTGACACGCGGGCAAACCCGCGGACTGCTCGATAGCCACGTCCGAGCTTGAATGTATCAGACATTATTTGGAGCTGTGGAACCGTACACTGGCCAGTACCATCCCTTAAGCAGGACAAACCAACCTTCACATTAGCATCCTCCATGCTTTGCTCACATGAATTAACAACGATTTACTTCAGCTGAAAAGCAGAAGTAAAATAAAAAGGAGGCGTATCAATGTAACGTATGTGATAAATGTGTCCAGAAAGGCCTTTGTGTGAATCTAATCAAATAAATGTACTCATAATACAAAACAGGTCTACACTGTGAAAGATAAACAAAGGCGAAGGCTTTATTGACCTAGTCACATGGGTGTAGCAGGGCCACGCGTTCATTTCATCCAGGGCGGGTTAGTTTATGTTGGCTGAGTAAACAAGGCCTAGGCAAAGCTTCCATTGAAGTTTACATTGTTTTTAATGCCACGTTCGATATCCGTCTAAAACCAGATTGAAAAAATACATTTGACAAAAAGTATTAAAAGTATGTTAATATTGGAAAAGGCAAAACGTCCCAATTCACAGAACCAGGACTAAATATTACAGTACTACTTTTGTTAATGGATAATTAAAGCTCATGGCATTAGGTAATGGAAAATCTCTTTTGTGACAGTGAGCGCATGAGAGCTTTAAAGCACTGGCAGTTGTTTGTGTCACGCGGTGCACAATTTGTCATATCCTAAGTTGTTCTGGATGCTCAGTGTTCCAACGTGTATGTCAGCCTGGACATCCAATGGGATCATTTATGTAAATTCACAAAGGTGGCAGTGTTGTCAATGGTTCCAGCCTCTCCGGCACGTCTTAGGCAGGGATGTTGTTCCGGGTTAGCCGTCTCCCTCCTGTAATTCACAACTGATTGCTCCTGAATCTACCCCTGAACCCAGTTATCACTTGCAGTATGGGGTGCTTCTCTGTGGGTAGCTGTGACGAAACCTCTCTCTGGAAACCCAAATCACAAGGAGGGTGAATTGGAGTGGATCTTCTCTGCCCTCTTGATATTTCCCATCATGCCCTCTGGACGAGAGATAGAGAGAGAGAGA
Organism: Calotriton arnoldi; assembly: GCA_963921515.1. Taxonomy (NCBI): domain Eukaryota; kingdom Metazoa; phylum Chordata; class Amphibia; order Caudata; family Salamandridae; genus Calotriton; species Calotriton arnoldi. The sequence goes on along the minus strand of CAWUFW010005791.1, from coordinate 127,258 downwards.
GAGAGCCCTGCTGTCCCACTGCCACCATGGCAGGGGGGAGGGAAACGGAACATAGCTGAAGAGGACAGCAAACATCTGATCCACCTGCAAAAATGCAAAGACCAGTCAGAATGCTGACAGATGAGTGAAGGAAGCAGTGTGAAGCAAATAAATCCTCATTAGCATAAAATAACAAACATTTAGCTTAGCATTCCCTAGCCAGCCTCTGCCTTTTAACATTCAGATGAGAATGCCAGTGTATAGACGGTACACCTGTCCTGGTACCCTGGCAGGATATAGACTGATGCTTCTATAGGTGTTACCCATACATGCCCCCCTCTCACACCCAATGCCCTTTCCATCCTCACCTTATAGACCAACACACATGTGCCTGCTACCTGCACACCCCACACACACACTTGATGACCCCGGTACTGTCAAGATATAGACTGATGCTTCAGTCAGTGTTACCTGTACAGCCCCATCTCTCACACCTGACGCCCTACTGAGCTCCACCCAACCATCTATTAAAAACATGTATGTTACCTGAAAAGAGCACCCTCCCTGGTCACCTGCACACTTCCTCCCTCCCCCAATGTCCTTGATAAAGCTAAAGAATAGACTGGTGCATCCACTCCTCTGTCCCCTCCAGAGCCCCCACTCCCCCCCACCACCAGATGTCTCGAATAATGTGAGTCTATACATTGACATGTCTTTTAGATACATCCTAGATTCGTATTTAATTTCTTGATGCCCATCTTGCACATTATTTGACATGAATGTATTCAATAAAGCAAGAGTGGTATTGCTGCGTGTGTCCCTCAGCTGCCTGCATACCACCTCTCATACCACAGACATGCCTGGGAATGTCGTCTGTACATTATTGCACCTCTGGTCCCTGCGGTGTCTCCCATCTCACGGGAGGCCCCTGGTACTCTCATCCTATAGACTGATGAACTGAGACTTCTGTTCGTCAACAGTGGTTTATCTTGAGGCCTTGCATCAGTGTGCCCAATCCCCTCACGCGCATTCAACACCGGCGCCCTCTCCACCCACTGTTTAATATCCTCTGTCAGTCTGCTGTAATACATCAAACATGCTCGGGCATTAAAGCTCCGATCATGCGATTGAAAGGATAATTGCACACCCGGATGCAGAACCTTGAAATTTGCATCTCCCCTCATTGACCAAACACAAAGGCCTCGCGCCCCTCCTGAAATGGCGGCTGTCCCTGGCGACCGGCTCGTGAAGGACAGCCGTGACATCGCGATAACCTTCTCTGCCGCGTGTTTGTCACTCAGCGTCTCCTCGCGCGCTCGTCTCCTCGCGGCGTTGCATATTTGATACCTGCTGTAATTCAATCATCGGGTGATACCTGCGGGGCCTATCAGCAAATCGTTTACATCCCCCCGCCGCCTGCAAAACACCGCCGAGCGGTGGGGACACTTTGGAGAAAAATACCCATCGTTCCAAAATGGCCCTGTTTAAGTGCGCCCATAGCCTCCCCGTAGTACGAGGGGCGTCCCGCTGCGAGAGCTCTTCCTCAAAGGAAGTGCTTCTCTGCGTTGAACTGCAGCGGCATCCGGAGGGGGCGTTATTCTAAAGATATTTGCCATTTTATACAGCTAAGCCGTGAGCGCCAAAGCAAGCAGGCGACAGTGTACACAAACAATGCAGAACACTGCGAGTGTATAGGGCAGCGATCGAAGTGCACAAAGAAAAGTATGGGAACAGTGATCCAGGGTACAGTGAATGTGGGGGCAGGGTCAGAAACGTGGCTCTGCACACATCTAATGCAGCTCAAATGTTATTTGTGGTTAATGTGATTGTAGGAGAGTAGGATCTGCTTCACATGGGTACCCCCACTTTTTGCTGATGCTTCACTGTTTTTCGACCTTAGTCTGGCTGGGGCCCTGCTAATCAGAACCCCAGCCTAGCTGCTTCCTCTCTAAAATGGTTTCCATGTGGCTTAGGCACATCCCTGATTGGAATCTGGAGTGCCCTTATAAGTCCCTAGTATATGGTATACTATGTACCCAGGGCATAGGTACCTCAGAGGCCTACCAGGGGCTGCAGCATGTATTGTGCCACCCCTGGAAGGCCAGCCAAACTGACACCACAGGTCTGCTACTGAAGCCTGGGTAAGGTGGTGCATGCACCCCTTACTGTGATATAGGCTACCTATATCACTATATACATACACACATATAAACCTATAAGTCACTCCTATGGCAGGCCTTATCAATCCTGAAGGCAGAGTGCGTGGTCCCTATGTGAGAGGGTGCCCCTGCATGAGCAGGGCCCCTCTGCAGCGTTCAGAGACCCTTCTCTGATGCTGTTTGTAGTGCAGCCTGACCATATACTCTTAAGCGCATTATAACCTCGCGTTAAATGCTAACTTTGGGATGGCTGCACGGAAACATGTCGTGTTTGGTGTCAAACATCTTGGAATACTACCCCCCCGCCAGTTCTGGCGGCGGGGGTAGCATTACACCCTTCTAGAGGGAAAGGCATGTACACACCGGTATGCCCGGTACTGACTTTCCAAGCCCTGGCATCACAAAATGGATGCCGCTGCCACAGACACGAGTCTGGCCTCCTGCTGCTGACCGAAACTCCGGCAGGGGAGGCCTGGACAATAGGTTTCCTGTCCCAGGGAGGTGGTGCACCTCCCCAGACAGGATAGTGTGTATTGGGGCTGGGCGGGAGCACTCTCGGGTGCTTTGAAGTCCTGCACTGGGGGCACATTTGGTGTCCCTGTGCATACCCCAGTTCAAACCGGATCAGGGGCTTCCAGCCCCTGCTTTGGCGCGAACTGGACAAAGGGAAAGGGGTGTAGCCACCCCTCTGCCCTGACCCACCCATAGGTGGGACCACAGAGTAAGTCCAACCCCTAAACTTAGTATAAGTATGGGACCCCAATCCTTAGGACTTTAGATTATCCCTGGACGAAACTCTGACACAGAATCCTGGACCTTCGACGCTCTACTTAAAGATTAGAGGACAGAAGAATCTCCCTTGGGGTCAAGGAGTGACTCCACTGCTTGGCAGGCACCAAAGAAGCAATTGTCCGGTCTGCATCGCGGAAGCTCCCGTCGGACGCCGAAGTCTTTGCATCACCAGAGGTGGATTTCCAGACTTCCCCGAGGCTGCCCTGAGTCCCCAGCAAAGCTGAGGCCCGTAGCTGTCGTGGGTAACGTGGAACCGTGACCCCTGGACACCGCACGCATTTGCAAGTGCATTCTCTTCTGGGTCTCCCACGAAGTCGTGCTTTGGGCTCCGAGTAGCCCCAGCCTCCAGCACCAACTGCACCGAAGATCACTGGCCTCCACTCCACAAGTGTCCTGTGAGCCAGCTCCACGTGCACCGTCTTGAGGCTCCTTCGCGGTCACTAGCCCGTTGGCTAGTAGCCCTTCACGAAGGCCAATCTTTTTCTACTTGGGCTCCCTGGTTGCTCCAGGCTTGCCCTCACTTACCCTTGCTGGGTGAGTTCCTCAGACCTTGCTGGTCTGCACAATCGTCAATCTTCATCTTCATCGAGACTTGCCGTTGCCAAGGCTTGTTGGGTCCAATCTGGTCGCCGACACCTCAGCACTCGACAGACATCGTGTACCAGCCCGAATCCTGCTCCTGGTCGCCGACAACGCCTCCTGGACCTCGTGGCTGAAGAGTCAAGACGACCGTCAACCTACCTGAAGCACTCGACATCGGTGGGCATCTGCTCATCGCCTTCCTGGTCACTGGCTAGTGACCCAGACTCTGTCCCCTCTGCTTTCAGGTTCTTCAGATCTCCGATCCACTCTTGGATCCACCCGGACACTTTTCACTTGGTCGCCAGCAGCACTTTGCAGCAGATCGCCATTCAAATCGACGACGAATCCCGACCCGAAAGGCACCTATGCACCCGGCTTCCCTGGGTGAGGTAACAAGAGTACTCCGGTGCTCCCGTGGGTAGAGACACTAGAACGACCTAGTTCTCAAAGGGTTTGCTCCAAGTCCTTCTTTAAGTGTCCCTTTTCTTTAAATTCCAAACCGCGACTTTCTCCATAGAAGTTAACGGCGATTCGCGGCTGTGTTACTACACTGCACGCGTCCCCCGTGGGTCCCCTGTGTCACTACCTTGGGTGGTTCCTTGTGGTCCAAGCACTTCTAGAGGCTCTAGGCCTAGTGTCTAGCTCAGTCGTGGTTCTTATACCACTTTATTGGTATATGGTTTGGTACGCCCCTAGGGCCCAAACGTGTATTTGTGCTATTACTGTGTTTAAATAACTTATAACTTATGTACTTCGAACTCTAGCCTCATAAAGAGACTAGAGGGGTGTGTTTAGTAATAAATACATATATTTTGAATATATACCTGGTGTGGTGCTCTTTCATTTGGTCACTCAAGAGATTATAGACTGGTAAAACAAGCTGCTTTACATTCCTTCAAGACTTAGCCTGAAGGCTGCTCTCCATAGCTACCACTAGGATAGCTTTCAATAAAGGTTGTCTTTAACCTATCTCCAATAAGGGGTTGTTTGGACTGGTGCAAGGTGCAAGGTGCCCACTATAATTGGCACATGCAGGCCAACTTCTCACAGTGATCACTTCAGATTCCTGGTCGATGCACTGGGGAAATGGTGACGTGTATTTATAGTGCTAAGATGTCCAAGCATGTGTTGTCTACTTGACTGAAGGAATGCCCCCAGCCAGGCAGAACCTAACGCTCCCGTCAAGGGCAGGTGATACATTTTTCTGTACAACCCGTGGTTATCCTTGGGTAACTTGGCACTGAGCAGTCAGGCTCACTTCAGAGGCAATGTGTGAAGCAAAAGTACAGCCGTCACTCGCGATAAATACACTGAGGGTCACAAAAGAGACTTCACACAGGATGTATGTGCAAACGTTTATATTCAACACACACATTCAATCATTCTAACATGAACATTATATACTTTTTTGGCATAAAACACATTTTGAAGTATTGCTAGCAGTACTAGGCCCACTGGTATTGTTATGATATCAATAGTATGCACACTGTGGACAATTTCTAATCCCACTCCCGCCACCCCCCAATTGAGAGAGAGCAGGATATAAAAAATATGTATATACACAAAAGTAGAACACTTTTTAGCAGCACCGCGGGCCGGAGACACGTGGGTAAACCCAATGTCAAATGTATTGTGCTTTTGGCATACAATCAATGTATGAAGCGGCACCGCTGGTCAGTGTTGTGAATTACAGGCAGACTGCACACGATCACTCCCACTCACAAACACTCACTGTGCACCGATTTGTGGTTCGGCAGGTATCAGCCAGTCCGTACAGAATGTTCTTACACACATACGGACTGAGCACCCTAATGCAGTGCCACTGGTACCTGCAGATCAGTGGTTCACACGCTGCAGACTCCGTGGCCCAAGCCTCCCTCCACCCTCTAGTTCACCCCAATTGTCCTATACCCCCAGAGGGAAGATAGCCAACCCCGCCTCCCGGACACTGGGCCGCACGCAGCTGAAGTCACACTTAGTCTGGGTCCTCGGGAAGCAGGTAGGAATGTGTAGCAGTTTTAATTAGGAGGTAGATGTAAACAAGGGGAGATTAGCAGCCACTCAAGAAGTTCACCCACAGGTCTCAAAACACAAAGGAGTCACACAGTGTCTTGACCTGCCTCCAAACTGTCTTGGAAGCCTTCCTTCAACCCAGTCAATCTCTCTCTCACTACTCCCTTTTGCCAAGATGTCTTCGGGACGGGCCAGGTGAGGTGAGGGCAGATGGTCCACCGTGCTGAGGGTCAAAAGGGAACAACAGATGAATGGGGAGTAACACAGGGGAGCCTCTCAAAAGGAGGAGGCGCCCCAATCAGTATACAATGATCCAGGTCGTGCCCAGGCAATCGGGGCACAGCACTTGGTGCGCGTTGGTATGAGTCGCACCAAGCACTTCAGATTTCAAACACGATGACAAACAAATTCCGCACCTCCTTAGAAATGAGGGACAAAGACCAGTGCACATTGATTTGGGTTGCACCAGGCAATTCCGGTCATACACGCACTGAAGAGTTGCAATTCCGTACCTCCCCAGAAATGAGGCACAATGTCCGGTGCAGCGATGATACACGTTGCTCCAGTCCAGTCACGTAGGCGCAAGTTCAGCAGAGTCACATGAGGTAGAATGAGGCACTACTACGGGTACACCCCCACCTCCGAGGGTCGCACGCTGTGAATTGGACACCTCATGCCATCATCGTGCAGTTGGCGTGTCACATGAGAGAGATGCAGCACGATCAACTAAATGGGCCTCGCAGGGTCTTGTAACCGGTGAATCCGCTCACCACCAACTAGGCGCTTATGAGTGCCAAGGTCCCTGCAGTACAGGAAACGCACATCTTAGATGCAGGCAAGATTTCTGGATCCCCGTACTAGTCAATCCAGTCTTCAGACACAAGTCTTAGTTCCACACTCACACCACGCTACCACTTAGAATTCAGTAGCTGATGTGGGCACTTTAGAGGGCACCACTCTCCAGATGTCCCAGGTAGATGGTGTAGGTCCCCCGTGGGAGATCTTTGATGTCCCTGAGATCTCCAGGAGAACAGGAGGCCCACGGTCAGCCCTTAGAGAGCACACTTTAGGGCGCCACACTTCAGCAGGTCCTGGGCCCAGGTCAGCCACTATTCGGACAGTTATCCTCCATGTGCACAACAGAGTCCTGTGGTAATGTGCACCATGCAGTCCGGGTTCTCCGGTCCCACATCCCCACAAGCGTATCTCACCCTTTGATGGAGGATGGCACCCGTAATTATACTGTAGTGTGTCTTTGAAGTTAGGGGTGGTTTAGGGGGTTTCCCCTTGAACCACAGATGTCTCCCCTAAATTGCAGGGCTTTCTACCATGGGGCTGTGGAATGCAGATCTTAATCTTTAGTGGGGCCATGATCCAGCCCGAAAGGTTAAGTGTCAAAACCTCTCTCTCAAATCTATTCCAATCACCTCTCAAATGGCAGAGGTCTGCCGTTCCCATGGGATGCCTATGGTTGTCGCTTGGGGAATGCACAGATGTGCTCCCCTGACCTCTGGTGTCCACTGGAGCCAGGCATCATGTTCCACGAGACTCTTGGAACATACTCTATAAGTGCCATTTCTAAGCGAGTTATGCCAAAACCCCCTTTACCAATGGAAAGGGTTTGGCATGGCGTATCCATCGATAGGAAACATTATGAGGCTGCTCCACTGCAATCCACTATTGCAGCCCGAAGTAATGTCAACCACTTCCCCATGTTAACCTGTGGAAGAGCAGGCCTCGTGTGTAGTGAAAACAGACATAGATATTCCTCACTACCTGGGCACACGTGCGCTATTGTGCACACAGACCTGTGTTGGCAGGTCGGACACAGTCCCCAGCACCAGGGGTGCAAGTGCGCCCGCCCGAGTCAGCACAGCAAGCTGGACTCGGGTTTAACTAATGCATGTGTCTGTGCGCACGCACAAGCCTGCGTTGGCAGGCAGCACACACAATCATAGACACCATAGGTGCGGATGCATACATATAGTGGCTTGCAATGGCAAGCTGCGCATGAGTTTTCTCATGATAGATGCCAGTGTGCACCCACCGGTCTGCGATGATCGATCAGCCCATGTTTCTGAACATTGAATCAGTGCCATTTCCCAACACAGGTAGGAAGGGCACACACACTTTTTCTCCGTATTTACAGTGGGAAAGTGCCTGGAGGCCACATAAGAGTATCAGCAAAACCCAGGCGAAAAAGTTCAGGGAAACGCTACCTGACGAGTATCAGGTCCAACAGTGTGACAGAAAGCACTGTGAATATGCAAGTCATAAGTTTAAAAATGGATTACACACAGCAGAAGGTATATTGCACACAGTATAAATAGGTTGTCACAAAAGTGCAAAATTATTTTATTTAAATATTTACAGTGCTTTTAAAAGTTATGTTTTGAGCAATGTACTAATTGAACCTTGTAAAAACATTTTTCATAGGTTTCCATTTAAAGGGCAAATTCCAAAATCTATCAATTAAAGCTCATACGGCACCCCAAGGAGCTTTTGGATTTGCTGATTAACCAACGGCACAGATTTACAGTTCTTTCTCGTAGCAGGTACCCTGGAGCGGTGGTTTATTTATTCTTTAGCTGCCTCTCTTGTCTCTCACTCCAGTATAGAAGAGATCCTTCTACCCCGTTATCCCCTTCCAACCTGGAGCAACTCCTCCCTTCAGTAACACTTGTGTTTTTTAACAAAAAGTATGGGAACTATTTTGATCAAATTAATAAAGCGTGGGAACGTTGTTCACCCATTCCCGTGGCCACTTCAGCCACTGCTATAGGGCTAATGCAGATATCTGGTGAAGAAGTCACAAGCTCAGAACACCGGGAAGCTCATGGACTAGTACCGACATCTTATGATAAAATAGCAATGATAAAACATTGGGAAGAGCATGTGTGTAATGGTGATATGGACATCTGATGAAGTCACAAACAGGGAACATTGATAAAGCATGTTTGCAAGGGGTAATCCTTACATCTGACGAAGACGACGTTCCAAGCACAGAGCACTGTGAAGAGCATCTGAAGAAGTCGTTGCAAGCCCAAAAACAAGGAACCTCAAGGGACAAACCTGACATTTGAGGATGAAGTAGAGGGCACAGAATACAAGGGAGACCATGCAAGCATAGGGTAATGTAGACCTCTGATGAAGTTGTGAGCAGAGAACATTGATAAGAGCATGAGAGCATGGGGTAATACCGACATCTAACGAAGAAACCACAAGCGCACAACACTGGGAAGACAACGGGGTAATACCGACATCCGATGAATTTGCGAGCAACAAACAATGAAAAGAGAGAGGGGTAGTACTGATGGGACCCAGAGAGCCCCAATCTGGACCGCGCCTCCTCCAACTCAAACAAATCAATGCCAAATCATGAATCTGGGATTTTACCATGGGTAGCTGGCCATCCTGCTCCATAATAGAAGTTATTCCAGGTCCCAGCAGCAAACTCTGAAAACCCAATAAGGCTATCACAAACAGTGAAATTGGTATAAAAAATAAAACAACTGTCACGCACAGGAGCAGTATAATAAAAGGTTAACAGTTAAACTTTTTCACATTTCCCCCTAGGGCCCTTATCTCACCTCAAAAGGACAGGAAGCACCACCTGTGATCCTGCAGCCACCCCTGCCTCTAGCCAAAGAGTCTACAGAGTAGGGGAGGTCCACGGGGGCCCTGGATCCTAGCACCGCAAACCCCTACGGGTGCGCTCTGTATGCATCTGATGAAAAGTTGCAAGCACAGAACACTGGAAAGAGCAAGCAAGCAAGCATGGAGGAGTACTAGCATCTCCTGAAGTTGCAAGCTCAAGACACTGGGAAGCACGTGCGGTGACACTGAAATTTGATGATATAAAGCAAACACAGAACACTGAGAAAAGCATGGAGCATGGAATACTTTGAAGCGTCAGAGTGGAGGACAATACATTGGGAAAGAGCATGGGTGACACAGACATCTGATGAAGTTACAAGTACATACGCAGGGTAGAGCACGGAATGTGGGATAATACTGACACATGATGGTGAAGGAGTAAGCACAAAGCATAGGAGCTGCATAGGGGAATACTGAGGTCTTTTGATGAAATTGTGACCCTCAAAGCTCCAGGAGGAACATCAATTAATCCTTCGGTTTGGTGATAAAGAAGTGACCACGGAACATTTTGAAGAGCATGCGAGCATGGGGTAACACTGACATCTGATGGAGACGTCACCAGCACCACCTGCAGGGATGCGCATGGGCTAATACTGATTTCTGATGATGAAGCAGCAGGCACAGAACATTGGGAAGGGCATGGGGTAATGCTGACGTCAGACGATGAGGATTGTACAAGGGTTGGCTGGAGTAGAATGGTGGACATTCAAGGCGTCACGCCTGACAAAAGGCTCCCCAGAGATAAGTGGGTGCAAAGGAGGGTTTGTAGAGCAGAACCAGCTACTCGCCATCACAAGCGGTGCGAGGGAGAGCGGCGGAGAGGTCTCCTGTAGTGTCTGTGCAGGGCGAACATTTGGTTGTGTCTAGTAGAAGATGTGTGTATGTGTTCGCCTGTGTGTATGTGTTTCGCCTCTGTGTCTTCTCAGGTGTGCTTGATTAAGAGACCGGGTGGCCCAGCGCGTGACAAAACTCGCCCCAGTGTCAACGTGCCTGAATAAGCTCGTCTGTTTGTGCCTGTGCAGGTTGTTGTGCATGCCTGTGTGTTTGCCTGTAATTGCATGTTTGTGTGGGTGCACGAAGGGGTTGCCCGGCTCGCCCAGGCATCAGAAAGCTGCACTGGATGAGAGATGACAGTGAACATGTGTGGACCGCGGGCCGTTCCTGGGGCCGCATCCTTCATGGATCACAGAAGTCATTGGGTCCGACTCGCGCTCGCCTCTTGCAGCCGCTGCAGCCCTTTGCAGCCGCGCGGCCTCCTCGTGGCCGCCTTTTCCAGGCACGAGCCAGTGCGCACAGGAACCGAGTAGCATCGCGTCCAGGGTCCTATCTACCTCGGCCTCTCTTAAAGCAGGCGGCGCCGTGGATAATTCAATAGCTGTATGGATTTGATTAATTCTAATTCTAGTTAGAATATTTGTGAAGAGCGGTCAAGTGCTGAACATAGAGTACCTATAGCGGTTTTGAAGGATGTTAGTAAGAATATTGCCATTAAAGGAACTATATGAAGACCTGCCAACTCACACGGTGCCACCGTGTGACACACGATATAGGCTCCCATCACACAGTCTCCCGGTGAGGAGCGGATATCACACGGTGGCAGGGAAAACGAGCTGAAAACCACTGTAAATAGTGGATTTCAGCTCGTTTTCCGAGGCTTTGAACTATCTACGTCCATTAAGGGGCGTGAAGACACCCCAGTACATCGCAGCAGCCTTACAAGCTTTTTTTTTTGGTGGAGGGGGCTTGTGGGCCCGGTGGGGGCAAAATTGCGTCGTAGGTACTTTTGGCACCAGGCCTGCCCCCCTCCCCACACAAGTTGGCAAGTCTGTATATGAGCATTTTTTGAAGAAGGATAGAAGTGTTGATCATTAATGAGAAATGTGCTCTCTAAATGTAGAGCAGATCCGTGTGCAGAAGATGAGCCTCTCCTTGCTCTTGACTGGAAAGGTGGATCCTTTCGGTGGCGCGGAGACATAGCATCCCAATGCCCCCAGCCCCACACTTGCGGAAAGGGAGGTGTCTCGGATCCGGAAGTGTCAGCAAGAGACTATAAAATACCATGGGAACTTGCTGCCGCCCATGGAGCAGACATCCCACAACTTTGTAGCTCCCACCCTGACCCTTACTTATTAGATTTCACTATGGGTTACTCTAAGACAGATTACATTTGAGAATATTTTCTGGGGTGTTTTATAAATGTGTATATGATGTTAGTCAGGCTAGTTGATTCTTCAGTTCTTATTTAAATGTGGCATTTGCTGTTACTTGGGGTTACCAGATTGTGGGGGTTATCCTAGTCTGAACCCCATATTCCACCACAGAATTTATATTTTTTCATCGCAAAAAATGAGTAATCATGCCAAGATTTGAGGACTGTGTTTTACTCCAGTAGTTTGGGCAGTTGGGACTGGACGGCTAGTCTGCTCCACCGCCACTGGTCCCTGTGGCACTGGCCCGAGCTCTGCATGGTGGGAGGATGGTGGGTCTGGGCTACATGGCAGTGGGGCTTTAAATGGGAAAAAAAGAAGTGCAGGTACCCCAACCAGAGTGCCTACTTGCTTCTGAGAAGTGCTGGTACTCTCCAATTTAAGTATTCCACCTCTGCTGAGAAGTGCTGGTACTCTCCAATTTAAGTATTCCACCTCTGCTGAGAAGTGCTGGTACTCTCCAATTTAAAGTATTCCACCTCTGCTGAGAAGTGCTGGTACTCTCCAATTTAAAGTATTCCACCTCTGCTGAGAAGTGCTGGTACTCTCCAATTTAAGTATTCCACCTCTGCTGAGAAGTGCTGGTACTCTCCAATTTAAGTATTCCACCTCTGCTGAGAAGTGCTGGTACTCTCCAATTTAAGTATTCCACCTCTGCTGAGAAGTGCTGGTACTCTCCAATTTAAAGTATTCCACCTCTGCTGAGAAGTGCTGGTACTCTCCAATTTAAAGTATTCCACCTCTGCTGAGAAGTGCTGGTACTCTCCAATTTAAAGTATTCCACCTCTGCTGAGAAGTGCTGGTACTCTCCAATTTAAAGTATTCCACCTCTGCTGAGAAGTGCTGGTACTCTCCAATTTAAAGTATTCCACCTCTGCTGGTACTCTCCAATTTAAGTATTCCACCTCTGCTGAGAAGTGCTGGTTCTCTCCAATTTAAAGTATTCCACCTCTGCTGAGAAGTGCTGGTACTCTCCAATTTAAGTATTCCATCTCTGCTGAGAAGTGCTGGTACTCTCCAATTTAAGTATTCCACCTCTGCTGAGAAGTGCTGGTACTCTCCAATTTAAAGTATTCCACCTCTGCTGAGAAGTGCTGGTACTCTCCAATTTAAAGTATTCCACCTCTGCTGAGAAGTGCTGGTACTCTCCAATTTAAAGTATTCCACCTCTGCTGGTACTCTCCAATTTAAGTATTCCACCTCTGCTGAGAAGTGCTGGTTCTCTCCAATTTAAAGTATTCCACCTCTGCTGAGAAGTGCTGGTACTCTCCAATTTAAGTATTCCATCTCTGCTGAGAAGTGCTGGTACTCTCCAATTTAAGTATTCCACCTCTGCTGAGAAGTGCTGGTACTCTCCAATTTAAAGTATTCCACCTCTGCTGAGAAGTGCTGGTACTCTCCAATTTAAAGTATTCCACCTCTGCTAAGAAGTGCTGGTACTCTCCAATTTAAGTATTCCACCTCTGCTGAGAAGTGCTGGTTCTCTCCAATTTAAAGTATTCCACCTCTGCTGAGAAGTGCTGGTACTCTCCAATTTAAAGTATTCCACCTCTGCTGAGAAGTGCTGGTACTCTCCAATTTAAAGTATTCCACCTCTGCTGAGAAGTGCTGGTACTCTCCAAATTAAAGTATTCCACCTCTGCTGGTACTCTCCAATTTAAGTATTCCACCTCTGCTGAGAAGTGCTGGTTCTCTCCAATTTAAAGTATTCCACCTCTGCTGAGAAGTGCTGGTACTCTCCAATTTAAAGTATTCCACCTCTGCTGAGAAGTGCTGGTACTCTCCAATTTAAAGTATTCCACCTCTGCTGGTACTCTCCAATTTAAGTATTCCACCTCTGCTGAGAAGTGCTGGTTCTCTCCAATTTAAAGTATTCCACCTCTGCTGAGAAGTGCTGGTACTCTCCAATTTAAGTATTCCATCTCTGCTGAGAAGTGCTGGTACTCTCCAATTTAAGTATTCCACCTCTGCTGAGAAGGGCTGGTACTCTCCAATTTAAAGTATTCCACCTCTGCTGAGAAGTGCTGGTACTCTCCAATTTAAAGTATTCCACCTCTGCTGAGAAGTGCTGGTACTCTCCAATTTAAGTATTCCACCTCTGCTGAGAAGTGCTGGTTCTCTCCAATTTAAAGTATTCCACCTCTGCTGAGAAGTGCTGGTACTCTCCAATTTAAAGTATTCCACCTCTGCTGAGAAGTGCTGGTGCTCTCCAATTTAAAAGGATTCCACCTCTGCCGAGAAGTGCTGGTACTCTCCAATGTAAAATGTTCCACCTCTGCTGAGAAGTGCTGGTACTTTCCATTTCAAAATATTGAAGTGCAGGTACTCAGTACCTGCCCACTTAAAGCACTGCAAGGCAGAATGTTTGATGGCCAAGAACCATTCCTCAATGGCTACAGAGGGCTCTCTGGCTTTAAAGAGGTTGTCAAAAATGCAACACTTGCACAATATAAATTGGAGTAGTCTTGAAAGTTGTTGGCACGCTTGATAAATCTTGATTTATACCTACCCCTATTAAGTAGTCCACCTCCAGAATTCGGGGTGGTGTGGTTGAGTAGAAATGTGGGTGTCTCCTCCGCCTCTGAGGGGGGGGGGGCATGCCCTATATAAGAGCTGTTGGGAAAGAGTTGTTGGTAAAAGCTCCGCTCACTGTGGGAACAGATGTTGAGTCTACATCCCCCCATCCCATTCATAACCCCACTAATGTTACTTACACCCCCCAAGTACATCATACTTATTATTAGGAAGTTGAGGGAATCTGTTCAACTGCTGTGATCTACCCACTGGCGTAACATAGACCCCAGCAACCCCCAAGGTGCTGGGGAGCCCCGGAGCTCCAGGGGGGCCCCCTCAGCATGGTACCCTGGTCTGAGAGCTCCTGATTGAGTCTGGAGGGGGAGGGGGCCTCCATGTCTCTTGCAGGGGGGCCCCTTCAATTTTTTTACACCACTGGATCTACCCGAGGTAATCAGATTACTACTCCACTTCCTTAGGAGGGGGCACAAGCGGTGTTGAGTGGGACAACACATCCACCGCCACTAAATGATGGTTTACTTTAATCAAAGCGCTGCGGCTCAATGCTGACTGGGATGGCTGTCTTCTCATACAGTCTTTAATAGTGATGGTGACCCTGCTTGGGAGCTCACCCTCTACTGGCATTAAAGTCCCCGAGTCCAAGAGAGATAAGCTGATGTGCCCTGGATCACACAATGTGGAGATGCTGGGATTGCAATTCCGATCTAATGGGTTCCATAGTCAAAACATAAATCGCCATAGCCCACCTCTCCTTTTTCTTTTTTTAAAAACTATTTTTATTGAGCAGAAGCAACTTTTCCAGGGGTGAAGTTTCACTCCTGGATACCTGCCCCTCTGTTGCGTGAGGTGTGTGAGAGGCGTGGGATCATATTTTATCTCCCTGGTGTAAAGTGTCGCTCTTGGCCACCTGGCCCTCCATCAGTGCTTCTTCTTTTATTTCCAAGGTGTGTAGTTAGTCACCCCACCATCAGTTCCTCCCTCGAGAGGTGTGTGAGGGGTACAGAATATTTGTTCATTTCCTGAATGTGAAGCTTCACACCTGGATAGGGGTGTGTGAGGGGCATGTGGTCTTCTCTGTTAATCTTGCTAATGGGTTGCACAATGGCCATCTATCCCTTCTTTGGCTGGGGTGTGAAAGAAATCAGATATCATTTTGTTAACTTTTTTGATTTACATCTTGCCTGCTGGCGCTTTCTGGGATGGGTCTGTGAGGCATTGGCGCTTCTTAACTCACCAAGTTAGCTATTGTTATTTGATATGTGTGTAGCGTGCGGCTGCGACTCATGTACATTGATCCCACATTCAGGTGTATGTATATACCCGGAAGGGCAGTGCTTGGAATGGAAATATAGAAGTGCTGGTTCTCCTTGTCCCATGGTACCTGTTTGCTGCTGAGAAGTGCTGGTACTTTCCCATTAAAATGGTGGGATTCAATCCTTTAGACAGGACTTTTTATAAGCAATCCTGAAATGTTCGCTAGTGCTGTTCCCTGCTGACCCTGTGCCTTAACAGTGTGCTTAACAGCCTCTCCCACAGTGCTAGGCAGCTTCACCTCCACAGACCTGATCTGAGGGCTTCGCTGCGCAGCGGCCAACCACCCTTGACAGAAGTGCATGCTGTCTGGCTCCGTCTGTCTAACTGGATCTAAACTGGACACCGTCTTCCTGGGCAAAAGGCGGGAGGAAGTGAGGGAGGCGGTGAGGGAGGTGGTTAGAGGGGGTCAGACCCATTAAGTGCTTGTCAAATTGAACACAAAGTGGCATCCTTTCGCGCTCTGAGTTATTGCTTCTGGCCGGCGCCCTGGGCCGCCAGGTGCCTGCGATGTGCGGCCATTTCTGTAAACCCGCTGTGCGCAGTAATAGAAAGAGCAGGCCTGCCACAATGAGGCGAGCGACCGCTGTCCGAATGTGCACGCACTGATATGTGCAGAATTGCACCTTACTTCTGTGCTGTGCCTTGCAACAGGCTGGCTCCAATTGAGGTACGATGGCCAAAATTGGCTAACCGCGGGGTCGGGCTGGTATAGAAAATAGGCCCGTGCACCAAAATAAAAGTGGTCCACGTTAGCTCATCAGATAGCTAATGTCTGCAAATTGGGGAAGCTTTGAACTGGTAAAGACACATTCTAAAGATATTTTGGAAAGTATGGGCGACTGCATGCATTTGTACTCGCTGCAGGTAATGTTTGTGGTAATATCAGCTATATCAACAGTAAAACGGTCCACAAACAGCCAACAAACTGCCCCATACACTGACCTATAGGGCACTGCCAGATTGCCCTATAGGCCAGTCCGATCGCTGCGGAACATACCAAACACGTTGTAGTGCGAGTACTGTGCCACAGAGAAGTTGATGGAGTTGGAAGCCTAGTCAGGATAATCCTTACGGAACATCATGAAGACCTGTGCCATGCTGCAAAAATACTTTGGGCATTGGAAGCGTTACCTCTTCAGGCTGATCAGTTCAGGTGCTGGGCACTTGCCCAGGATAGCATTGGAAATCGGAATCCAGACTTCCAAGTCAATGTGGCCAACGGAACACACATTATCAATGTATACTGCAAAATCGCTCAGGAGAAGCGACTAGCGGAAATGGGAATTTAGATCTCGTGATGCTATGCGCTCCTAGTTCGAATCCCATCTGCATCACCAATGTTTCAATTAGAAGATGGATGATCGCTCCACAGTCCGATAGCCAGATGTTGCTTAGCTTTATTGTTAGAAAAATAAGTGGACAAGAAAAAACCCCAACATGTCTATGAACATGTCCCTTCTCAGCCTCCAAAACTTCCAAATGAGTTCCACACCTGCCACCCGGTGACACCGACAACCCATGACGTCAGAGACCAGGCAAAGCAGAATAGGGATGGGGGCCGCAGCCAGAGTAGATTCTAACGTTGTACATAATTGGGATCGGGGTTTTAGGGCATAAGGAACCATAGAGCAGCAATGGATGGACATATCGGAGAAGACATGGGCAAAGAACGGTATAGAGAATGTGATGCAGAGATCCGTGAACGCGAGGAAACCACCAAGAACACACAACTCAATAGTAGAGATGTACATTGAAGGGTTCTCCCCGTCTCACCCTCTGAACCGTATAAATACTGACCTCCTCCACCAGCATTTTGAAGAGATATACATAGTATGAAACGAATGGAAAGGAAACGCCCACTGGAAATAAAGGGCCACCACGAGCCCTTAAATGCTGGTGTTTCCTGCTCCAAACAGAAACGAGTTCATCCTCAGAAGAGTAGGTGGGTGTTAGTTCCTTCTCTTTAAGTTCAATGATACTTTACACCAGCACAAAACAACGTGCAGTTCTTAAAACAACGACACAGGTAATACCCAAGAAGAAGGGGGTGAAGGGCAACAGTAGATGTAAGGACCCATTAAAAAAGGAAGCTTGGAGCTACATACGTGAGACTGTTAATTCAGACAGAACTCGATGCTGGGGTGAACAATTTGAATAGAAGCAAAGAGGGAACCCGTTGTATTGTGTAAATGACATTGAAATTAGGAATACATAAATATAAGAAATGCCCAGCCAATACAGGGAAAGGACTCGTAGAGCACTGTACAGTTACAAAAACTAACGTGAAACAAGAAAAAGCAGGGACTGAGCAGCTGGCGGAGAAATCAGTCATTACCTAGCTGACAACAGAAAGGGTTAGAAACCAGTATCATCAAGCTGCCACTGAAAAAACTGGTAGAATCAGCCATCGCTTCATAGAAATTCCTGTGTTTCTTTGCCTAACAGTGAAGCCTGCTCATGGACTGGGTCTTTTTTAGTTACAGCTCTTAAGGAACTGAACAATGTTAGATGCAGAAGCAACCCCAGAAACAAGGAGGCAGAAGTATTGTTCGGTACAGACTGGCCTTGTAGCAGCAAAGTTGTGAGAATTACGGAGTTTATTTAGGTTATGGTTTCTACCTCTTCACAATCACCCGTATCATTATTAAACAGGAGAAGGCCACAAACCTCCTGTGAAGCTGTGTCTCGCTCCAGGCTGCTCATTAAAGGACAGGCGGACCCACTCTCACGACTTTCAGTGAAGGTAAGCACCAGCTCACAGAGCAAGAACCAGATCAGCAAGTTTCCGTGGCACAGGGCACGGCTGCACAACTCTCTCCTATGCTCAAACAATGCACTAAAAAGAAAACTCCAGCCAACATTCTGCTCGCTAGTTACCTATGATATGTGGTATCAAGCTGCTTTTATACATATACGCTAATGACCTGTCTTCTTAGCAGTTTTTTGGTGCGGATCCAGTCTGAGATTGTGGGTTGGCCTCTGGGGATCTGGTGGGGTGTGGAAATCCCGTAGCAAAGATCAGTTAGCCACGTGTGGAGGGTTCTCCCTGTGTTTGGATTTTTTAGCTGTAGTTTGGTGGGCCTTGCACCCTATCGTACAACCTTTAATGGAGTTGGTGTGTGTGTGTTATCATGCATTTTCATCGCAATGGGGCGCAGGCCTTCTTAGTGTCCGACTAACCCCTGTCAGCCATGGAGGTGTTGTCGGTTGCTTGAAGTCTTGTTCCACCCATATTGCACAGTGTAGTGAACTGACCTCTAGGGGTAGTTAGGTGGGTAAGTGTGTGTAGTTGAGTGAGGTGTAGTGGTAGTTATTAGTTGTCTTTATGTGGGTGTTCTTCAGCTGAGCCTAGAGCTGGGATTCTAATTCGATTGCCTGTTTTATTCCGTAGAGTTGAATATTAACCATTTTATCTAACTCCGTTAAGCTCTTAGTTCCTTTCTGCTATTTTTGTACCATTTGTTTTGATCTAGTCAGTGTTCTGCTTTGCTCGATGTTTCCGGTTCCCATGTCTCCATATTCCTGTGTTCCCTTTTGTGGTTTCTCAGAGCGCTGCTTTGTGCTTGCATGATTTATTTTGCTTTGGCTCAGCTAGTTTTAAGTTTGAAGAGTTCTCTCTCGCAAGACCGGACTGTGCATCTTAAGCTAAAACTGGATGAGCTACTCACAATTGCCATGAGATAACTTGAGTTAGGGATGTTCAAAATTGAATGTTTTCTTAACAAAAATTCGGCAAGGTTGTCAGTATATTAGGGTGATTTTTGTACACGAGGACATACCTTGTGTATGGAAGGTCTGCGAGGTACTGGCAGGCGACTGGTTCAAGGAAGTGATGTCTTTTGGCTATGTTTCATGTACTGCCCTAAGTGACATGGGTATGCCCAGACGTGGGTCCCATGCTCACTGTGTCACTGGATCCGAGCTAGCTTGGCTGATGAGGGGTGATGCCCCGAAACTGGTCCCGGGATGCTTGTTTCCGGTTCAGGGAGGACCTGGCCTGGCAGTTCGGGCTGGACTGTTCCCATAAGGAGCAGGGTCAAGACTGATTTGCATATGGCTGGGTCTAAACTGAGGTGGCATGGTGAGCAAAAGAACGATGGGTTAGAGTGCTACCCCGAGCGATCGCCAGTGGTTAGACAAATTGCAAGCATTCCTCCCATCACCTTTTGTATGTTTCATCTACCGGTTCTGCATTGCTCCCATCAGTCTCCCACGTGTGAAAAGTACCAGAAATTGAAGAAATTTGGGTAACAATGTGTGGTTTTCTTTTTAAAAGATTTATCGGTGTAACTAAAATGTCTCAAGGGCCTTCTTGAGACGTACTGAAGGAGCTTCCATGTTGGCAAGGTTCTGTTCAGTGGTGCTCAGAGTCAGGATAGGACCCCCTTCCCCCCCCCCCCCATTTACACTGGCACTTTGCTGATGGTGCAGAGCGGTCTGTATACATGGCTATCAGTGAGACTTGGTGCCAGGTGCACTATGATTGGCCTGGACCAATGACCAGTTGTGCCCTACGAAAAAAGAAGCGGGTGTGTGGTGAATGTGGCGGCTCTCCCTCTACATGACGGAGAGCCTGACCGCCAAAGAGGGGTGGGGAGAAAGCCCAGAAGCCTTAGCTCCCCGGTCACTCAGTGAAAGGTGGAAAGTGCGAGCGCCATTCATGTGATCTATCGGCCTCCATCACAAAGGGGCCGCTGGATAAAGATTTAGGGATGTGCGGAGGCATAGAACGGTACTATTCAACTGTCCTCATTCATTATTCATTATTTCAGTTAAAGCTGTTAATAACATATCAGTCAAAGAGGACAGGCTGTTAATGGCGGCTTCATTGTGCAGCTGCACCAATGGGCATCCCAGATGCTTCTCCCAGCACGAGGCGCTTCTGCAGCAGCCAGTATACCCGCAGCAAGGTCACTCACCACCACCTTCGTATGACGGGCGGTGTTACAGTTGTGACGGTCAACAAGGTCATGGCAACAATATGAAATCTGTGAAATAACACAACACCTGAACTGTAGGCAGATTAGTGAAAAGAAGGGATGGAGAGTTGTGGAGATGGGTAGAAGATGTGCAGGAAAATAAATAGTAGTTTTGTTCAGTTGAACAACAAAAGGCGATAATGAGCGGGCCAAAGGGTAGCTGCCAAAGACCAAAGTAAGGGCAGGTGAACGCCAAATCATGAATAACACTTGGAGCGTTCACCCCTGAGGGGTGGAGAAAGCAACAAGACCAGATGGGTCATGTCCCAGGACATTAACTGAAATGGCATCGCTCACGATGCTGTCCGTTGCATGCTACAAAAGGGTGGAAGATTCCTGAGGATGGCCAAAAGGCGGTTGCAAGCTAAGCCGCCACAGCTGAGAAGTGTTACAAGCCGTGTTAAAGAGTGCGTAGTAATTATCTGATAGTGTACTGTGTTGGTGAAGAGAGAGACCGACCAGTCTACCCGCATTGCTCTACCCCAACTTCAGTGCGACCTTCTGTTGAAATTAACACTGGAGACGTGTGCATGAGTAGAGCTGTCTGGAGCTAGAGGCCAATGGGTGAACAGGGAAAGATTGGGATGGCTGAGCGATGGCAGGAGAGGATGCAGGCGTATGGGGAAACTGAGGTGACCAGAAATTAAGATTAAAATAGAACGATGGACAGGATCTGCTCTGACATCAGGGTTAGCGCAGGAGATTTGTCAGGTGTCCATTCCTCAGTTTCATCAGGCTTTTACATTTTTTCCAGAAGGATCCACTTGCCAGTAAGCAAGGGCTGCCAAAGCCAAGTTAAGCATCCCTCAACAGGACAGACTTGCTGTTATTGATAGTGTGTGGTCGACTGGTTTATATGTGCTTTGACATTTTCCCACAAATCTGCCATTTCATAGTAATCTGTGAATTCATGTTTTGTAGAAGTCTTCGCAGAGTCACATCCATAACAGATTAGCATCTTTCAGCAGCCACAGAGAGGAGCAATATAGCCAGGGTCACTGGAATTGTGCGATTCTACCGCCATGGTATTTTCTACATCATTGCGAATCTACGGCACTTGTCACATTTCTACTACAAAGGTTGCAGATTTGAACAAAAACGTGTTTGTAACTCAAATAGATCACATTTTATTGATAAACTAGCACCACGTGTGGTGACACACTATGGCATACACTTCACTAAGGGTAACTGGTCACCTTTTGGTTGCTGATTGCAATAGGCATGTGTTAAATTGGTATTATTGAGTGAAATATTTGCCCAGACTGAATTAATCTATATAAAAATGACAAAATTGTGAATTGTTCCTCATGGTGCTCCCTTATTTTCCTTTATTTGCTGCCTAATTTAGTCCCCTTTATTGCATACTTTAGTTCTCCATTGCCACAGAATCCCAGTGGTCCTGAGTATAGCAATGAGAATGTATGTGAGTCACCCCCTATGACCAGGAGAGGGATTGATTGGTGACTGGGTAAGAAGAGTACCACTGCACGGGGTTCACTGTCAGTCAGCAGAGGTTTTATACCGGGTTTATTCTTGCACTAGCACCTGGCAGATACACCAGGATGTATATGGGAGCAAGATCTCCCCAAAGCTGAAACCCAGAGTCAGGAGAAAAGCTGCGACTTTGAAAAGCTGGGTAAGGAGGTAAAGTACTGAAGTCCAAGTGCCGCTTTCTCGACGCGAAGAAAGGGTCCCAGATTCCGTTTTTTCTGCCTGGCACTGTCGCCGGAACCACAGCTGCTGAGGCTAGGCTAGCGGGGGCTTGGAGGGGCCCCCATGAGTCATGATTTGACTCCTGTCCATGTGGCCAATTCTCCTCATACAAAGAGGGCCCGGGTTCCTGAACCTTCCGTTTGCCCTCCATGCAGCCGTGGGCCAGGTCGCCCCGGGGGGACGGCAGAGATCCCTGCCGTCCTCTTCCGGCTCATTCAGCAGGAGACAGGGCCCAGCTCTTCGGGGAGCGCGAGGCTGTCAATGACACCCCGCAAACAAAGCGCCCAGCTGTGCCGAGGCCCGGTGCCAGCCGGGGCATCCGGGCAGCTGGGCGAGGGGGACTTGTTCATACACGTATATGAGACGGCTCTTGTTTTACAGGAACCTCTTTATAGCCCCGTTCTTCTCTCCACGTGTATTTACCCCCCTGTTTGCATTCGAGCTTTCTCCCTTTCCCTCTCAATGTCCCCTCCCACTTTGTGCTTTGTCTCTCCTCGGCGCTTTACATCCCTGTCCCCCCCCCCCCTCTCTTCATATCGCTCTCTCTCTCTGCTCCCACGTTTAATCGAACCCTCTATGTCAACCTATTCGTAACTTTCTCTGCCCATCTGTCTCTTATGCTACCGCTCTCTGCCTATCGCCATCTCGCCGTCTCATCTCTCCCCTCCCCCTCCTTGTATCTGAAGCTGTCATTTACCCTTACTCCTTTTCGCTCTGTTTATCGCCAGTTTCTTCTCTTCTGTTCCATTCCATGCCCCCACATCCTCTCATGCACTTTCTTCTTCTCTCCACCGCTGACCCGGCACCTGCCTTAGTATCGCCCCCTCCCCCACCCCCACCATTCACTCTCCCTCTCTTTTCGCCTCCTTTCCTGTTCTCTCCATCTGTCTCAGCCCCGTGCCCTCCCTCACAGGCCCACACTCTCTCTCTCCTCTTTTTCGCTCCCGTACCCCAGCTTATCTCTCTGCCTTGCGGCCTCCCCCACAGGCCATCTCCGCGCCTCGGCCTCTGTCTGCCAACTGTCTCACATCCTGCTCACGGCAGGTCGCGCCCCGTGCCACGCACCGGCTGGTGTGCGCACCTTCTGTTAGCCCTGCGGTTACACATTAACACCTGGAGGTGCCCTCCCCGACACCCCTCCTCTCCCGAATACCCGCGCGCTCGGGTAAAAGGAACCCACTGAGTAAGCATGGCGACCTCGCGCCTTCAGGATAGTGGGGCATGACCACGTGGCAGCCCCTGTTTGCTGGAGCACAGACTTTTTGATGTATTGTTTCATAAATGTAAGACCAATGGAACGCCACCCTTCACCCCTCCCTCCCCCCACCCTCCAACTGTTTCTAACCGCTTCTTCGCCTTAGACTAGCATAATGTAATACTAAACACCTCTCCTTGTGTGCAGTTTTCCCCTCGCACAGCTCCCTCTCATGCCTGGGGGGTGATCTGTCCCTTTTATTAGGGTGCAGGAGGTTCTCGGAGAAGGCGAGGGGCAACCAAGATTCTGTCTCCATGACACACATAGGGGTTGTAGACGGATAGGCAGGAGTCCAGGGACCCACCCAGATCATGATCACTAAACACGAGGTCCCTGTGAGTGAGAGGAGCGATGCTCCCGCTCCCACCTGTGGATGTTGGGCTGGTCTCTGTGGAGTGCGCTCATGAATGTCCATCCACCAGTCTCTGATGCCCACCAGCACTGCTTGCCCACCTTGTAAGCATGTGTGTGTCAGCCACAGATGGCACCACACTACCGTCCAAACACCAGTGGCTAGTAGCCACATGCCATTGGCTTAGTCAGTTCTCGGTTCCTGCAGACTTGAACCTGTTCACCACCCACTGCTGATACCATCCTTGAAAGCCCACCCACCAGCACAGGCAGGCTTCCCTTCCAGCCCTGGGTACCATCACCCTCAAGGACTCTGCACCAGCAGCGAGCAGTCTCAAGGGCTCTCCCACATCAGTGCAGGCCTACCTGTAAGAGCCTCTGTGAGGGCTGCTTTTTAGGAGGTCCAAGCACACCTTGCATTACTGGGCCTCAAATGTTCCAATTGACGTCGTTTACCACTTGCATTCTGGGGTACCTGTACTATCGTCATCCAAATGAAACACCAAGCACATCCCTTAAGTACTTTTCCCTCAAGCTAGTGACCCTGCACGGCAGACAAAGGTTCTCTCAGGAAGGTGATGTAGGTTACAACTGCAGAGCTCAGTAACACGCATAATAATGTATCACACAATGGAACTAACTCCAAAAACCTAGTCGGCTGATGTTTTATGCAAGGTACGTTCTGCTAAGCAGTGAAGACCCCAGGAACCAAAGCTAGGTCTATTGCAACAACATGAACTCTTCACAATCAACACAGGCCTACAGACTTTGGAAATGTAATCACATTTCATAATAAAAGCCTACTGCCTTTGACAATGTATTCACGAACCTACGAGAGTTAACTGCATTGGAACCTGAACATAATATACTGTCTCAGGAGACCTAAGCAGCCTTCAGGTAGGCTTAGTGGATTTAAACATTAACTAGTCCCTCAAACGATGGACTACCAATGTACTGGCCACACCTGAGAAAAGGGATGATACCCAAGAGTTAAGCCGATCTTCAGCCAGACTCAACTTGTCACTGCAGGAACCATAAGTCCCACGTGGGCCCAGCTCTTGATTTTTCCTGTGTGAGCTTGCGTTTTCATCCTCCATGTCACTCTAGGGCAGGGTTCTCCAAAGTCGGTCCTGGAGGGCTGGATCCATGCCAGCTTTTTAGCATATCCCCATTTAGATAAATGGAGTTATCTTAAAAACCTGTCATGGATCCGGCCCTCTAGGACTGACTTTGGAGAACCCTGCTCTAGGGAATCCACTCCTGCGTCCCAGGGTCGTGTCATGGAATCCACTTCCCATTACACCTAGTCTTCAGTAATCTTCACGAGGGGGTTCATGCTCTGAGAACATCAAGCCCCACAATAAAATGATATCTCTCACACCCTTCCATCCGCTTTTCATTGTAACAAACAGGATTTGGGAAAAACTGTTCTAAGTGAGGCACCACAGAACACTAAAAGCCCAGATTAGTTCATGCGGCAGAATCCCGCCCCCTCTCCGCAAAGGGAAGGGTGTGGATGAGATCCCACTGTTCCTAACCCCAAAGGTAGCTCAGTTGGTTTACAGCCACCACACAGAGCTGTGTGTAATACACATAACCCAGTCAGATTGTTGACCTCCTCAAACCCATTAAAACAAGAACGCTTTTAATTGCTAATTCTAGGTGCTATTTAAGCACAAAGGCACAACGTGGTTTGGTGTAGATGGTATGAAACTGTCAGTATATTATTGTGACTGTAAGCCTTGCCTGATGTGGGTTATGATTTGTGAAGAAAAGTGGAAATCTGTGCTGCGAGTCTGCCGTTCAGCTCCTGTAGCCTCCTGAGAGCAGGGGTGGGGGGAGGGAGGCCGAGGAAGGTTGTCTGATAAAATGTAACACGGGAGAAAAGGGAAAAAAAGGTAAAAACATACCTCCTGGCGAAACCCAGGGCGCCACTTACACAACACGCCTCAGCACTCCATTATTTATAGGGAGGTCTGAAACATTTATTGAAACACGGAGCAGGTGACTGCAGCGGGCCCTGATGCAGCAACGTAGGAAAGGCCGTAGCGGGTCTGATGAGGCGTGTACGATAAGCCATAGTGGGCCCTGACCGCTGCACAGGGTAGGATAAGTCGTGCATTGGTGGAGCCGTGCGGGTGGGATAGGCTATGGCAGATATTGATGGGGACCACATGAAATAGGATGAGGCACACATGAATGGGGCCACATAGGATAGGCTGGTGCCTGAGGGGAACCCTGCAGGAAAGGCCACAGGGGCTGTTGATGGGACCATGTTAGGCTCTGATGGAAACGCAATGGTAGAACTCCATGGTTCTCGATGGTGCGAGATGGAGTTTTAGGGAGCACCACAAGACATACAAAAATGGCTAACAATGGTATCTTAAAAGATTGACCTAGATGGGCCACAGTGCAACCACAAAAAATAGACCAGGGCAAGCAATGATGGGAAAGCAAAGCATAGACTATCTGAGCTAATTATGTAAAGGGTATCCCATGGAGAGCAATGGCAGTACTGCAAAGGATAGGTTACTTTGATCATCAATAACTGCAACGGATGGAAAATGACGATTAATGATGGGAAAGCAAATGTTAGATCTGGACAGCCAATGATGGAAAAGCAAAGCCTAGCCAATGGTGGCCAATGATGGAAAAGCAAAGGCTAAACGTTCACAGACAATGGCCGGAAAGCAAAGTCTAGGCCTCGATGGCCTTTAATGGAGAACAAAGGGTAGACCATGGCAGCCAATAAGAGGAAAGCAAAGGACAGACCATATTGTCCAGTAAGGGGACAACAAAGAATAGTCCATAGCAACCAGAGATGGACTTGCAAAGGATAGAAGATGGCAGCCGATGACAGAACTGCAGAAGATGGACAATGACAACTGATGATGGTTTGCAAAGGACGGATTGTAGCAACCAACGATTGGAAAGCAAAGGATAATTATCCACAAATAAGGGGGAAGTGGAGGAACTACATTTTCCAAGAGGTTTTTGCCTACCCTACCGTCTAGTATTATTTTCACAAACCCACAACCCTTGGATTAAAAATGTTGGTAGTAAAAAGGGGTGCTCTATTCAATAGAGTTGAACTTAGACAAATGTGTTGTACAAAAAGGTACAAACCCCCAATCACATAAGGAGACATGCCTCACTGGGTAGCACCTCCTCTAGGACGAAAGTCCCTGAGAATGCTTAAACTACTGTGAAAGGCAGCGAGTCTTCTAAGACCCTCAATGCTGCCCGGTGCAGGGTTCCACCTCTAATTCACTTTGGGTTCGCTATCAAAATAATGAGGCAAGCGCTGGAAACTGGAAGAGAAGAAAATGGTTTATTTCTCATGAGGAGATCACGTCAACTGAGACACCGGGATGTCTGAGGGAAGTGTTCTGCTGACAACTCCCTTGACTCTTCCTTTTATACAGGTTTGACACAATGCATTTGTTTGATCAACATGGTTACAAAAGCTTGGGGTCCCCGCCCCGGGCAGGTTGTCACACAAGCCCAACAGTAATTCTCTTCCCACCCAGGTCAAACAGACAATCTTATCTTGCAGCTGGACCTTGCTTCAGGGTCTAAAACATGTGAGACCGGTCAGATCTAAGAGTCCGTTCTGTTGATAAAAACAGGTCCCATTGTTGGTAACAACAAGTCTTGCTGTTTGCAGTGCAATAAATCATTTTGCAAGAGTCTTTTTGGTGTTTGGAACCTGTTTGTGTAACTAGGTATAGTGAAGGGTAGAGCGTCCAAAGGCTTGTCTGAAAACAGGGATGAGAGGAAAAACGAGTTTGTGGCAGCAAGTGGCGCTGAGGTTTGTTGTGGCAATAGAGTTTATAGCCCCCAGCACACATACCAGGTCGGTCAGAGGGTCAGAGGGATGCTAGTAAGGGCAGGGTGAAACAAAGGTGACCAACAGAGTACAAAATGGCTGTGATAGATTAAAATGACTGCAACTTATGTGCACATAGAATTCCACCAGACAAGATGGCGCAGGTAATGTTCATGATTATTGTTTTGCTTTTAACAGTGGCCCCTTTGAACATAACTAGCCAGCTTGTCAGTCTATTTCGATCTCCATAATGTCCCGTATCTCTTGATCATACATTACTCTCATTTTTGTTAGCTGAGTGTCCATAGTCTTAGGGTGCAAGGTAGTTATGCAAAGAGAACACAAAGGTGGTATACAGTGTATACCCAAACAACAACCACATATTGTCAATACTGGGACCAAGAGAATCATTGATATTTTCCAACCCCACTCCTTCAAGATGCCCCAAAGCCAACTTCCAATTGTCCAAGTCTCTAATCCTTGATGAATTTCTGAAGATAGTCTATGGAGATGTTCGATTGCTTCATAGACAGAAGGTGAATTATCAGGAATGTATACATAGCAGCTGGCACCGATGATGCGGCATGCTCCTCCACGGTCCGCTAGTACCACGTCCAGGACCATGCGATTTTGCAGGGTAACCAGACGGACCGCTTGGAGCTCAGCAGTGTTGTTGGTGAGGATGCCAGCAGTGACGTTCAGGGCGGTCTCTACCGCTTGGGACAGATGTCTGATGGCTCGGCTGTTTGCCATCGGACCCCATAGCGGGACGAGCCCTTTTGCTGCGTCGAGGAACTGTGATGAGGCAGAGTCTGCTTGATCAATGTCTTTAGAACGCTTTTCTCGATGATGCTCTGCAGGGGCTGTGTAGGTTGGTGGCAAAACAAAGGCGATGTAGCATGTGCCCCCCAGTTTCTTGGGAGCCAGGTGTAGGCTTTGGTTCCACAAACAAAGTACATATTGGGTGATGCAACAAGCGCTGGGGGGTTGGCAGTGTTCAAAGTCCTTACAATGCTACAGGTGCTTTGACCCACATTCTTAGTCCCACGGCCTTCAATGCATACAAGGCCAGAGACGTTCACCACAGATAGGGCCACAGTCAGTGTTGCAGCAGTTCTTTTCTTCAGGTAGGAAAATGTGGCTCTGTTAGGATTATTGAACACTTGCATTTCCACTCGTTCTTTGGCGGGGACATCAATCTGGAATGTCGCATTGAAGGTGTGAGGGCAGAAGGGGCGGCTGTCGTTCCTGTTTTGTTTCGCCAGAACTCGTTGTAGAACTGGGCAATTGTTCCGTCGGAAGTGGCATTGTCTTTGTAACTTTCTTGTAGGAGCATCATCCAGGCAAGGCAAGATCCGTGAATAGAAAAGGGCGAAGGGATGAAAGGGATGGAATGTTCAGTGGCATGTGGTAACAGCCCACAGACCCAACAGTTGGTAGCATTGGTGGCAAGATTGTGTTGGTGCAACATCTGCACGAAAGAATTATTCCAGAATTCTTTGCGTCGTTCTCGGAGATGTGGCGGTAGTGATACCAGGTAGTGTTCTTTCTTGGTGGTTGGTTGCATGGTGGGTGACAATGTTCTGTATGCAGGTGCATTCTCTTCAATGATCCAGAGTGCGACCATTAGCAGGAGACAGGTGAGAAATGCGGCTACAGGTGCAATTGTCTTTGTGCTGTGCAGGTTAGCAGTCTTGGTGTCTTTGCGGTGGTTTTGCAGGTGTTCAGTTTCTTCCATCATCTTCGAGGAGCTCAACAACTGTTAGGACCACAGACTTTTGTCTGGCGCTTTCCTGGTAGCGTTGTTTGACTGTGCTACCGATCTGAGACCTTGACTCAGTTAGTGGCCTGGTCGTTGGAGCTCTCTCCTTTCGTCGATCTTAGGTTGTACCCTTTCCTGGATGGCACCGTGGGGTCGGGAAATTCTGATAGTTCGAGGGTGTCTTCTTGTGGGTAGCAACTCAGAGCTGGTCGGTCTCTCGCGAGTACTTCCTCTTGCACCTCCACCCCTTCACAGGTTGCCAGGGTTGGAGGGACTCGTTTGCAGTGATGGGCATGCAGCCAGTTTCGTTTTCCCTGCACTCGGAGGGCAGTTCGGGTGGTGATCAGGACTTGCCAGGGGCCCGTCCACCTAGGCTCCAGATTCTTCGTTCTTTGGAAGTTGCGAATTAATATATGGTCGCCTGGCTTTATTTCATGTCCCGGGCCCCTGGATACGTCAGGCAAGGCTTGCTGCACCTGTTGGTGGATAATTGTTAGCTCGTTTGTCAATTTATGCAAGTAATCTGACATTAATATGTTCGGGACATCGTTAATGAAGGTGGGTCTTGGTGCCGCCCAAATGCTCATAGGCCTGCCGAAGACCACCTCATACGGGGTCAGTCGGTGTTTGGTTGGGGTGGAGCGCATCGATAACAATGCCAATGGGAGGGCGTCGGGCCATTTCAACCCGGTCGTGGCAACTATTTTGGCTAGTTTTAGTTTCAACGTTGCATTGTGTCTCTCTACCAGGCCCGCTGATTGGGGGTGGAAGACGGCATGGAACTTTTGTTTTACCCCCAACCCTCTCAGTATGTTCTGTATCACCTCGGCTACGAAGCGGGGGCCGTTGTCGCTCCATAAAATTCTGCAAAGGCCGTATCGGGGGAAGAATTCTTTCAGCAATACTTTTGCAGTGGCTAAGGCGGTATTGTCGCGGGTGGGATAGGCCTCCACCCATTTGCTAAAAGCGCACACAACCACCAGGACATATTTTAGACCAAGGCATCTCTCTAGTTGAATGTAATCCATTTGAAGGATTTCAAAGGGGCGGTCAGGGACTCCAAACCCTCCCCGTGGTACTACTGTCCCCTTCCCTGGGTTGTGTTGTAGGCAGACTATACATTGTTGTACTAGGCGTTTTGCAGATTCTGCTATCTTGACGTTATGCCATACTCTGGTGATTAGTTCAATCATGGGGGTGGAGCCTATGTGTGCTGGTAAATGTGCCATGGTCAATATGGGGATGAGGTAGGCATTGGGTAACAGCCATTTATTTCCGTCTTTAGTTCTCCAGCAATCTTCCTCGTCTTTTAGTCCCACCTTTTCCCACTCGGTCAATTCGTCTTGTGTGCCTGTAGTCTGTATGTCCCTTACAGTGGTCCTAGCGTCAGTCCATCGTTCAGCTTGTGACCTGGTCACATACATTCGTGTCGTAGTTCTGTCTCCTGCCGTGGCTCGGGCAGTAACGTCTGCTAGTGCATTTCCCTGTCCAATGAGATCAGTCACTTTCCTATGTGCTTGGCATTTTATCACTGCTAACTTCTTGGGGAGGAGGACTGCTTGCGTCAAGGCGGAGACTAAATCTGCATGCAGGATGGGTGTACCGTGTGAAGTCAGGAACCCTCTTTCTTTCCATAAGATCCCAAAATGGTGAACCACCCCGAAGGCATATTGGCTGTCGGTGTATATGTTAACTGTCGTGTCAGTCGCTAAGATACATGCTCGTGTGAGGGCAATGAGTTCTGCAGCCTGGGCTGAACGTTGGGGAATACGGGCTGTTTCCAGAACGGTTTGGGCTGTGGTGACAGCGTATGCAGCTGAGGTGGTGCCGTCGGGAGTTTGATGCACGAACCATCCACCCATAGTTCTCCATCTGGTTCTAGAAAGGCGGTGTCTCTGAGATCTATTCTACTCTTTGTTTGTTCATCGGTTAGTGTCACACAGTCGTGTAGTGGAGTCACGCTAGGATCATTTTCGGGTAGGGGTAACAGTGTGGCTGGATTGAGGGTGGTGCATCGCTTTAGGGTAATGTGCGGTGCTAGCAGGGTCAACTCATATCCTGTCAGTCGGGCGCTAGTCAAGTGTTGGGTTTTGGTCTGGTTTAGTAGTGTGTCGACTGCATGGGGTACTAAAACAGTGACTGGATTGGAGAGTACTATTCCTTCGCTCTGGCGTATCGATACTGCTGCAGCTGCCACAGCGCGCAGGCACGCTGGCAGTGCTCTGGCTACTGGATCGAGGGTGGCAGAGAAATATGCACAAGGGCGTTGTTTTTGACCAAATGATTGTGTTAGGACAGACAATGCACATCCTTCCCTCTCGTGCGTGTAGAGGAAGAATGGTTTGGAGTAATCCGGTGTTCCTAGGACAGGTGCTGAACAAAGGGCATTGCGTAGTTCTTTAAAGGCTGACTGGCATTTGGGGGTCCAGGGGAGAGGTGAGGGGATGTCTTTAGCTAGGAGGAAGAGAAGGGGTTTGACAATGAGGCTAAAGTTCGGTAACCACTGTCGGCAAAATGAGGTGAGACCTATCAAAGAGCGGACTTGTTTCTGATCTTTGGGGACAGGGGTGTCTAGAATTGTCTGGATCCTGTCAGGCGTGAGTTTCCTCCCTTCTTTGGATAAAAGGTGACCCAAATAGGTCACTTGTGATTTACAGAACTGCAATTTCTTTCGGGAGACCTTGTGACCATTCTCAGCAAGAAAATGGAGTAGTTTGTTGGTGGCTGTGACGGCTATTGGTATGGTGTCCGCTGCTAGAAGGATGTCGTCTACATATTGTATTAGTGCCACTCCATCTGGCAATTGTATGGCGTCCAACTGTCTTTTAAGCGCCTGGCTATAGATGCTTGGGCTCTCAGTGTACCCTTGAGGTGCTCTGCAAAATCTGTACGAACGGGAGTTTAGGGTGAATCCAAATAGATAGCGGCTGTCCTTGTGTATAGGTATGGAAAAGAATGCGTTTTTGAGGTCAATTACAGTGAAGGTGGTGGCAGTGGAGGGGATTAAGGTCAAAATTGTCGTGATGTCGGAAACTACTGGGTATTGTGGCACTACGATTTTGTTCATCTCCGCAGGTCAATGATGAAGCGGTAGGCTTTTCTGTCTCCCTCACCCTGTCTCTTTACAATCGGTAGTATGGGACTATTACAAACGTTGCTCACTACTTCCTCTACCACCCTTGCCTCTACCAAAGAGTGTATGATCTCTGTCAGTGCCTTCTCACCCTCTGGCGATATTTTGTACTGCGGTACTTTCGGTAGGGTTGCGTCCTGTCGTATTGTTACGTGTACTGGTCAATCATCATTCGTCCTACGTCTGAATCAGCCCTAGCCCATAAGTGTGATGGCAAAGTGTCCAGTAGGGATGCGTCAGCCTCGGAGATGGGAAACATGTGCTGATTAGGGTTCTCTCTATGGCGCTGGGGGTTGTCATACAGGACGACACGCACTCCGTCTGGTGAGCATCTGATAGTCGCATGGAAGTGTTTCAAAAGGTCGAGACCCATAATGGCGTCTGGGGTGTTGGAAGAGAGGAGGAATGTTGTTTCAACGCTATTGTTGTCAAGGTTAAAAGGGATCGGTCGGGACAAAGGGTTGGTGGAGGGCGTACCCTCAAATCCTATTGAGGTCACATGTGAGCCTGACAAGGGTGCCCTTGGAATCAGTCGTTTGGATAGTGCACTACGTGTTGCTCCCGTGTCTACCAGAATTGGCGACTTTGTGCTCAGGACCTCAGCGGTAACATAAGGGCCTTGCTGATCAACATAGAGCTCGACTGGATCCCTCCCTTGCCTCTGGCTGTCCTATGCAAAGTCGTACGCATTGTCATAATCTGTCTGTTGGTACTGATTCTGTTTGGGATGGTCAAATGTGTTCACTCTTCCTGGCCTTTCCTCGCTTGCTTCACTTGCGTACCCTCTCCCACGTCCTCTTCCTCTCTCTCCACTTGCTATTTCCCTCGCCCCTCTGCCCCTACCAGCTCCTAGCAAAGC
This sequence comes from Calotriton arnoldi, assembly GCA_963921515.1. Classification (NCBI taxonomy): domain Eukaryota; kingdom Metazoa; phylum Chordata; class Amphibia; order Caudata; family Salamandridae; genus Calotriton; species Calotriton arnoldi. The sequence goes on along the minus strand of CAWUFW010005791.1, from coordinate 94,139 downwards.
CGGGCATTGGGTTTTCCAGTGTCCATATTCTTTGCAAAATGCACATTGATCCTGTCCTAGGTCTTGGCGTCCGACATATGATGTCGATGAATTGTTTCTAGGTGGCTGTACTCTAAGGGTATTCTGCTGGTATCCTCCCCTATATTGCTCCCTTCCTGTATTCGCCCCCTGGAGTTGTGCTACCATTACCCTTTCCTTCAAGTCCTTCTTTTTCCTTTCTGTAGCCCTGTCATTTTCGTTTCTCTGATGCTCATAGTACTGGGCCATTTGGAGAATGGCCGCCGGTTTAGATGCTGCCCAACTACTTTCGCTGGCTTGTAATTTCTGGGATACATCTGGCAGTAGTCCTTTGACATAGTTCTGCACAAATAAGTGGTGTCCGGTTGTGGTGGACATGTCTTGTCCACTGTAATCGGAGAACACCGTTTCAAATCTGGAGAAATACTCTGAGACATCCTCTTGTGGTTTCTGGCGGCACGCGGTTACTATGGACCAGTCTATCTTTTTCTCTGGGATCAGCGTTTTCACTTTCTGCACTATTTTGTCAGGGAGGTCCAATATTGCTTTAACCGGTTTTTGACCAGGGTTCCGCTGTTTATCTAGTATGTTAAGTTGTTCCCAGGTATGACCAAGCAGTTCGGTATGGTCTATTTTCCTAATCTGTTTCCACACAACTGCTGGCAAACATAACCCGAAGAACAAGTCTATGTCAGCAAGTGTCATTATCGTTGATCCCAGAGCGGTACCTAGCTCGGTGTAAAAGGTGGTGGGGTTCTTTCGTAAATCCGGTAAAGATTTATGGTACCCAATAAGGGGCAGCTTCTTTTATCGGCATCATGCTATCTGGTTTTTCCACCGGGGGTCCTGCTATCTTAGATGTCCTGTCCTTATCTATCCGTCCTTGTTCCACGAGGTGACGGAATACCTCCAGTGTGGATGAAAAGAGTTCTGTAACATCGTTGTCGCCTTCATCTCCGGTGTCTACCTTCCTATAGAGAGCCACTAGTCTCTCGGGCCCTACATCTTGGTACTTCTCTTCATATGCAGTAAGAGTGTGGTAACAGAGACGTACAATAAAGTATCGTTTGCGGTTTTCAACATAGGAGTTGCATATGTCAGTTACATGCTCTTCTGTCTCCTTCCTATCTATGAGGGATTTAACTACTTTATCAATGCCTGCTCGCTCATTTTTACTTAATCGCGGGGCCCTGGGCGCTCCTGTTTCTTTTGATCCTACCTCTACTACTGTATCCTTTGATGAGGCATTTGGTGTGGGTGACTCGGTGGGAGCAGAGGCGGTGGAGACTGAGGCGATCGTGCCATCTCCGGCTATACTTTGGTGGTCCTGTCGTTGTACTACGGGATGAGTAGGGGCGTAAGGGGGTGGCATGTATATGATTGGGGGACCTAACAATAAATCATCACCTACCCTTTGTTTTGCTGGTAACTTGGGGTAAAGAGTCGAGGCGTTCTAACAGGGCATTGATCTGATATTTTTGATTCCTGTTCCTTTTTATCGATTTCCTTTTCTTTTAGTTTTTCTTCTAATCTTTTACAGGCTTGGTAAGCTGATTTTCGCGTTTCTTTATCTTGTCTAGCTTCGTCCCTTTTCTTTCTTTGAGCTGCCTCTTTTCGCCATAAGCCAAAACTGTGAAACATGGCTGGTCTAGTTTTCTTTTTGTGGAGAGCTAATTCTAACGTTTCTATTTTAGCGGGATCGAAAGATCCCGTCAGTGGCCACTGATTTACCCGGTCCTTCCTAGTGTATTTATGCCATAGTTTGCTATAAGCTACGCTGGCTAATCCATACTTTACGTACATGTCCTTGTTAGGGGTGCCTTCCGGCGGTGCCGGCTGACTGACCTCTAACGAACGGTCTGGTCCAAAACAATTACAATCAAACAATCTAGAGAAAACAGGCATGACGTATTTATCGGTCAAAATGAATATCTCAATCAATCAATTTAGACAAAAAGTCTGCACTACCTGTCCTTCGCTGCCTGCAAAGAGAGAGAATATTCCTATTCTTTGTTGTTTGCAAGCAGGGAAATGTCGCAAATAACTCAATATCAAAAAAAGGAATACTAGTATTTCAATCAAACTATTCAATCAATCAATCAATTTAAGTCATTTTTTCACGACCTTACCCGGACCGTATGGACAGTTCTTCGTCTTCCCCTTCCAGGGCCTGGTTGTCCTCTCACTCCAACAATCAATGCGGCGTTCCTCTAAGGTCCCAGTCAGGACCGCAGGTCACTCGAGAGAGGTCCATTCGGAACCGGTGAAGTGCAGTCGATCGGCAGCCAGACAAGGATCTTCTCAGGCAGGTATACCCCAATCGTTTAGTTGTTCACTCCGTCGTTAGGACCTCTCTACCGGACCCACGCGTCGCTGATGGGCCCCTACGCTTGGGCGCCAATTTGTGAAAGGCAGCGAGTCTTCTAAGACCCTCAATGCTGCCCGGTGCAGGGTTCCACCTCTAATTCACTTTGGGTTCGCTATCAAAATAATGAGGCAAGCGCTGGAAACTGGAAGAGAAGAAAATGGTTTATTTCTCATGAGGAGATCACGTCAACTGAGACACCGGGATGTCTGAGGGAAGTGTTCTGCTGACAACTCCCTTGGCTCTTCCTTTTATACAGGTTTGACACAATGCATTTGTTTGATCAACATGGTTACAAAAGCTTGGGTTCCCCGCCCCGGGCAGGTTGTCACACAAGCCCAACAGTAATTCTCTTCCCACCCAGGTCAAACAGACAATCTTATCTTGCAGCTGGACCTTGCTTCAGGGTCTAAAACATGTGAGACCGGTCAGATCTAAGAGTCCGTTCTGTTGATAAAAACAGGTCCCATTGTTGGTAACAATAAGTCTTGCTGTTTGCAGTGCAATAAATCATTTTGCAAGAGTCTTTTTGGTGTTTGGAACCTGTTTGTGTAACTAGGTGTAGTGAAGGGTAGAGCGTCCAAAGGCTTGTCTGAAAACAGGGATGAGAGGAAAAACGAGTTTGTGGCAGCAAGTGGCGCTGAGGTTTGTTGTGGCAATAGAGTTTATAGCCCCCAGCACACATACCAGGTCGGTCAGAGGGTCAGAGGGATGCTAGTAAGGGCAGGGTGAAACAAAGGTGACCAACAGAGTACAAAATGGCTGTGATAGATTAAAATGACTGCAACTTATGTGCACATAGAATTCCACCAGACAAGATGGCGCAGGTAATGTTCATGATTATTGTTTTGCTTTTAACACTACTACCATGGTGATACAGGAACGGATCTATGAGACCAGGGATAAGGTCGGGAATCTCCTTGTTTTGTTCTGCAGTACGGAAGAGGATAGGACTCACTTCAGGGAACTTATTGCCCCGAACGGCGCAAGCCGCAGTATAGCCATAGCAGCCGTCATATGCAAGACTTCTACTTGACACATACAACCCCCCCCCCCATGGGTGATCTTCAGACCTTTGTGAGGGATTGTCCCCGCAGATTCCTTGAGATAGAGAAGCCCCGAACATTGGAAGGTGACATTACACGAGAAGAAGTGCAGACAGTACTTACAGAGCTCCAATCAGCGAAAGCATTGGGCCCAAATGGGCTCCCGGTGCAATATTTTAAACGGATGGCCCGAAGAATAACCGAGCCTCTCCATGGGACGTACGTGGAGGCATACCGGAAGGGAGAACTCCCCTATACTTGCGAACAGCAACAATGATAATGATCCCTAAGGCAGGCAAGCCAACAAATAGATGGGACTCCTACTGTCCAATCTCCCTGCTAAACACAGATGGCAAGATATTGGCTAAAGTATTAGCGAACAGACTACAGGGTGTAATATCAGACGTAGTACACCAAGATCAGAATGGCTTTATTCCACACAGATCTACCAAATTGAACCTCAGGTGCCTCTACAATAACATCACATCAGCTGAAGGGCTAGAGATGCCTCTAGCAGTGGCTGCACTAGACGACCACAAAGCGTTAAACTCTATAGAATGGCCCCTTCTGTTTTAAATGCTGATGAAGATCAGGTTCAGACCCAATTTCATGAAGTGGGTGAAGCTCCTATACACTAACCTCAAAGTCTGACTTAAAATTAAATGGGCCCTATCTAGGGAGTTCCCACTATGGAGAGGCACTAGGCAGGGCTGGCCTCTGTCACCACTGCTTTTTGCACTGGGAATAGAAGCTTTGGCAGAATGGATAACAGTAGACGACCAAGTCTAGGGATGGAGATGGAGATGGGGAGACAGCTGGGAAGAGCACATATCCTTCTATGTAGATGACATACTACTATACTTGGTGGAGCCTACCCAATCCCTGAAGAGACTGGGAGAGATATTTGAGATTTATAGGGTATTCTCAGGTCTGAAAATAAACTGGGAAAAATCCCTAATATTCCCCATGAGTTTCAGGACGGCGGAGGAGGAGCTTCCCTTGCCATTGGCACCTACCATTTTAAATACCTGGGGATCTGGATCCCAAAATGCAAGCATATGCACTACTCTGAAAACCTAGACCCACAACTCAGCAGGCTAGAAAAGGATGTTAAGCACTGGCGGGCACTACCACTCTCCCTCCTCGGCAAAGCAACAGTATTTAAAATGATTATGGTACTTCCGTTTACCTATATTTTGCAAAATAGTCTGTACCCTCTTCCAGAGGTATTCTTCCGAGCGGTAAACAAACGGTTCCGGACCTTGCTGTGGCAAAACAGCCCACCTCGCCTAGCGCTGACCACTCTCCACAGATCCGTATATGGAGGGGGTATTTCACTGCCCAGTAGTTGGTGGTGCTATGAAGCAGCACAAGTCTGTGTAGTAAATGAATGGGCAGATACGCTGCTAGACGATCCGCCATTCAAAATGAACCGGATCCACCTGGGCCAAATGGGGTACCAACACACGCTATGTGGAGGGAAACTACATGCCGATGCCCTTTTGGCAAGGGTAGTGGCCACATGGCGTAAACTTGTGAGGAAAATGGGATGGGTAAAGGGACTGTCCCCTAAAACCTCACTGTGGCTGGGAACGAGGTTGGGTACAGTAACTGAGCTACCAGGCTTCCCATATGCCGGCCTTCCAGCACGCCCCAAGTAATAAATTGACAACTTATAATAGGTGATTAAGATTACTCACAACTCTTATAATGATGTATATACCACATGAAGTGCATGGAAATATGTGAGAGCATGTTTGCTGTGCAACACGGTGGTGGCATAATTAAAAGTGGAAAATCTTCTAATTCAAGCCTGATAACTAAACAAGAAATTGGTTCAAGTTTAGTAGGAAAGAATAAAGATGTTGTTATTAATTTGAGCTGGTCTGATACATCTTTCATAGATTAATACTCCATTTCGAGAGCACGAAACCCATACACAGTAGATGCTTTTCGAGCTTGTGTGTGAATTAAAACGGTATAAGTCACCCATAGTTAACATCAGAATAGGGTCTCAGTTCTGAACAAGACCTTGTTAGGGGTTTGCCACATAGTAATGCAGACACACATTAACTATCTGAAAGATATGTAGGGTCCTAAGAAATTCCTCTTTTTAATCTTGTGCGAAGTGGGGGACGAAATAAAAGACAAGATGTAACCACCACTACACAGTTTTTAGTAAGGTGTAGCACAAGAAATTAAATGAAAAAAATCACTAAGATTTGATCATCCTGGAAATAAAATTAGGAGCCTGAAAATAAAAATTAAGAGCCTAACTCAGGCCCAGCTAGACTGGCACCTTAATGAGAAACTACCCAATGATGAAGCATGTCACCTAGTTTGAGAAAGTGTGTGTGTATGTCCTTTTTACATACAGCATGGAATATAAAAAATAAAATAGGTCAATCATTTTTACCCCAACATTTTATTTCAGGGGTTGTTTTCTTTTTGTGGAAGGTAAAGTAAAGGATATATTATAGCAGCTAGTAATGGGAAAGAAAGGATAGACCATGGGGCGAGTGATGGGAAAGAAGGAATAGACAGTGGCAGCCCAAGATGGGAAAGAAAGGATAGACGGTTATGATTAGGGACGAGAAAGAAAGGTTAGATCATGGCCGCAAGCGATGGGAAAGAAATTATAAACTCTGGTGGCCAATGATGGACAAAAAGGATAGACCAGGGTGGCCAGTGATGGGCAGAAAGGATAGACCATGGCGGCCAGTGATGGACAGAAAGGATAGATCATGGTGGCCAGTGATGGACAGAAAGGATAGACCATGGCGGCCAGTGATGGACAGAAAGGATAGACCATGGTGGCCAGTGATGGGCAGAAAGGATAGACCACGGCGGCCAGTGATGGAAAGAAAGGATAGACCATAGCGGCGACTGAGGCAAAAGAAAGAATAGATCATGGTGGCCAGTAACTGACAAAGGATAGACCATGGAGGTGAGTGACTAGAAAGGAAGAATAGATCATGGCTGCCAGCGATGGGAAAGAAAGGGTAGACCATGGTGGCCAGTAACGGACAAAAAGCATAGAAGTGAATTACTGGAAAGGAAGAATAGATCATGGTAGTCAGTGATGGTAGAGAAAGAATAGACCATGACGACGATTGATGGGAAAGAAAAGATAGATCATGGTGACCAATAAGTAATACCTCGAAGGACTGACGGTGGCAACTGATAATGAAAATGCAAAGAATGGATCACAGCAACTAACAATGAAGCCGCTAAGGACAGATGATGGTGGCCATCAACAGAACTACTCAGCATAAGTTGTCTCAGAACCTGATGGAGCTGTGCCGCATACACCACACAAGGCCTGGAGAGACTGCACAGAATAGGCCATGCTGTAGCCGGATTAAACTGTTTAGCTATGAGCTTGTCTGCCGTCATCTTGTAGTCGCTTATCCGTCCTCTGTGTGGGATAGTTTAGGCACATTTAACCACAGCACTTTTGAGCAATAATGTAATTTGTTTTGGGAGTGCAGAAGAATCAGAAGAGTTTTACAGACTCTGCCTGCTACCCAGTGTCTACAGTCTCTGCTTCCTGCTCCCTTCTTTCTCTCCTGCTTCAACGTCTCTTTACTGCATCTTTTTTTTTCCCCTCATCTTCTCCGTCTCCAATCTTTGCTTCTGGGACCGAGCCTTTGGGTTGGTTTTCAAAGACCAAGATGGGCGCAAAGCAGGAGAAAGCCATCAAGTGCTAGCGAGAGCCCTCAAAGCCACACCGATTAATATTTCAGCTTTCTCCTGGGGTAGCTTAGGGATTAACTGCTGATTCGGCCTGACAGGTGCCACACTTAAGGGGCCAGGCTCCTCCCACAGCAGCCATGGTCTATTGGAATTAAGGGGACCGAAGTTCACGCCCATCAGTGGTAGATATCGTGTACGCCATTTCGCCGCTGCCTGTGCTCAGACTGGGCCTTTGGCTGCTCTATGGCACATACTAGTACTGACAGAACCAGTCTGTAACCTTCCATCTTATTCAGCAGAACCATCCTCGGAGCCTGTGCCGCTAAGCGCTGTGTAGAGCGGTCCCATCATGAGACTCAATACAACTTACATTCCAGGCGTACCAAGTTGAAATTAAATGTCAAGTATATAGCCTCCCACAAGATTGACATTAAAATATAGATCTATTGTAAACAATGCTTTCCTTTAGCATCGCAGAAGGAAACAGTTACCCAGAGTTAGTTGCAGGTGTGGTAACGCGACTGTTAATTAGAGCGCTAAAGGGCATTTTTGCGATCATTTAAATGACAGTAGTCCGGAATTGACTTCTAGTGAGAGGAGTCTGAGTGTGATGGGCCTTTATGTGTTGGCTAGAATATGACAACATATGCATTACCATTCCGCCTGGCATTATTTGCACGCAATTCAAATACCAGGAAGTTGGCATTTTTGATTTTGTGTTGGAGAAAGGCGCCCTACCCTCATCTCAACCTTCCACCGACTTCATTGTTACAGAAAGGTGAAGGCCTGCCCGCTCCAGTGTAAGACGAAGGAGGCCTGCCCACCTCGTGATCTTCCACTAACTCCATTGTTACAGAAAAGAAGGCTTCCCCCCCCCTCTTAAATTTCCAGTTAATTCATAGTTACAAAAAGGAGAAGGCGTACCCACCTCTCACCCTTTTTCTAAATCCATTTTTACAGAAAGTACAAGGCCTGCCCGCCTCTCAACTTTCCTCAGCCTCTATTGTTACAGACAGTAGGTCTAACCAATTCCCAACTTTCTGTGAACTCATGTGCTACAGAAAGAAGGCCTCACACTTCTCTACCTCTTAAAAGTCCATTATTACAGAATGTAGGCCTGCCACCCTTCACTTCCCACAGCCTCTATTGTTACAGAAAGTAGGAGGTCTAACCACCTCCCAACCTTCTGTGAACTCAACTGGTACAGAAAGAAGGCCTGTCCTCCTCTCACCCTTCCACTAATGCCCTTAATAGAGTACAAAGGTCTGTTCATCTCTCAACCTTCCACTGGCCTCTTTAGTACATAAAGGAGGAAGACACAAGAAGGCCCGACCACCTCTAAACCTTCCGCTACCTCCATTATTATAGAACACAAAGGTCAGACAAAAGAAGGCCTGCTCCGCCTCCAACCTTCACTAACTATTGTTGCAGGAAAGCCAGGAGTACCCATGGCTCAACCTTCCAACAACTCCAATATAAGAATACAGAAGATGGGTCTGTCCGCCTCGCACTCGTCGACTTACTCTATCGCTACACAGTGGAAGGCCTGCCCACCTCTCAAACTTCTGCTAACTCTATTGTTACAGACAGGAGATAACCCGCCACTCAACCTCCTGCCAACTCCCCATTCCGAATGTTGCTCTTTTTGTGTCGGCGGGCACATCTGCCCTGTCCAGTCTCATTGAGATCTGCACGTGCACCATCCTGATGGCTCCGACAGCCCGGGCCGACTGTGGCTGGGGCTTCACTCTGCCTCCTGTCGGTTCCAGTAGGACATCACAGTGCAGACGAAGATGCGAGTGTACAGACAGGCGCCCCGGGGCCCCCCGTGTCCCATCCGAGCAAGCCGTGCCCCCCGCGCAAATCGCTTTTCACACATGCTTAATTGCAACTGTCAGATGGGTTTCTTACCTCTGTTTTTTTTTTTCTTCTTTTCCGTGATTGTCATAGCAATTCTACTTCAAATGCAGTTTGTTTCAGCGTCTATTGGACTGCCATTCAGATAAACTGACATCAAAATGCTGTATGTTACAATCATTGGCAACTTTCCAATACCTTACATGAAACTGGTTCTCCTTGAAAATATTTAACAACATATTCCTAAAATGGTTTCCAATAACACTCCAAAAAATGTGAGGCGTACAATAACCACCCACACTCCTTGTCTCTAGAAATGGTCATTGACTCCCAAAAATGCTAACTAAATGTCTCCCCCCTCTTAAATGATTAATAAACAATATTCGCAATGGGAACTGTCCTGCAAACCCCCAAAACAAAGCCGAACGTTATCCCAAAGCCTACCTGCAATGCATATAAATGTTGAGCATGCAAAAAAAAAAATTCTACTGGATTTGCTACGTGTACTGGTGCATTCTGGGAGTGAATACTGTGTTCTTTGGTAATTGACTCTCCTCTACCTTGGCGTCACTGCCGCATCTGGCACGCTGATTTTCTGCTGGGTGCCAATTTTTATGTAGGTCATGGTCGAACTGTCCTCTTGTCTACTACGCAACCATAATATTTGTCTGAAATGTTGAAAAAATAGTGGAAAATATAAATGTAAAATAATTCCCAAAGTGTACAACTGTCGTAAGGCCGCTAGAAAACACCCCCACGGGCCACAATACTCAAATAGGATTACAACAGAAACGGGCTCAGCCATATTGTAGATGCCTTTCTCAACAACAAATGGCTTCCAAAGGAAGTTGGGAAACTTTCAAATTTGAAAGTGCATTGCCCTTTACTTTTTGATTTATATTCTAGACCACGAGGAAGTATTTTGTCGCCAAATTTTGAGGCCTAAACAGCCAATCACAAATAAGGAATGGGGCATCTTCTGCAGGCAGTATCTGTGAATCAGTCACCAAGTTATACAACAGAGGCGCAGTTTGGCCAGAAGCCAATCTAACTCACTGAGTCCGGATGAAAGCGCTCAATGGGCACACGCTGTTCAGAAACTGAGCTGGCCTATTGTGGACAAGTTGTAGTGTTTTGATCAGGTGCTCTTGTACTCCCAGGTAAAGGGCACTGCCATGGTGTACTTGGTTGAATATCTTGACAGACACTTAGCCTGCCTCATTTGAACCATAGTAAAAAGACAGAATCGTCCTCAACTGCTTCAGCTGGAAGAATCAGGCACTTCAAACGGAGAGCTGTTCTCTCAAGAGAAGCTGTGCACCCCACGTAGGGCCTGGATACTTACCCCTGCGTGATTGGACATGGCGGTACTGACAAGTCAGTCTCATGGCAAGGGTAAGATGGGATCACGTCATCACTCTGGTTATGGATGGGTTTGACAGAGTTAAAAACAGTGAGTGTTACCACGAAATCAGCGTGTGGTACATTCGAGGGACAGTGTTTATAGTAAATGAGACCTGGTTCTCTTTGTGTTCTCCGGCTGAGGGGTTTTCTGTAGTGAAGCAATGAGTGTTGAGCTTGTGTTGATGAGGAAACCTCATTGATGGGCACATGATATCAAGCCAGCTGCCTGCCATTTGTGTGTGGCACAGTCAAATCACACTTTTTAGTTAGGGAAGAGATCTTTGTTTCCTCTGCTACTTTGAGCGCCTCCTGAGAGCCACTGGGTCAAGGTTCCAAAGTTGGGTTTCTGCAGGCATTTGACATGTAAAGCCATGTTCACAGCAGGTCTGCATTCAATCTCTAAAAAGATTCAGCTCAGTGAACATAAACTTACTATCGAACGTCTGAGCAGGTGGTGAAAGCAATTTAGTTGTCCACTTGCCTTCGTTCATAGAAATGAACAATTTGGTTCCTGCTTAAGCAATGTAGGAGATTGGTAGAAAAAAACAGATCTGTAAACCTGTGTATGAAAGGTGAATATTTATTTACACCACTATATTAGGAGATGACCAAGAACACTTGAGGTTCATCAAAGCCAGCTTGCTTGTCCCTTGCCCTCCATGGGCTGAAGACCTCTTTGGCCTGATACTCTAAAAGCCATGTCACATTTTTCATCTCCCATAATGTGAAATACCCTCTGCGCTATGAGTGGCTGTCAGTGATTCTTCAGTTCCCCTTGTTCTGAATACCTGTAAGAGAGGTGCCTCAACACCTCCTGCTCTCAGAACATGTGGGAGGGGCTCTTGAGCCCCCATGTACTCTGAGCATGTTTGTGTGTGAACTTTTGTAGTGCACTTACTTCCTTATTGCCTGTTATGCAGACTGGCTTGTAGGGCAGGAAAGAAGGACCTCCACTTCTGTACGCCTTGGACAAGGTGCTGTACAGGGCCCCAGCTGTGGTTCTGAGTCTTCATTTCTGTTTCCATAGTTTGCATACAGGTGTTCTTTGGCCTGCCTCTCTTCCGTTTGCCTTCTGGGGTCAGTGGAGAGCTTTTCTTGTGATGGAGTCTTGTTCTCTTATGATGGTATGTCCGATTCATCTACATCTTTTTCTCATATTGATGGTCTATGCTCTCTTGCTTGCACCTGGTGAGCATTTCCAGGTTAGAGATGGTTTGTGGCCTGAAAGTACACAAGATTCTTCTCAGGTTACTGGTGTGCAAGGCTGACAGTTTGGCGATGTCACTTTTCGCCATCTACCAGCATTCTGATCCATACAAGGGTGTGGACAAAATACAGCTCTGGTAACGCCTCAGCTTGGTGTTGGTGCTGTACTGAGATGACCTCCACACATTGTTCAGTATCCTGAAGGCATTCCTGGCCTCGTTCACTCTTGATGTCACTGCCTGCCCCTCCATCATGTCTGATAATACTGCCTAAGTAGGTGATTCTTCAGTTATGGCTAGGTTTACTCTCCATCCACCTTGATTGGCGAAGGGTTCTTCAGGGCCACTTGCTGTGCATAGACGTATTTTCCTGTATATGCTTGTGTGTGCAAGAGAGCATGGTTAGGTCAACTGCATTGTTAAGGCCCTCCACTGTAGGGAACAAGGTGCATCGCATACCTCCCGCTTGGTCTTCTGTTGTGCATCGCATCACCCAGTTGATCTAGATAGAAAAACAACACTAACTTCATGCATCCCTGTACACCTAGCTATAAATCAGTGCAGTGTATATTAGAAGGGGAGGAGTCATTGAAGCAAGAAATGGGGTGGGGTCAACACAGAAGCATGGTTTATGCCAAGACAGCAACTGGATACAAGGATTAGCTCATCGCTTTTTAGGTGCAGAGGTGTGAATGTAAGGCAGCTTATGGGCTGAGCGGCGCTGGGCCGAGGGAGGGGGTAAGATTGATACAGGGGCTTGGGGTGGTGGGAGGTCATTCTTCAGGTAAGTCTGTAAGGTCTTGGTAGAAAGATATGGGCTTCAAACTCTTTTCTTAGATGAAGGAGGGATGATGCTTGGCAAATTTCAGTTGGGGTGGAGCGGCATTTAAGAGCATTCATTCTCCCATGAGCTGTGGGTGGTGAGAAGGGTACTTCAATGCGACATTTCTCTGAGCAACTGTTGAGGGACTGTCCTCCATATTGCAATCCCCCCCCATGTGCTCCGAGTGAATGCAACAGTATCTCCACCCCCTGCAATAGTATGAACGCTCCAGTGCGATAGGAATGTTCTTGAAGTGACCCTGAGTGGGATTCTTCATGCTCCCTTTGCATGAACACTCCTGCCAGGTGTTGTAGGAGATCTGAAGTTACTCTTAGCATGTTCTTTGTCAACACATTGAGATCTGGCCACTCTGTAGGCCAAGCCATGCCCACAACTGCTCCAAGGCACAAGAGGCATCGGACAGTGTGGACTTTGTTACAAGTGGTCAAAGGAGTTTCACATTCTCACCTGTGCCCAAGCACAGCTCCGCAGAGAAGACCGTCTCGCAAAGACATACTCTGGGCAGCTGTACAAGCAGGCGTTTCGTGCACGCCACGGTAGAAAATTTACAAACCCGTCTTTTTAAGCTCATTCATGTTTCTAGAGGACCACCTCCTGCTGGTTGAGACCCCAGATATGCCAAAAACATCAGCACTCTGGAAAAAGGATGGAGAGGTCCAAAAAAAAAAACCGGTTGGTTAGCACACTAGGCCTTCACACACACGGGATGATAACCTGAGCCCACACCTCCTACCGTCCTCCGGAAATGTTTCAAACAGTTTTGTAAGCAGGTCTGTGGTGCTGGTGCACTCAAATCGTATTGGATTACATCAGCTCCTTAGAAAGGCTCCTACTCACTAGGCTGCAGCCTAACCTGCAGACACTCCTACAGTAGGAGTTTCAAAAACTCATTGGATACTGGCACCTTCTTTCCAAACCTTAATGTAATGAGCTAAGTAAGTGCATAGTAAAGTGAAGTGCCCTTATCCTCATGGCCGCCAGGCGCTGATGTGTAACACCACATTTTAATGCCTCTCTTCCAAATCCACACACCCCATCTCCCTTGGACTGAGATGTACACTGATTACATGTGTAACAACGTATTTCGTTTGAGGTGTCCTTGCTAGGTGGACTATTTTAAGAAGCATAATTGCCATCCAGTGAGTCCACGTAAAAGCCACTCTGTCTGAATGCGTGGTCAATTTCAAAATCTGATAGGGGCCTCTATTGTTCTGGAACTTTGGCAATAGCACAAAAACTCAGTTGAAAATTGGCTCATCTGAAAAGGGTTTATTAACTCTTTCTCCACTTCACCAATTTCTTACTCTTGGGAAAATTCTACAATCTTTTTAAATAAAATAAAATAAAAATTGCACAATTTGAAAGGTATATACACTTCACTTTTGCCTAAATTGTTCACTAAATAAACTTAGATACTTCAGAAAAAAATGCTCTGTTTAACTATTTTTTCTCAGTTTGCCCTCTCAAAATTCTTGATGCCTTCATGGTGTTTTATGTATTGTACATTTTCTTTTTGAAATGCAGATTGGGCTTGCGAGTTGAATTCTAGAAAATGTACTGAGGTCTTCAGGGGCATTGACATCTAGCAGAGTTACTCAGTCAAAGGTAGCCACTGAAAATACTAAAATACTATCAGATTTACCAAAGGTATTTAGTTTCATAGGCTGGAAAGTAATCCCAATTTGAGCCTGATGCCCTTCGAAGGCCAGAAGTATTGGGTCATTTCTGTAATGACTTTATTACCTATATTCAAGGCCACTGGAATTACTCGATTCTGCGGCCGTGGCATCTTCTGCTTAATTATTGGTTTGTTGGACTTGCCACGTAGTCTATCTTCTGCATACTTTGCAGTTTTTAACAAACCAGTTTTTATTTCTAGCTCAAACGGATCAAAGGTTATTCTAAATGCTACCACACGTGTTACCATGCTGTGACAGGCCTTTTTGTTGTCCAGAGATAGGTCACCGTTCAGTCACTGGTTGCTATATTTAGATGTTAAACTGATATTAATGAGGTGAAAACTTTGCCTAAACTGTATTACTTGGAAAAAGTGGCAAAAAAGTGAAGTATTATCGCTTCAAAATGTGCTGCATTATGCCGCATAATTTGCCTTCACTTGCTGCATAATTTGCTCAGCCCAGCTGCATAATTTCTTCTTCCCCGCCACCTAATTCCAGCGGCCCTGCCTATGTTGCAGCTCTACTGCTGCTGAATTCTGCCGTGACATTCATATTTCGATCACGTTTGCCCATTCGCTACGCGATAAGCATCAGAACCATTAAGGTCTAAATTGTCTGTAGCAATTACAAGCAGTGGCGTCTCTAGATGTGACTTTTAGGTTGCACACTATGGGCTACAGATAAAACTGGAGGGGGGGTCACCTGGAAAAGGACAATCGCTTGTCTCTGTGCACCCATATAGAAATGTATACACTCATACGTTTGCTTAAAATGCTTAAATGTGGCTTGGTACATATTTCCGCACATGTATATGCATACACATACAAAGTCATGTTTCAACATTTGATTATATGTAGGCTTGCATATAAACAATTGCGTCTACGCAGTGAAAGGCAGTTGGGTATAACGTGCATGGATGGCTCTGTTACATTCACCATCTTTGGAGTGGGCACAAGGAGGTGGGGGGGGAGAATAAACAGGGCCCCCCATTAGAGACCCCACTCATTACACGCTCCTTCTGGAGGGGGTGGCAATGGCGCCTGTGCGCGGATCCGACGGCGGCCGAGCAGCCCCTCGCCTCCCAGGCTCTGACAGGA
The DNA here is from genome assembly GCA_963921515.1 of Calotriton arnoldi. Classification (NCBI taxonomy): domain Eukaryota; kingdom Metazoa; phylum Chordata; class Amphibia; order Caudata; family Salamandridae; genus Calotriton; species Calotriton arnoldi. Next base: position 78,928 of record CAWUFW010005791.1, on the reverse strand, counting down.
TGCGCACGCCCTGCCACGCGCCGGGCCCGGCGCGCGGGAACCCTTCCTCTCGTCTCGCGCGCCGCAGGATTGAGGCGCTGTAATCCGCGCCTAAATGGCATGTCCGCCGTTTGTGTAGCGATTCAGCTATCGGAGCCGACAAGAGGGGATTAGTGAGAGAATGGTGTGCGGGCGGAACCTGCGGCACACGCGCGAGCTTTTAGTGCATGGCGGATAATGTACAGGCCAGGGGACCTGATCCCTTATAGTCACTGGGGACGCAATCCGCTTCCCCTGCGCACGTGCGCCCCTGTAATCCTTTGCCCTTCATCTCCCTATCTCTGGCGCTCACTGGATCTTTCCTGTCTCTCTATAAAGATTTTATTGTATTTCTCTGTCTCGCCATTTTCATTGTCCATCTGTTTTTCAGTCTGTCCTTCCCGCTCCAGCACTGCCCATGCTCTCTCTGGCCGTCTCCACACACGTCTCTCTCCAGTCAGCCTCTTGTTTCTCTCCCTTTCTTCTTGGATCTCCAGATCTCTCTCTCTCTCTCTCCTGCCTACCTGTTTCTCTCTCACGTGTGTCTCTCCTGTCTTATCTCTCTCGCGTGTCTGTCCCTTGCTCGTTTATCTCTCTGTTGCTCTGCCTTCTTGGCAGTCTTTTTCATCTTCTTCATTTTCACCCACTGTCTCGGTTTCTCGTGCTCTCTCTGGAGTCTGCTCCCTCTTCTCTCATCCTCTCTGTCCGCCCTCTTTCTCTCTTGATGTCTCTATCTCGCCCCTCTCTCTCTTGTTCTCGCTGCCTGTCCCTCCTCTCTCTTGTTCTCACTCTCTGCTCCATCGTCTCTCTCGCTCTCCCTGTTTCTTATTCTTTCCCCCCCCCCCCCTTGTCAAGTGTTCTCTTCGAATGTCTTTCTCTCTCCTTTCTCTCTGTCTCTAGACCGACGTCTCTACGGTCTCGATTACTTTGTCTCCGCCATTCTTTCTCCCTTCTCCTTCGTTAGCTTTCTCTTCCTTTTCTCTTCTTTTTCTCTCTTATGAGTCGATTCCCACAATCTCTCGGTCTTTTTCACCCTCTCTCTCTCTCCTCCCTATGTCCCTCTTACCCTCTTTCTCACCCTACACTCTCTTTTCCACTCCTACCCCTCTCTGTCGTTCCGCTGTATCTTTTTTAAATCTTTATTTCTCTTCAGCTGCTCTGGTTTCTATCCCTCTCTGTCTAGTTGGCTCACACGATCTTGCTGTGACTGCCTCTGCTTCTCTCCCCCTGCCTCTATACCCCTCTCTCTCAGACTGTCTCTTTCTCTCACTAGTTCGTTGTGTTCGGTGTCTCGCTGGCTAGACCTCTCCCTGTCTAGCGTCTCTCTCGCAGCCTGCAGTCCGTGGCTCCCTTCAACTCCTTCCTCATATTTTATTCAACCCCACCCCCGACATACACAGCGGCCCCTCCTGGCAGTGTTGGGAAAGTCCTGGTAAATCGCATACACCCCCACCTCGCGCCAAGGGGTGGGGGCGTGGCCTTCTGTGGGGTGTTGGCGCGAGAGATGCCTGGCGGAGGACAGGGAGTTGGAAGGTGAGCATTATGCTAATGCAGTTATGTCCCAGAGACATTTAAAAAAATATGAATATGCATCTAATTTACGATTCCGCATTCCCCTTTGTGGAAAGCTACTGGTTATTTTTGTTAAAATAAGGCTATATGAGAGTGCGCGTGAGAGGAAGGGAAGGGTCTGGGGGCAGGAGGCAGTGAGAACAGAACTGCAGCCAGAGTGTCACGGGCCTTAGTGCAAGGAAGGACATGGGCCTCCTAGCTGCTGTTTGAATGATAAAATACAGCAATAATCAGGGCTCAGTGCCCCCCTCAGGGCTCCGGTGCCACTGCACCTGTTGCACTAGAGAGGCGAGGGACCACGAGGACGTGATTTAGTGAAACCGGAGGCTGTATGTGTCAGAGGGGAGAGGAGGATGTTACAGAGAAGGGTGAAAAGGTGAGAGAGGGGCTGATTGAGGGAACGGGTAGGTGAGAGGTGGGTGTCGGAGAGAGGGGGGCATTTGGAAAGAAGGCTCGGCCGTGAAAGCAAGGTGTGAGAGGAAAGTGTGAGAGTGCGGTGGTGTGAAGGCGAGAGAAGTAAGGCGTACAAGAGGAAATGTGGAAGAAAGTGACAAGCATAGAGGAAGGAAGAAAAGGTTAAGAAGATGAGTGGAGGAGTGCAACAGAAGAGGGTGTCAGCGAGTGAGTGGAGGGTGTGGGACAGAGGAAAGGGTGAGAAGGGGGAGGAGGGTTGTGAGGAGCAGAAATGATACCAACTGGTTCAAGGGAGAGGCGGTGTAAGAAAGAAGATTGACATGCGAGATAGATTAGTAAGCACTGCCAGGTAGGGTGATGCGGATGTCAAGAGTGCCGCTAGCAGGGACGAAGGGAGCTAAAGAACGATGGTGGATACAACCCAGATCTGTGACTGGGGGTGAGTGTCTGAAAAGTTTCAGCGCTCCGTCCATCATCTCCTTGTGTTTGTAGCAGGGGATGTAGCACTGACCCTACAAGCAGTTAATGTGACCCCAATGCAAGAGGCAGTGGTAAAAGAATTGGTCCTCAGCTGGGCAGACACAATCTTTTCGTTGCCCTAGGAGCTGGAGGCCAGTAACTTAGCCTGTGTATCTTTTACTAGGATCTGTACTGTGCAGTGCTATGACAATGCCCAGACAACCGCATGGCCCTCATGATGCACCTCTAGAATGAATGAATGAAATGGCATTTATATAGCGCACGAATACTCCAAGGAGTGTCTCCGCGCTGACCGTGTAGAAGGAAAGTCTGCTCTCAGCTAAAAGTGATCGATTATTCATTTTGCTGAAACAGCCATGTTTTTAATTTTTTCCTAAAAACAGGGAGCTCTGGAATGGGCCGGAGCTCTTTGGGGAGTTTATTCCAGGTCTTTGGGCCAAGGAAAGAGAACGATCTTCCGCCTGTTCTTTCCCTGCAGACTGACACATTGCACTGATATCTCAATACTGAGACTGTCACGAGGGTCCCATGATGTACCCCTGTACTGACCTGCAGCAAGCACCGGTATCCCAGTACTGAGACAAGAACAAGTACACTGATGAAAAATATCAACCAAGTAAGATTGGCAGTAGAGCTCACACGTTCATTCATATTCAGCTCAGTGGATTAAGCACTTGCGGCAGAGTGCTGTGTATAGCCTACATGCTGTGCATGTTCTGTGAGAGAGGGAAGCTTGCACTACCGTTACCATGCTGCGCCTGTTCTGAGAGGAAGGGAAGCTTGCACTACGGTTACCTGCACTGAACCTGTTCTGTGGAGGAGGGAACCTTGTCTGTGCTGTTGTCCCACTACACCTTTACTGTTAGGAAGGGGGCCTTGCACTGCTGCTGTCTGATCTGGATCTAATTTGGGGAGAACATAAGCTTTCATTTTGTTCTACAAGAGGTATACCGTTCTTTGAAGAAGGACGGTGTCTTTCATTTCTCTGCTGCTACTTCTATTTTAATGGCGGATGAAGACACAGCACCAGTTGTATTGGGTGATTTAAGTCACAGTGTGGACTCCCACAATATGTGATCAGTTTCTTATCTCCCTATTGGCGCCTCACCGTGACCCACCTTCATCCAGTTCTGGATTTTTAGCTAACAGCATTTTGCGCTGGAATTTTTAAACATACTTACAATGAAAAAAGCAAAATTACGAATTAGATAACGCAACGCATTGTTCAGGATGCAGAGGCATTCCACAGGTACAGGCTTTACCTTTTTTTCTTGTTTTGCACATGAAACAAGCCGGGTTTTTTTTCAGATTTTCTGTACTTTCCTTTCATGCTGGGAAAGTCCAAATGGCAGAGCAGAAGATTCCATTCCAGGCTCATAGGTGTACATCAGATTGCTAATGGGCGGACATTCACGCCTCCTGAAAACAATGGGGCGCGCTAAAAAGCAGCATTACACAACAATGGCACCAGTAGACTTTGAAGAAACTTGTCACAGTGGGAACTCATTTAGAACCGCAGAGTATGCGGTGCCTGAGATAACGTGGACCCCCTGCAGCCCCACTCCACCTTGACCGTGTCTCCATCAACACATATCCAAAGTGACATGAACCAAACTGCTGTAGTAGTGGCATTCCTGCGATTTTACAGGTGCCGCCTGCAGCACCCCATGGCATGCAGTGTCAATGGTTTCAGACATTAGGTGGTGATAGGACCAGCTACATCTGTCCATGTAAATCAGAACTCCTGAGCCCCCGTAGTTCATCTGTGCAATGCAGTCGAGTGACCAGGCCATTGCTTGACATTAATGGAGGGTTGAAGTAAGTAAAATGTAACACAGCAGCACATCATAAAGGTTTGAAAATAAACAAAAAATTCCCAAATCGTTTGATACAAAGAGGGGAATGTGGTACCGGGAGTGCCCAGTGTTCCCTATGCATGTTCCTCATGGATTTCTCTAAGGTATTGAAGTCTTTTTTTAGTGTCTGTACCTCTCTCCAAGGTGCTCGAGTCTTTCTTCAATGTGTGTAGCCAGTGTTTTTGCCACAGGTTTTAAGATATATCTTTCGGGCAGTACTCTTTGCTCGTGTCCAAGACGTGGGAGCCTTTCTTCAGTGTACTCCACTAGTGGCACTTTCTAAGATGATGCTTTTTTGTCCTTTTTGAGTAATGACAGTAACCTGTCATTTGCTCAAGATGCTCGAATGTTTCCTCAATATATATACTCTGTTGTTCTGTGCAAGGTACTTAAGGCTTTCTTTAGTACCCATACCCCGTGGTTCTGTCCAAGGCCGAAGTCTTTCTTTTATGTTTGTAGTCTTTAGGTGCAGTGCTGGAAATGGAAAAATACTCTTGGATCCTATAAATTCGGGGTCAAGCCATGGCAGAAAAAAGGGGAGAAGACATGAGTGATGAGGTTGTGAAGGAAGAGTCATGGTGGGCAGAGTTTGACACACATATTTTTTAAAAACTGTAACCTTAACTCATTGGGGGGTGAGTGTCTGAAAAGTCCATAATCTCCTTGTGTTTGCTTTGTTCACCCTAAGTTGGCAGGGTATGCCCAGACGTGGTCCCTTGCTCACTTTGCCACTGGATTCAAGCTAGCCTGGCTGATGAGGGGTGTTACCCCGAAACCGGTCCCAGGATGCTTGTTTCCAGTCCAGGGATGACCTGGCTTGGCGGTTCAGGCTGGACTGTTCCCATGAGGCACAGGGTCAAGACTAATTTGCATATGGCTGGGTCTGAACTAAGGTGGCGAAGTGAGCTAAAGAAGAATGATGGATTTAACCCTGATCTGTGACTGGGGGTGAGTGAAAAGTTTCAGCCCTTCGTCCATCATCTCGTTGTGTTTGCTAAACTCATTGGCAGCAGAGCACAAGTATGATAGTAGATCTGCCCTGGCTTACTCAATTGGCCACAAACAGACTACGTTTCAAATTATTTTAAGAGCTAAGGCACCTGATGTAGCAATATTTGAGTTTTAAGGGCATTATTTCAGTAATAGAAGTCTGGTGGTTAATGCACCCGCTGGAGAAATCTGTGAGCAGTCTTGGCACAGATTTGACTCATCATAAAATCACATAGAGGAGTAATGTGCCTGCCGCAAAGCACAGTGCTTAACATGCAGGTCACCGATTTGTATTTTATGTACACATTTACATTTTATTTATAGTCAGCGGGTTATTGCTCCTGATGCAGAGACCCTGGAGAAATGGCAGGTCACATGTTATAATCTTTGTCGTGTAGCCCCGTGAGCTATAAATCTGCATCAAGGCACTGAATGCAAAGTGCAAGCCAATAGTGTATAACCTTGTCAAAACCATTCCCTATCAGTATCAGAATCGGAGATCAGCTAAAAACACGTGTCAAGCTCCAGCTAGCCCCGGCTAGGAGGAGGCTGAATAAAACGTGTGCTGAAGGGCCTTTACATGAGGCATTTGTTTTGGGAGTAAGACATCTCCCTCAGCCCCCACTGACTGCTGCTCGGAACGCAAAGATGATTGCGCCACGGTGTTTGCTAAATGCACCAGGACAACATCCACCATTTCCCTGAGGCCGCCTTGGACCCAGATCAAATGGCAACTGCTGGACCTGGGATCCAGATGTATACCCCTCTTTGCCAGCGCTGTTTAGGTATGTGCAAGAAGCTGAAATGTTTTTTTGGTCATTCTTTTAATGTCAGCCTCTTGTATTTTTGCCCAAGGTGCTGAATGAAGTGTTTCTCCATTGTTGGTCCCTAGCGGTGCTGTCCACGGTGCTGGAGCTCTGTTTTATTTTTTTGTAAAAGAAAGCTGAAATTCTACTGTCCTGAGCGCCTGTCCATGGTGCTGAAGTTATCTTTGGGGTCGGTTGTTCAATGTTCAGTTCTGTCTGAGATTTAGTGAGGCGTTTTGATATTTCTGCCGCGTGTCTGACAAAGGTGCTGAAATCTTTCTTCCATCGTTGATTCAGGGCTCTGTCAAAGTTGCTGACGTTTTAAAAACGTTTTTGCAATGCCTTGATCCGGCAGTTCTACCATTCCTTGATGCCTTTAAAGTTCAGGGTGCTGAAGTTGTTTTCCCGCCGTCCTCTCTTCAATGTCTTGACCCATAGTTCTGTCCAAGGTGCTCAAGTCTTTCTGTTTCCGTTTTTTTTCTTTTTCTGTACCTCCTGGTTCGGTCTAAGGTGATGAACTAAGGTCCTGAAACCCGTATAATAGTTGTAAAAAATGTAAGAAAATGCAGAAAAATTGGACCTAATTATAAAATAGCCACCGCCAACCAAAGTTACAAGTAACTAGGCTGGAAAAATATCCGTGTAGGAGTCGAGATAAAATTGATCTTACGGCAATTCGAAGCTACAATGTTCTGAGGCCCTGCATCTGTTTGCACATTGAATGGCTAGGAACTAGATTCCAAAGCCTGCGTCTGGCCGAGTCTACTCGCCAAAACTGGATGTTTGAAGGCAGACTTCATTTGAAAGTGGCAGTAAAAGCTCTCCGAGGCCGTTCTTGGAGAAGCACTCCCCCTGCCTCGCCATTCTTGTTCCTGGCTGCTTAGCACCCCTGGGCCTTCCTGCTCCAGTATCTTGGACTCACCCAGGCATATGCGATATCAGTGCTGAATTTGAGCCAGTGGTTGCAGGTGGGGTCAACTAGTACTCATTTTTGGGGACCGCCACTTATTTTTCCTCATCAGACATTGCCTAGAGCAAGAGAAAAAAACACACCAGGGGAAAAGAAGGAGGAAGAGAAAGATGGACAAACTGTGGCAAAGGGAGAGAGTCAGGATGAAAAAAAGCCTGCAAGAGTGTGAAAAAGAGGCAGGGAGTGTTGGGGTGGATTGAAGAGACATGAGGTGGAATCAACACTACACAGCCTTGGTATTTGGTAGATCGACTTTTGATTGGGGCAACTGCGGGCCTCTGACAAAAACTTAAGACTTTGGCACTTATTCTTTTACAAATTAAGCACTGCAACACTCTTATCACCCAGTCACTTCTCCCGGCTCGCCAAAAATATGTTCACAACCTCGCTTCTTCTCTGAATGATGCGTTGTCTGCTGTGCAGCAAATTTTTCTTTATAACTAGGTTTGCGCTTTATAAGTCACACAAATAGTATAGGTTGTATACTACTTATCACCATGTATTTACAAAAATTGGTTTTGACAGGAGTCCACGCAGTTTGGTCCACGGGTCTATATTGGAATCGGTCCATATATGTGCTTAACAACCTATACTAATCACATACATACCTCCTTACACCGATCCAAGTGGGCTAAATGCGCAGATAAGAGAATGGCTAGAAGAGCAAAGCCTGAATCATGCACCAGTGACAGACTCATGCAGTAACTTCACTGCAGCTCCCAGAGCCACACGGTCTGCTCAATGTCCCCCTGTATGGAGCGGAGAGTGGTGAGGCCTGTCACCCTAATCAGAAAAGCCAAGACCGTCAAAGTAGCCAGCCGAGCTGAAGCTGACGCTGTTGCTGGCAGTTTGGGGTCACATTGTACTTTTATGAACAGAAATCTGAAGGTAAGAACCATAGCAAGATGGAAAATACGGACAATGAGCAGAACAGGATTGAGATGCACTGGCAGAGCTGTGCTTGGACATCATCCTTGCTATGTCAGAGGATGCTGGAGGAGGCCATTAGCAGGAATCTTGTGTGGGTCCCAGTACTGAAACCGCAGGCAGTGTTGCAGGTCAGGTCAGTGACATATGGGCTTCAGTACAGTAATGGTGCAGGTCCAGCCTGAGGTGCACCAGCAGGTTTGTGTTGGGAGGTCAGTACTGGAATAATTTGGGGTGCCACTGGTAAATTCTAAGGTGCATTTGAGATCGGTATGTGGGTGACGTAGCTAGGGGTTGTTGCCAGTCAAGAGTGAGATCCATTGGTAGAGCTGTATGTAGACCCCAGTACTGGTATAGCAGGGGCTGCTGCTGCCTGCGAATGAGGTTCATCAACCGAATTGTGTTTGTATCCATGTGATACAGTGTAGCAGGGCTGCTGCAGGGGCATTTTGAGGTCTGTGTGGCTCTAGGTACTGTAACAGGAGGGGGTGCTGCAGGTCAGTATTGTGGTGCATTGGGTCACTGTGCTTTGTGTGACATCTAGTCCTGGAAGAACAGAATGCCACAGTTCCTGATTGCTGTGCCGGGGCAGTAATGGAAGAGCAGGGGGCGCTACAGGTCAGGATCCGGGAGTTCTGGAGAGCTGTGTGTTGGTTCCAGTGCTGGATGAACAGGGTGTGCTGCAGGTCATGGTTGAGATTCTTTGATGCAGTTGTATGTGTGTGCTGCAGGTCCAATTAGCTTGCACTGGGAGGGCTGGGATAGAGAAGGGGTAGCATCTCAGCCCTGAGCTGCACTGAAGAGCTGTGCATGGGCCTCAGGCCTAGAACAGCAGACGGCAGCTCAGTATTGAGGTGCTCGGTAGAGCCGTGTGGGTGCCAGTGGTAGAACAAGAGCCAGTGTGTCGCGGTTCCCCATATCTCCTCCCCACCTGCCATTCTTCCTGAATTATTAACGTCCCGGAAGAAGGGCTGTCGCTGTCACCAGCCTCCAGTATTGATGGAGCTGACTCTTCTGATTAAAAACCGTGAGTCGATCCCCTGTCCGCACCCACAGATTTCTGAATGCAGGTGGGTGGCTGGCAGGTCGGCCTCCATCAGGCTTCAGAGTAATGCCTGCCGCTTGGGCAGGGCACAGGCGGCTGCCCTAATATCCAGAATGTGATGGGAACTGTGACATGGGTTAGGTGCATGCAGGGCAAACTGCCCTGGTTTACCAGAACTCTCTTTACATAGCCCTCAGCATAGCCACCAACCATATTAGTGTATATCGGAGGGTCTGCCCTGTGGGATGGTAAGAGGGGACCTGTGTCTCTCTCAACCTGCAGTGCTAGGAACAGGCTGGGTACCAAAGCGCTGGGAAGTGTATGAATGTCTGATCACTGCTCATGTTTTCTACCTCTTTTCTCAACCCCAACCCTTGACCCCCATCATGAGTATTCTCTCTAAACCTTTTCGCCTAACTGTATCTACCTCACTCTGACCTTTCCAACACCAATTGCCTACGCTTAACTGCCCTGTTTAAATCACTAGCCATCCTGAGAGAACCTTTCACTACCACTAGAGCACCCCTAGGGTAAGTCTTGAGGGGTGAAGCGAGTGGTAGGTGAAAGGCCCGGCAGGTACACCTTTGTGTTTCCTGCCCAGGTAGTGAGGAATACCCATGTGTGTTTTCACTACCTATGAGGTTTGCTCTTCTCATAGGCTAACATGGGGAAATGGTTGGAATTACTTCAAGCTGCAATAGTGGATTGCAGGGCAGTAGCCTCATTGTGGTTCCTATCATTGGATTCACAATGATAAACCCTTTCCTTTGGTAAAGTTGGTTTTGTCATTATTAGCTTAGAAATGCCTCTCCTAGAAAGTGGGAATTTCTCTGCTCCAAAACTCTTTCTGAGCATTTTAGCTTGACTCCAGTCCACACAGGAGGCTGGGGGAGCACATCTGGGCATTCCCCAGGGACAGCTATAAAACATTGGGCATGCAACTGGAATGACAGACCTCTGCCATTTGAGGGCCTGGTGGGATAGATTGGAGGAAGAGGTTTTGACACTTAGCCTCTGGAAGCCAGATCATGGTCCCGCTAAAGATTAAGATTCCACTGTCTCATGGCAGACGGGACTGCCATTTAGGAGAGACATCCGTGGTTCAAAGGGAGGCCCTCTGAACCACCCCCACTTCAAAGGCACACTGCAGTATAACTACTGGTGCCATACTTCAACAGGGCAGAGATGCACTTGTTAGGACATAGGACGGAGAACCTGGAACTGTGTAATGCACTTCCAGAGGAATCTGTTGTGCACAAGGAGGATTACTACCATTGAAAGGGACCGTGTGCCCTTACTGAATAGTGGCTGGCCTGGCTGACTACCTGCTGCTGTGTGGCACCAAGTAGTGTGTTCTACAAGGGCTTGTTGGCCTGCCCACTGTTCTTTTGGAGGTCTCAGGGACATCAAAGATCTCCTACAAGGGACCCACACCATCTACTTGTGACACCTGGAGCGCGATGCCCTCCTAAGTTTTCACATCGTCTGCTGGATGGTAGCGTAAGCGTGGAGATAAGACTTGTGCCTGGAGACCAGGTTGCCTTGTGTGGAGTCTCAGAAATCTTGCCTGCATCTAAGACGTGTGGCCCCTGCATTGTGGGGACTTCAGCACGCATAAGTGTCTTGTTGGTGGTGAGCGGATTCAGCAGTTGCCGGACCCAGCGTGGCCCACTTCATTGATCGAGCTGCATCTCTGTCGTGCAACACGCCGACTGCATGCTGATTGTGTGCGGTGTCTGATCACAGGATGCAACCCTTGGAGGTGGGAGCGTAACCGTAGTAGTACCTTACTCTACCTCGTGAGGCATTGATGAACTTGCGCCTTTGTGTGTTACCAAAATTGTCTGGTGCGACCCATATCAAGGCACACCAGACATTGTGCCCAGATGGCCTGGGTGTGACTCTGATAGACGTGTACCTGACAGGGTGCCTTCTTCTGAGAGGCTCCCCTGTTTCATTTTTCATTTATTAATTGTTCACTTTTTGGCCCTCAGCATGGCAGGACAGCTGCCTTCTCCTCACCTAGCCCAACGATATTGTGTTGCCAGGTAGTATTGCCCGGCTCTGGCTTGGGTAGTGAGAGTGACTGACTGGGTTGAAGGAACCCTTCCGGGATCGATCGGAAGCGGTCAAGAGACTGCCTGGCCCCACTGTGCTTCGCAGAACTGGGTTGGTACCAAAAGACCCTTGTGGAACCCTTTTGAGTGGCAGACTATTGCTCTCAGCCCACTTCTGCTCTGCATCCTGCAAGTGAACATCCTGAGTGACTGCCAAGCCCCCATTTGATGATTGCCTCCTAATTAGTCCTGAATAGGATCTGTCCTAAGTGTGCATAATATTGATGTTATTTCAACACAATTAGCGCCTAGTACTGGTAGTAATATTTCCAAGTGTGATTTATGCCCCGAAATACATGATGTTTATGTTTTGCTGATATTGTATGTGTTGAATACAAACGCTATTTACATACATCACATGTGAAATCTTTTGTGATGCTCAGGGTATTTATTGTGAGTGAGTGCTGTGCCAATGCTTTACACATTGCCTCAGTGCCAAGCTCTGCCCAATGGTGAGCGCAGGTTATACATTGTGTGCAATTGCCCGCCCCTGACAGGAGTGGTAGGCTCTGCCTGGCTGGGGCATCGCCTCAGCCAACCAGAATTTGCCAGTTCGAACACCAGTTATTTTGAGTTTTGCCACGCATTTGTGAGTATAGTTATTCAAAGTATTTCCCATCATTAAATAATTATTTTTTAGGCTATAATGCTTATATCCAAAGTGATATATGCATGATAACATTACATGCAAACACTGCCACACAATTCAAGCTGGCCTTAATTTTTTGTCATCATAAGGAAGAAGGATGATCCGTCCACCCTCCGAATTTGAATCTATGTCTTGCAATTCATAACTGGTCTCTGTAGCTAGTGCTCTACCCACTGAGCTATCCCACTGTCTCTGCTCATGTAATGTGTCACTCCTAAGTGTGGTGAGTTTTTGTAAATGCAGGTTATGTTCCATTTAGTGACCAGATTGTCGCGAATGGGGGGAAGGTCTTTTTCTTGCCTGGGCCCCTCTATGTGGAACTCCCTCCCCCTGCCACTTCGAAATGAAACAGTTTATGGGAATTTCCTAAAGGGCTTAAAAACCTGGCTGTTTAATCAATAGATCCTCCTTCCTCCTTCTGCTCCTGTCAGGCGGCTTCGGGAAACCTTTGGGTAGCTGTTGCGCCTCATAAGAATAAATAACATAACATAACATGCCTCCATCACAGTGTTCCCTGATCTAAGCAGTGTGTGTGATGGTGGCTGGGATACAGTGTCCATTGGATATCTATCCTTGCTGCTTGCAAGTGGATTTGGACCCATGGTGTAGCTTTCAGGCACATCAAGATCCCTTGCATAGCCACACCATACAGGAGTCACCCAGCACCTGTGAGACAGGGATACATTAGTTTTCTCTTGGGCAGAAAAAACATGTACCTAAAGACCAGGCGATGGGATGCTGGGCAAACCCAAAGCTTTGAAAGAGGCGGGCACTGGAAGCATGAGAGCAGTGGAGTGATGCTATGTTTTCACAAGCCTGTGCAGTGAAGAAAGAGGGGGCACTCAGTGAGTGGGGTGAAAGCCAAGCGTTTGAAGAGGGCTGTGAAGCTCACTCTTCGATCCCGTCTAGTCCATGGCAGCTTCCTTTCATCCTTGGGTTTCACAGCTGACCCAGCTGAGTAAGGATTTGAATATCTGAAGTTATGAAGAACCACGAAGACGTGGCTCTTCCCTCCGAGTGTCCATGTTATCATATGATGTCTCAATCACAAGAAGCCATCTTGGGATGTCCATATTCAAGGAAGTTAGCTTATGACATACATTGTTGACTGGCCTTTAAATGAGGGCTCCCAGACAGCTTTATCCACTTAACCCTACAAGCGTGGCTCTCTAGAATGGATGCAAACCGTGCAGGGAGGAGACCGAGAGAATATGCCATTAAAGGGGTCTGCATGAGCCCCAAGTCAAGGGAACGCATGACCAAACTATTGATCGCCTTATGATACAGCCTCATTCATCACTGCCACTGGCTTTTGTCTCTGAAATATAAGTATTGATCTGAAAAGGGCAAGGTGAGAGATTGATCGGATGAGGCTGAGGCTTGGAAGAAATATCAACCCAATCGGCCTGAGGGCTAGAGAGCTCTCTGGGACATCTGGTGGGCCTGGAGAGCCGATCACATGGAGAGCAGTCTCAGGTGTGGCTTGTGGGTCCCCAAAACAAAAGTGTAGAGCCCTTCTTAATGTTGCGTCCTGTGAATGTGCCCAACTGAAGTCTTGTCCTCAGACAGTGAATTTATGTTTCTGGAATTAATGTGCAGATGGGTTCTGCTCCACTGTGGATAATTGTCAGTATGAGACAACTTCTGGGAGCCGTAAATGTATGGTCCTAGCGTTCATGTCCAGATGAGATTTGCTTGTAGTCCTGCAGCCCTAGACATGGGGGCTGCACTGATTGCCCTTCTAGACATTCCGAAAAAAAGGCTCCCTCAAATGAGCGTCCCTGTCTATACGCAGGAGCCCTTTCGGGGGAGTCTACAATTGACTCGGTGATCTTGTGGAACTTATGTCCCGCTTGCAATACCTAATGGGTATCCAAGTGTGGAAACCTTGTAACCCCTGGCATAGCAGAGGGCCAAAACTATCACTTGGGACAGGTTCACTTGATGGTGTCATGTCCGCCTCCATTGATTAGAGAAGGCGGACGGTGGGGAGATGTAGTTATATGGCCTGCCAATGTCCCCTTATTTCATGTGAGTAATATGGGTGGTATTATCCTGAGGATATGTGCTCTCAATACCCCAGCTGTACTTTCTCAAGACGAGTTGACACAAGAGCTGTTTACCATTTAAGGATTGATAATCCGACAGGACACGATACAGTGGGATGTTAACTAACTAAATGAAGCGCGAAGTGTATTGATCACCAATTCTGTTGAATTGAACTGAAAATAATTTCATATTTCAGATCTAAAGCCACTCTGCTATGCAATCATTTTTAAAAGCTACAAACGAAACATCAACGGTCAAATAAAAAAGTGTGTCTATTTAAAATCCTGTTTTTTTTCAAATTTAACACAAAATAGACTTATTGAAAACAAATGCAAACTCTATACTGTATAGTAAGTTTATTTATGAAGTAGCTGCAGATTGCAAACTTTTCTTGGAACAGAACAAAAAGCACAGACCTTTAAAAATGTAAACAATTTGTAAATTATACTGCAAAATTAAATTAATTAACCCAAAATCCACATAAACAAAACTGATTTGAAGTCCTCACTTCATGTGGTACATAAAACCGACTGCAAATAAAGATCCAAAGTCCAAAAATCATTATTTAAAGCAGCATCAAGCCTGACCTGAGGTTCCAAAAAATAAATTTATTTTTAAAATAACTTGAGACTGAAAACTAGTTTTAACATCATGCAAAATGGAATCGTGTGAGAAAGGATTCCAAAATATACGTTGTAGTCAAAGCATGTTAAATAAAGAAAAGTCTTCATTACCATTTTTCGCAAACTGAATTAGATTACAGTTTAACCCAGGGTGATGTATACATTTTCAGTCTGCACGTTATGTGTTTTGAACAGCGATACCCTCTGTGTAAGTTTTCCTTGTTGTGCTGTGCATATCTATGACAGCCACTTAGGGTACCAGCTTCTCCATTCCCTTTTAGGTCTAGCTTTACCACGGAGGTCTCTTATTCCCTGTTGTTACCAATTCTTTAAAATGTACTTAGAGTGGGCTCTGGCTCACCCTGGGGAATAATCTTTCACTTCATGCTATTGGATGTTTGGTGTGAGATTCCACCATCTAGGAATGGCTTGCTTTGGAATGTATGGGGTGCTGGGCTGTCTTCGGTGTGCTAAACAACGTTCGTGCATTTGCCAAGGCTTTTTAAAATTTGAAGACTGAGCAGGTATTTTCTTTTCAAGAAAGGATACATATTGTGTGATGATTCAGGGGTTGAGAAAGACCTCACCAGGAAACCCTAAAGGCAGAAATACTCGCATATCGAAACGCAGCTCCCTTCCCCCCCCCCAAAGATGTACAAAGTTAGTTATGTATGATTTATATTATTTTTGGGGCTTTTAGATGCTGGCTTCAAAGACAATTTGAATAACAAATTCCAGCAATAACAATCATGGTCTTGGTCTCCACCCCCTCTCCCCCTGTATCGCTCATGGGCTAGGGAATGCTTTGATAGCAAAATAACCACCCAAAAAGTAGGGGTCAGCTAACAGCTGATCTGGTGCCATCTTTGTGTCTGACAAGATGGCAACGGGGCAGCCGGCAGCTACCCTTCTGTTCCGTGGCGAGCACACTGTTGCGGGTGATGTAGGAGCAGGCATTTTATAGCTGCCCCTTTTCTGTTCACAGTTGTGCACAGGGTCATCTGCCCCACTCCTCCATGACCCTCAGAATCTTGCAAGACATGGAGTGGGGCAGCTGACAGCTGCCCATGCGCCACGTGATGCTTTGGGCAAAATGGGATATTTACACATCACCCCCTTCATCCTGGGGCAAGGAGAGGAAGTGGAGACATATAACCCCCACTCCCAGCTTTCGGGTAAGGAGAGGGATGTACATGTAAACACTATCATTTTACATAATGTGCAGTGAAACGTGGGAGGCCATATGTACGATACCAAAAATGTTATGACACAAATGTAGTGTGTAGTTTCTGGAATTATACATTACATATTCTGGTACTGCATATACCTTTCTCTGACAAACATATTTTCATACAGGCCTTGAGAATTAGTGAGTGCGGCGGGTGTGAGCTGCTATTAAGGGAGTGCCTTTATCAGAGACAGGAAAAGATTGATTAGGAATGCATAAAATCTGTGCTCCTAACAAAAACAATAAAATGTAATGAACATTGTTCGGCAAGAATGTACTATCTTTTCTTTCAAATGTATCTGTGAAAAGGATGTCCTGCCCTCATCAATAGCAGGGGCAGATCTGTTATATTACAACGTTTGATGAATCACTTTAACATTCATCACTCTGAAAATAGAAGGTTCACTGAACTAATAATTCGAGAAATATTTTTGGCCAAAGTTGTACATTTTAATGCATATACCGTCTCAAGAATTTTAGAAAGAGGTGCCTGAACCCTTCGAAGGGATGAGCCATTATTTCCAGAGTGTGCTCAATATAGATTGAAGATTTAGGATCTGGTGTACAAATGTGAGCTTGCAAACCAGTCAGGGGGTTTGCACACTGACTGGGTTGCAACACCACTTCTATTTTGTGAATGATGTTCTAATCACTTGCACTGCAATATGTTTATTGACAACAGGTGGCAAAACCCTCCACCTAATTAATATGAATGGATATGGGGCTGGAACCCTTTTTTAAACTCCTGGGAAGGGCTGTGAATACAGAGAAGAGGGCTACGAGGGACAGCAAACCTCCAGCCCTGCATTCACAGTCCCTGAACACCAATATTTTTAGGTCGAGCCTGGGCAGCGCAAGCGCTACTCTGCAAGGCATGCTGTATTCAGGTAGGGACTTGAAGCTCCGCCCACTCTCTGCCCATATTTTTTATTGGCTTGTGTCATTGTCCACTGTAAACTGTGGCTGTTCATTGGTCAAAAGGCTTAGTAGTCCCTCCTTAGTACCGCCTTGTCTCATTTTGTAACCTCCCCTTTTGTGAAAAATAAAAGTTGACATTCTGGGGCCACCGTGGGCTCTCCTCAATGCCATCAGCCATCGTTCACAAGGTGGATACTGTCCCCCTTTGATAACTGATCACTGTTATGGTTGCAAACCATTAATACACTATGTACTGACTCGCAAAACCAAGGTGGCCGCCCATTACACGCCCCTTTTCTTTTGAGCGCTATTATGAGGGTCGCAAAAGGCAGTTTGAGAGTCACACTTTTCCAATTCACAATGTGGCCGTAGTACATTATGACAGTTTTTGCATTTGCAATGCCTGTGATTTTTGCTAATTATGGACTTTGTGACCACAAAACAGTTTTTTATTAGGACTACAAGACAATGTGAAAAGCAGAGGGAAGCGAGAATCCGAACCTAAACACTGGATAAGAGACAATAATATGGCATACTACTTCCAAAGGCTGATGAGTTAGGGCAGCGGGTCTTAACCTTTTGAAATCTGTGGACCCTCAATTAAAAATTACTAGAATCCAAGGACCCCCACTGAGTCATTATTGAAATCCGGGGACCTCATTCTAAGCTATTTTGATGATTTGACCCTCAAAACAATGCACAAAAATACTGAAACAAGCATTAATCAAATAAATGATGAAATATTTTATTTAATTAACAAATGTAAAAAAAATCTAATTTTTAATTTTAATGGGAAGGTAAGAACTTTTCTAAATTCAACTAAGACCACCTATTATCCCTACTATACTCTGTTTGATTCACTTGGATCAATCTAAAGATACTCTAAAGATACTAACCAATTTCAAATTGCTTCACATTTATTGAACATTTAAAAATTTCAAATGTTATTTATTTATATATACTTTCTTAATCTGTTAATATTTAACTTTATGAGCTGCCAAATACCCCCGGGTTAGGTGTTGCCGAACCCCAGGGGTCCCTGGACCACAGGTTAAGAACTACTGAGTTAAAGGATGTCTGTTTTCCTGTGAAAAGTACATGCAAGCTAACTTTGCACAAACACAACCCGTCTGAAATTAAGATGCAGAAACCAGGTATTATGAGATCCCATCAAATTTCCATTCAAAAACATAGGCTGCAAAGACATATTTCGCAAAAACATAGACATCTAAATATAGATTTCCAATATCTTAATCTTACCTAAAGAGCTCCCTTCAAAATTTTCGCCCTGCATTGAATTCCTAAAACTGACCAAACACAGGTCCTGCATGTTTTGGGGCCGGGTTAATTTATTGTGTTAAAGCACATTTGGTGACAACTGCTTGGTAGTCCGATTAATCGCAGGTCGAAATTTTTGCAGTGAGATGCCTGGGTATAGTGAAGACTTTGGGAATCTGTATTTTGAAGTCATTCTTTTTGTGGAAGAAATCTTTGTTGTCACATGCCACCCTTATCCAGAGCTCTCTTCAATTGGAGGGTTATCCAGCGACCACTGTGTCTACCGCCACTTAATAAAGTACATGCTGTATGCTAAAGCGCATCGGGGTCCGCTCCATAACTTGTGGACATATGGATATAGTGGCTAAACTGCTGACTTTGGGACCTGGGTTCGAACCCGGCCTTGGCTCTTGACTGAAAATTGTATGATTGTGGGAAATTGGCCTAATTGTGCCTAAATTTCTTTATATGCAGGGCAATTGCAAATATGTGAAAGTAATTCTGTAATTCAAAGTTGTAAATCCCCATTTGATATGCACAATCTTGCATAATCTTGCATAATCTCCCAATTCCACCAGTGTACTGCAATCCTGTTGCTACGTAGCTTGTCTATTACATATGAGGCCTCACTCAGCAGAGGCTGTGTTTGTGTGTGGGTGGGAGACACTGGCAGCCTTTTTTGTGATTCCAGGACTTAATTTACATAAGACTTTTACACAGAGCAAGAGAGAGAAAGAAAAAGGGGAAGGAAGGAGGGGGGAAAGAAAGATACCTAAACAGTGACCAAGGGAGGCAACATGGATGAAAAAGAAACTGTAAGAGTGAGGTACAGATACTCGAGGCGTAGGGTAGTGGAAGTAAGAGACATTACATGGAATTTAGACTTGCAGCCTTGCAATAAGGCAATCCTAGCATTCGGCAGCAGCGACTCCTAAGAAAACGGTGGGCCTGCACATATTTTTCTGGTGTGTCCAGGGTCAGTGGCGTAACAAAGGCCCCCGCAGTGTGGGGGAAGGGGCGAGCTCCAGGGGGCCCCATCAGCACAGTACCCTGGTCTAAGAGTTCCAGAGTGAGCCCGGAGGGGGCCCCTCCATGTAGTTTGCAGGGGGGCCCACTCAACTTTCGTTACCCACTGTCCAGGGTATATGTATAAAGAGCAGCTCCATGCCAGGTTTCCATGATAACCCATCTTTAACAAGCTGTCAGTGTGTCTGAGCCGGGATCAGGCTTCTACGGCCGGTCTTCCTTCTAACGTGCACATCCTCTTCCTCCAGAGAGCCGGAAGTGTTGATGGTAACGTGGGCAGATGAGGCAGGTGGAGCAGCTGCTGACAGCTCGTGCTTGGCAGCTAATGTGGCGTTGCTTCTGGTGCCGGGGGTGGTAATGAGCTCGCCGCCTGCCGCAGTATCCGCTCCCGACTCACTTGGCGCACTCGTGGGCTTCGCGGCACATGACGCACCTTAAAGGGCACGCGCTCGAGGCCGTGCGTGCTGGGAGACGTTATTTACTTCCTGCCGCGCGCCCCTTAACAGTTTGTTCGTGATACTCCTTTCAGTCACCTTAACAGCTCCCTGTAGCCATATTACTGTCTCCCTCTTTCACACGTCCGTCTC
The DNA here is from genome assembly GCA_963921515.1 of Calotriton arnoldi. Classification (NCBI taxonomy): domain Eukaryota; kingdom Metazoa; phylum Chordata; class Amphibia; order Caudata; family Salamandridae; genus Calotriton; species Calotriton arnoldi. Next base: position 59,375 of record CAWUFW010005791.1, on the reverse strand, counting down.
CCTCATTTGCATTCATTTCTTCACCTTAATAACACTTCTCTCACGTCTGTCTTCCTCGCACCCCTTCCTCCATCACTGTACTCTGAGAACATCACAATCTCCCCCTTCCCTAGGCCTGTCTCTCTCTAATCACCTCAGTGGTTCTTTGTCATCACACTATTGTCTCTCTCCACCTCCGTGGCCTCCTTTCACGTTTCCATTTTACTGTCTCCCTCAAAACACGACTGGTCTGTCGATCTCACCTCATCACCTTCTAATCTGCGCCTCCGACCCTCGCATGTTACTTCAATATGTCAGTGTATCCTCCCTTCCCTGTGCATACTCTTCATCACTTGCGTCATCGTCACTCTCCCACTTCGAGCTTCAGTCACTTCCCCTCTCTCACTCTTCCCTTTGCCCCATCTCCACTTTACCGACTCCCTCCTGCATTACCAGTTTTGTCTGCGTCGCCATCTTCTCACGTACCCTCCATCTCCCTCCCCCTCCGTTTCTTCAGCCCCTTCAGTCTCTCTGCCACCCTACTTCAGTCTCTCCATCCATCCTGCCCTAGCCTCACTTCTTCGGCCCTCACTCTCTTCGGCTTTCCGTTCATTGCTCCCTCCATCCCGTTCACCCTCCCTAATTCCCGCCCCTTCCCTTACTCATTATTTACTTCTGTCACTCGTTCCTCCCTACTCCCAGGCAGTGCCTCTTTCTGGACTCCCTTCCCTACTTCCCTCATTCACTCACCCTCGCTTCACTCCTCCTTCCTCCCTATTTCCACCATTTTGTCCCTCGCCCTTTCCTTCCCTCGACGCCTCTTCCCTCCTTCTCGGCAGCCCCTTCACGCACCACTACCTCTGTCCATCCCTCCTTTTCTTCATCCCTTAATTGTTCGTTCCTTCTCGCACTCGTTCATCCCCATCCTCTCACCCTCTTACGTGCCTCATCCTTCACTCATTCCTTTCCTAATCTCCCCCTCATTCACGCCCTCATGCACCGTCTCCCTCTCCTCTTAGTCCTTTTTTCCTCAATCGCTCTTTCCCTCACCCCTTTTATTGCTGCTCCCTCCATCCCTCACTCCACCCTTCACTCACCTCTCCTCCCTCGATCAGCTCACTTTTACCATGCCTCAATCCCTGTCCCAGAGAGCCTTTTACTAACTCTTCTTTCCGTATTCGCTTCTTTGATTACTCCCTTAGCTCCCTCACTCCTTCTTCCCACTTCCTTCTATCCTCACTTCTTCCTACCCTGCTTTCTTTTGCTTTCATCCTCTCACTCAGTCTCTCCTTCCCTCACCCCTCTATCCTCTTCCCTTCCCTTCCCTCACTACTCCCTCCTCTCTACCTCCTTCCCTAACTCCATCCCTCATACTCTCCTTCTCTCACTTCCCCTCACTTCCTCCTTCTCACGTCTTCAGGCCCCTCTCTTCTTCCTTTCCTTCCCCTTTGTCATCCTCCATGTACTCTCACTCCCGCCTTCATTCCCTAAATCCCTTTTCCCTTCATCCTCTCGATCTCCTTCCCTCCCTCTCTCCTTCCTTCCCTCTCACCTACCCTTCCTCTCACCTTCCTTCGCCCTTCTTCCCTCACCCTTTCTTTCCCTATTTTCCTCATCCCTTTTTTCCTTCCCCTCCCCTTTCTCTCCCTCCATCTTCTCTCTCCTTTTGTTACCCCCTCCTTTCCTTATTCCCCTCACTGCCTCATTCCCCTCAACCCCTTCACCCTCCCACCTTCCTCTCATCACCCTTCCATTCCTCTGCCCTCATCCCTCCCTCCTTCAATCACCTTCTTTCCCTCACCCCATTTATTTCCAATGCTCTCCTTCTGCCCTCTCGCTCCTTCCCCTCCCTTTTTCCTTTCATCTCCCATCCTCCCTTCCTCCACTCACTCCCTCCTTCCCTCCCTAATTCCCTCTGCCCGCCATCTTCTTGCTTTCTTTCCCCTTCTCTCTACTACCCTCCGTCTCCTATCCCTCTCCTTCCCTCACTCTCTCCTTCCCTCCCCCTGGCCCCTCCTTATCCTCCATTCTTTTTCACTCTCTGCTGCCCCTCAGCCTTTCCCTTCCTTCCTCTCACTCCCACCTTCACACCCTCTTTCCCTCCCTCATTTCCATCACACCTCCCTCCTCTTCTCTCACCATCTCCTTCCCCCACCTCCCCAATCACTCCTCTTTCCCTGCCTCCTCCTTGCCTCGCCCTCTCCTTCCCCCACCTCTACAATCACTCCTCTTTCCTTGATCCCTCTTTCCCTGCCTCCTCCTTACCTCACCCTCTCTTTCCCCACCTCCCCTATCACTCCTCTTTCCCTGATCCCTCTTTTCATGCCTCCTCTTTGCCTCGCCCTCTCCTTTCCCCACCTCCCCAATCACTCCTCTTTCCCTGATCCCTCTTTCCCTGCCTCCTCCTTCCCTCACCTCCCCAATCACTCCTTTTTCCCTGATCCCTCTTTCCATGCCTCCTCTTTAGGTTTAGGTTTAGGGATTTGTAGAGCGCATGGCTACCTTTGGGCATCCCAGCGCTGATGCGAAACAGGACAGGAGGATATTTGCACATGGATTTAGGGAAACAGCCATGTTTTGAGTCTCTTTTTGAAGGACAGTTCGTTTTCAATCAGTCGGAGCTCTGGGTCCATGCTGTTCCACAGTTTGGGTACAAGGTGTGTGAATGACCTTCCACCCCACCTAGATCTCTTGATTCTGGTTGTATTCATCAGAAAGTTAGATCCTGACCTGAGATGGCGAAGGGGAGAGTAATGTGAGACCAACTTTTGTTGCAGAGCAGGGCCTCTCCCATACATGGCTCTATGGGCCAGGCATAGGGACTTGAATTTGATCCTGGCCTGGACCGGGAGCCAGTGAAGCTCCCTCAGGGAGGATCTAGCTGATTGGTGTCTGGGTATGTTCAGAAGCAGTCGTGCAACTGCATTCTGTACTACTTGTAGTCTGTCCGTGATGTATTTGGGGGAACCCAGATAAAGAGAGTTGCCGTAGTCGAGCCTCAATACCACCAAGGCCTGCACTACCGTCTTCCTGGAATTTTCTGGGAGCAGGCTCATTATTTTCCTAATCATACGAAGTATCCCAAAACAGGTACTCGACAATTTTTTGGCTTGGATCTCCATCGTTAGCTTACGGTCCAGCCACATTCCTAAGTTTTTTATGGATGTTTTAGGAGGGGGGGCGGCCCCCATTTAGCTGGCTAGGGTATCTCCGAGCGTGGGCTAAAGTTGCTGCCCAGAATCATTAGCTCGGTTTTGTCTCCATTCAGCTTGAGGCTACAATCAGCCATCCAGGATCCGATTTTTCCCAGGCAAGGGGCTAGTTGCCTATGGTCCGAATTAAGGGAATCTGAGATTGAGACCACTATTTGTGTGTCATCGGCATATGACACAATGGAGAGGCCAAACTCCTGTACTATGTGGGCCAGGGGGCTGAGGTATGTGTTAAAAAGGGTCGGGCTTAGGGAAGAGCCCTGAGTGACTCCCCAAGGTGCTGAGAAGGAGTCTGACATGATTCCGGCCTCCAGGCATTGAAAGGATCTCCCACTCAGGAATGAGGCCACCCATTGATTAGCTGTACGTCTGATTCCAATTTCTTTAAGCCTTTTGACCAGTACAGCATGGTCTACTGTATCGAAAGCCGCGCTTAAATCCAATAATACAAGTGCAGCGGCTCTCCCCTGTTCTAGAATGTTTTTTAGTTTTTCCGTGACCACGAGTACTGCTGACTCCATGCTGTGTTTTGGTCAGAATCCCATCTGGGTCTGGTGTATAATGCTATTGTCTTCCAGGAAGTGTGAAATCGTGCTATTCACGTGTTTCTCGGCGATCTTGCCTAGGATGTGCAGCAGTGAAATTGGGCGATAGTTTGCCAGGGAAGAGGGGTCCAATTGTTTTTTTTTTAGTAGGGGTTTAATGATGGCGTGCTTCCACTCTTTAGGTACTTTGCCACTTTCGAAGGAGAGGGTGATAAGATGAGACAATTGGGTTAAGACAGTTCTTCCGCCTTGGGCAAGAATATAGGGTGGAGCCGAGTCTAGAGGAGACCCGGATTTAATGTTCTGTAACAGGGAGCCCTCTCCTTCCCTCAGCTCCCCAATCACTCCTCTTTCCCCAATCTCTCTTTCCCTGCCTCCTCCTTCCCTCACCTCCCCAATCACTCCTTTTTCCTGATCCCTCTTTCCCTGCCTCCTCTTTGCCTCACCCTCTCCTTCCCTCACCTCCCCAATCACTCCTCTTTCCCTAATTTCTCTTTCTCTGCCTCCTCCTTGCCTCGCCCTCTCCTTTCCTCACCTCCCCAATCACTCCTCTTTCCCTGATCCCTCTCTTCCTGTCTCCTCTTTGCCTCACCCTCTCCTTCCCGCATCTCCCCAATCACTCCTCTTTCCCTGATCCCTCTTTCTCTTCCTCCTCCTTGCCTCGCCCTCTCCTTTCCTCACCTCCCTCTCTCCACCTTCTCACGCTTCCATTCTCTCGCTTCCTCCACAGCCTCCCTCCCCCCTCAGCCCCTCTTTCCACCATGAATCCGTATGACCCCCAGCGGATCTTGCCCTCCCCCCTCCTGTGGCATGGAGAGGCCCCTCTAATGCCCAGTTTAAAAGGCCTTGTCTCCTTCGGCCATGGGCTCTCTGCTCGTCGACCTCGGCTGTAGGCTTGCACGGTGTGCCAGGGGGGCAGGGAGCAGCTGGCCGTCTCTAATGTGCCAGCTGTCGCCCCTTCTCTCTGCCCGTGCTGTGGGCATGTGGCCAAACCCAGCTCATCTCTGTCCCAGGGGGTGCTGTGCGGTCTTCAGTGCCAGCACACACCGGCCTCACACCTGCCTAGCGTGGCCCTGCTTCAGCCCAACCATCTTGTTCCGTGAGAAGGGCAGAACAACCACAGCAGCTAGAGCAACTTACTGCGCGTAGGAACCACAGCGCCAACAACTGCTCACCGTCCTTTGTCTGAACTGGGGTGGTGGAGTGAGCTAAAGAATGATGATGGATTAAACCCAGATCAGTTGACTGGGGGTGAGTGTTTGATTTGCTCCAACGCTCCGTCCATCATCCCCTTTGGTATCGCACCGTCCTTTGTAGGCGCTGCATCAAAACCTGCAGACTGGAAATTGTAATGAATCTAAAATGCCAAGGCCTACTCACTGCGAGCAGACAGCACAGCACCAACATTTCTTGACTGCACATGGTAACCACTGCCCCACTATTGGCTCACTGTCCTAGTTGAAGCAAGCCCTGCTGGGGCAGGTCTCTGGCTGAAGTGGTGTAAAGGGCGGCAAGTAATGGACAGGAATGCGGCCTGAGTGGAAGAAAATAGTATTACCGCTGGACCAACCCACTGCACCACCGCCCCAAGATGTGTTAACTGTAGAACAAGAGCTTGTGTCTGTCACTCAATAGAATCCACAGTCTCAAGACGTGCTCACTGAGAGGAAATCACAGCACTGACGAGTCTTACTCTACAGAGCCCACAGCACTAGCGAGTCTTACGTTACAGAAACGACAGCACCGGCGAGTCTTACTCTACAGAAACCTCAGCACTAGAGAGTCTTACTCTACAAAGACCACAGCACTGACGAGTCTTATGCCACAGAACCCACAGCACTGACGAGTCTTACCAACTCTGCAGAAACAACAGCCACAGATGTGCTCACTGTAAAAAAAACACAATCCCCAGTCCTGTTGAGTGTGCAGAAACCACAGGCCCAGCCTTTCACTGTGGAGAGATCACTGCACTGTTATCTGTTCGGCGCAGAAAGTAAACCCCAGCTCCGTGCTCTGTTCACTGTGCAAACCCCTGCCCCATGGTGTGGTCTTTGTGCAGAAAATGCAACTCTAAGATATGTGGAGAAACCAAAGTCCCAAGATTAGCTCTCTGTATCTATGCGCAGGTATGCTCCCTGTGCAGAATGTACAGCGCAAAGTGCGCTCCCTGTGCAGAATGTACAGCGCAAGATGCGCTCCTGTGCAGAATGTACAACGCAAGGTGTGCTCCCTGCGCAGAATGTACAACGCAAGGTGTGCTCCCTGTGCAGAATGTACAGCGCAAGGTATGCTCCCTGTGCAGAATGTACAGCGCAAGGTATGCTCCCTGTGCAGAATGTACAGCACAAGGTATACTCCCTGTGGAGAATGTACAGCACAAGGTATGCTCCCTGTGCGGAATGTACAGCACAAGACGTGCAGAATGTACAACACAAGGTGTGCTCCCTGTGCAGAATGTACAGCACAAGGTATGCTCCCTGTGCAGAATGTACAGCACAAGGTATGCTCCCTGTGCAGAATGTACAGCGCAAGATGCGCTCCCTGTGCAGAATGTACAGCGCAAGATGCACTCCCTGTGCAGAATGTACAATGCAAGGTGTGCTCCCTGTGCAGAATGTACAGCGCAAGGTATGCTCCCTGTGCAGAATGTACAGCACAAGGTATGCTCCCTGTCCGGAATGTACAGCACAAGGTGTGCAGAATGTACAGCACAAGGTGTGCTCCCTGTGCAGAATGTACAGCGCAAGGTATGGTCCCTGTGCAGAATGTACAGCACAAGGTATGCTCCCTGTGCATAATGTACAGCACAAGGTATGCTCCCTGTGCAGAATGTACAGCACAAGGTGTGCAGAATGTACAGCACAAGGTGTGCAGAATGTACAGCACAAGGTATTCTCCCTGTGTAGAATGTACAGCACAAGGTGTGCTCACTGTGGACAAACCACAGGTCCAAGGTCTCCCTGTGCAGAATGTACAACACAAGGTGTGCAGAATGTACAGTAAAAGGTATGCTCCCTGTGCAGAATGTACAGCACAAGGTATGCTCCCTGTGCAGAATGTACAGCACAGGGTGTGCAGAATGTACAATACAAGGTATGCACCCTGTGCAGAATGTACAGCACAAGGTGTGCTCACTGTGACAAACCACAGCTCCAAGGTCTGCCAGGGTGCAGAGCCCACAGCCCTGTGAGTTGCTCACGGTCGACAGCCCCGAAGGCCTGTCACTGTTCGGAAACCGAAGCTCTGCTCAGTGTGCAGATAGTGCTATGGCCAGGTACTACCTACACCCCCTCCTCCCATAACTGGACCCAGATCAAAATGACATGAGAAGGGTTTTGGATGTGGGGGTTGTAAAACCCCCGGCCGTATTTATTAAACAAAATGAAAAACATTATTAATATATACAATGATTTACAAATTACGCAGAAAATTATGCATTACACTGATTACAATTGATAAGTACATATGTCAGTTGGCTAACCTTAACATGACTCTAATACAAAGGTTTTCCTATCCGAATCTAACATATCTTTAATAATCATCACAGCATTTTACTTTTCTGCGTATCCTATTTGGGCCTACGGCAAGGTCACTAACTGGTGTCAGATCCTTATCAAATTTTTAACCACGCCCTCCAGCCGGAGTGCGCATGCGCAGATGGCCCGTTTACCGGGAGGGTACTCCCCCCCCCCCCGGTTACCCCCGTACGCTCTGTATATCATCTCCATAAAGGGGCCCTTGCAGTTCTGCGCCGTTTACTGGCGACATTGTGCACGTGCGGGGTGGCCAACCAGCGTAGGGAAAGCGTGGCTCCCCCCTCCCCCGCACCCATCCAGCCAGCCGGCTGTAAACTGCCCCTGGAGTTCTAGGAGAGACCACCTGTCCCTCCCACTTGGGCGACCCCGTTCAAGAATGGCGCCGCCCTCTAAGGACCTTAAATTTACTGCTCACCAATCATGACCTTACCGCCTGACCTAGGAATAGCACTAAATACGACGATTGAAGACCTGTAAACAGAATCAGTTGGTGGGAAAAACACACAGTTTGATACACCTACAACCAAATACCTATACCAGCTTGTTGCTTATACATTGCTCACAAAACCCCCAATACCTTTGCTTTAGGGGACGGTGGGTGGGCAAAATGAAATTAAAGCCTCCTAGCGAGGCTGGTGTGGCGGGCTGGGGAGCGGGGAGCGAAGAGACAGACTCCTGCGCTCCCCAGCCTTTTAACTGTTTCCAGGCCAGGCCGGTTCTAACCGGCCTGGCGCTATCCCCTTGCGTGACCCGGAACTGATTCCAATCACTTCCGGGGCACGCCCAGGACACGGGACCAATCACGCGTGAGGCGCGCCTGTCGCGTCACCAAAGTGCGCGACAGGCTTGCCTCTGTGGTCGCCGGAGGGGGCCGGCACGACCGACATACTTTTGGCGTGGCCGATGCCGGCCCCGCCGTTCTCTATGGCCAGGTACTACCTACACCCCCTCCTCCCATAACTGGACCCAGATCAAAATGACATGAGAAGGGTTTTGGATGTGGGGTCGTAAAACCCCCGGCCGTATTGATTAAACAAAATGAAAAACATTATTAATATATACAATGATTTACAAATTACGCAGAAAATTATGCATTACACTGATTACAATTGATAAGTACATATGTCAGTTGGCTAACCTTAACATGACTCTAATACAAAGGTTTTCCTATCCGAATCTAACATATCTTTAATAATCATCACAGCATTTTACTTTTCTGCGTATCCTATTTGGGCCTACGGCAAGGTCACTAACTGGTGTCAGATCCTTATCAAATTTTTAACCACGCCCTCCAGCCGGAGTGCGCATGCGCACAGGGCCCGTTTACCGTGAGGGTACTCCCCCCCCGGTTACCCCCGTACGCTCTGTATATCATCTCCATAAAGGGGCCCTTGCAGTTCTGCGCCGTTTACTGGCGACATTGTGCACGTGCGGGGTGGCCAACCAGCCTAGGGAAAGCGTGACTCCCCCCTCCCCCATCCAGCCAACCGGCTGTAAACTGCCCCTGGAGTTCTAGGAGAGACCACCTGTCCCTCCCACTTGGGCGACCCCATTCAAGAATGGCGCCGCCCTCTAAGGACCTTAAATTTACTGCTCACCAATCATGACCTTACCGCCACAGGCCAGCATAGTTGACCGACTATCTGGCCCCCCTGCGCTCACTAGGAGGTCATACCCTGCCCTTGGAGACCAAACCATGCTAGGAGATTTTCTAGGAAAGCCTCATTGCCTACTCTTGACAGATGGACCCCGTCTTTTACGAAACACGACTCACCCCTGATACACCCGTGGGCGATTGTCTGTAGACGAGGAGCCCTGAAGAGCCTCTCCATTTTGTTATTTATTCTCCTTACTGAGTGATTCAGTGCTCTTACAGACTCCCCCCCCTCCATTGGAATCTTGGAATCATTTGTGACCATACAATTGTACACCCCTGGCATGTCTTGGCTAACCAACTCACTTCTGTTATTATTGCTTCCACTAGCCCCCTTCTACCGAGACTTGCCAGATCATTCCCCCTAGGTGTAAGATAATAATACTGGGACGGGGACCACCCCTCTTTAATAGCTCCAATGTGAAAACCCTAAACTGGCTCAAGCATAGGCCCCCTTCCCATGAAATGATACCCTAAAACCTGTTCGCTCTACCCTAGTCTTGTAGCTCCCTGTAAGGAAAAAGTTAGACAAACGCTTCACATACGAGTGACCAATAATCCATGCGACCTGTGGTCCCTGCTTTGGTGATGGTGATGACGTTCTTTGTGTTGCCTGGTGCTGTTGTTGCGGCGTTCGCAGTTTCCCCCCTGCGTGACAGGTTTGAGAAACTGTACATGAAAACAGAGAAGACATACGCATCAGCACCTGGCAACTGTCCTGCTCATAACATATGTAGCCGCACATAGCGCTTGTAACAATTGGAGGACCACCTCCCAATCCTTTGGACGTTGTTGCTAGGTAAACCCCTAGCCGTTGCTTCCGTGGCAGCCCCTATCCTAAAAGAATGCGTACCAAAACAACTTGGGTTTAGCCCTGCCCTCTGTATTGCCATGTCCAGGACCCTTTTAAACTGAAACCGTGTAAGTGGAATACCATCCGCATGAACCAGGAGAGGCCCCCCTTTGTTATCAGGTCTCGATCGTAGGAAAGCCTCCACCTGTGAGAGGGGGCAACAAGGATTACCATGCGCCCGATGCAGTACTAGCCCGTCCCCTCGTGCTTCTTGGTCAGTCTTAGATTTCCTAATTGATATAGTTAGAGCATCGCCCTGCACCCTTACATCGTCAAACTGTAGTCCGCCTTGCATATCTTGTTTGTTTTGGGCCACCAATTCCCCAATTCTAAATGCACCATAAAAGGCCAAAGAAAATGCGGCGGTGAACAACAGCACTTCCTCTGATGTGGTGCAAATCAGCGGTAGTGTCCTCAGTAAAGATGTTAGCAATTCCACCCCGATTGGGCGCCTCGTATCTGGGGTAGACCCTTGGAGGCGCTGCCACCCTTTCAGTGCCTTCTTCACTATAAAGCTGTTGGTAGGATTCCCTTTCTCCCTAGTTTGGGCAAAAAAGGCGATTGCCGCCACATGGCGTTTAGCCGCTGCCGCTGAGCGCCCCTCCCCTTTCAAAAACCCTAGGTAATGAAGGAGTGCCCCCGCTTCATGCCACTTTTCAGCCCAGTCCCCTCCCAAGAAGGAACAATATGCCCAAAACGCCCCTTCATATGCTTTCCTGGTCCTGGGTGCTAGGCTAGCTGCCACGAGGTCCGGTAGTTGGGGGCACCAATCTGCCAAAGTAGTTCTGGGAAAGGGGTGGCATACTCCGCTGCCGCCGGGAGGTGGGCCCTGAAAACCTGCATCTTAAAGTGAGAAAGTGCATCAGCCGCATGATTTAATACCCCTGGCACATGTTTAGCTCTAAATTGCATATTTAGCTTCATGCATAACAGTACAATCTCCTTCAATAGCCGGAGAATCATCCGACACCGTGCTGCTTGTTGGTTGATGCATTCGACCACCGTCATGTTATCTGACCAGAACACCACTGATTGATTACGCAATTGTTCTGGCCATACTGTTAACGCCACCCAGATGGGGAACAATTCTAGGAAACCTATGTTGCCCGTCAAACCTGTCTCGACCCACCATGCTGGCCACGGCTGCGCCACCCACTCGGTACCGAGTATGGCGCCAAATCCCTCACTACCCGCAGCGTCAGTCATTAAACCTAACTCCGCGGAAGTAGTGGGCGGACCGGGCCACACTACTCTGCCATTGAAATCCTGCAGGAATGCCATCCAAATCTGCATGTCCTGCCTAACCTCAGCTGACAGCCTGGTGTGGTGGTGTCTCTCCCTGAGACCAGCCATGGCCCGTGTGATGGATCGGGAAAATGGCCTTGCCATAGGTATGATTCTTAGAGCAAAATTCAACTGCCCTACTGTCTGTTGTAACTGGTGCAAGGTGACCCTCTCCCTAACCAAGCATTGCTGTAATGCTGCCCTGAACTTGGTGATCTTGTCCGCGGGCAACCTGAAACACCCCTGTATAGAATCTAACTCAATCCCCAGGAACTCTATTGTTGTATTAGGTCCCACCGTCTTTCCTGGGGCCAAGGGGACCCCAAAAGCACGCATGAGTGCGCAAAATTCCTGCAGCGCCCACGCACACTCCCGCGATCCCGGTGACCCCAAGACAAGAAAATCATCCAGGTAGTGCATTACCCACTGGTGCCCTGTCACCTGCCTAAAAATCCATTCCAGAAATGAACTGAATTTTTCAAAATATGCGCAGGAAACCGAGCAACCCATTGGCATACACATGTCCATGTAGAATTTCCCTAGAAATTGAAAACCAAGTAGATGAAAATCAGACGGGTGGACTGGTAATAAACGAAAAGCAGACTCTATGTCTGATTTTGCCAAAAGGGCTCCAGGGCCCAACCCCCTGAGCATCTCCACCGCTTGATCAAAAGAAGCATATCTCACACTGCAAAATTCCTCATCAATAGCATCATTCAATGAACTTCCCTTGGGTGCTGATAGGTTATGTATGAGTCTGAATTCTCCACTTTCTTTCTTGGGGACCACGCCCAAAGGAGAGCAGACAAAATTCTCAACAGGGATTGAATCATATGGGCCAGCTACCCTGCCCAGTCGCAGTTCTTTTTCAATTTTCATTGCTGCTACGCTAGGTTTAGCTCGCACTGAGAGTTGGTTCTTGCAATCTGATGCCCCCACATAACCAGGTGCCGGTATCCTAAAACCGTACCTGAAACCATCTAGCAGCATTTTTGCGGTGGTGTGACAAGGATATTTGTTTAGCCAGGGTGTCAATGCCGTTACATCAATGGGTGACCGTGCCTTTTGTTGTCCATGAACCTCACTCCTGTTTCTTCCCTCCCTTATCCTTTGATTTCTTGAAGCACTTGGACTCGGGGTGAGACGGGTTCGCGCAGATGGAACACGCATGCTTAAACCTGCACGTGCCCTGCGGTCTAGTGCAGGCACGTCTATTGAAATCCCAGCATGTCCCTTTGCGCCCTCCCCCGGTGTTCGTATGGCCAGAGGGACCTGTGTTTGGCTGTGACCGAAAGGACTGAAAGGGCTGAAAGGACTGGCTCCTGGCCCTATCCTGAACTCCACCGCCAATTTGGTCTAACCATGCAATTGTGTCTATGCGGACCCACGATAGGGATGTGTCAGACGCTTTCGTTCTCCTGAAGCTCTTATCATATTCCTTCCAACCCTCACCCCCGTATTTATCATGCGCGAGAACAATCCTGTTTTGGTAACATGCCATCTCAGCCTGTACATTGGGGAAACGCTCAGCCATGACTGCCATGAAAATGGAAAAACCTCTAATCCAATTCATCAAGTTCTCTTCCACCCTGTACTTCATGAGTTTGTTTGCCCATTCCCTCGGGAGCATCCAGTCTTTGTTCTTCCTGGCCTCCTCCCTCTCTTTTTCGCAAATAAGCAAAGAGAACATATTAATGTAAGCCCCCGACCAAATCCTTTCTTTAACGTCCTGTGTGACATGCCTCCCCAAATTCTCCCGATCTGTGCGGGACTCACCCACATTCAACATTGGCAATGTCATCAGCTTACCTCCTCCAGCGGACCCGGCTGCCCCTGACGGTTTCTCTTTCGTCATGCTGCTCCCCGGTACTTCCCTGCTGAGTTCAAGTGGCTTGGCCACCCCTGCTGAAATGAGAGGGGACAGCGCACCCTGACCCTCGCCCGTTTTGTCCACTGGTGTCCCATGAAACTGTGCCACTATACGCCGGGCTTCTACAATCGGGTCACCGCCCCCGTCCTTACCCCCCACCGTTGATGACAGGATCCCAGCCTTACCCAACCAAGGAAGTATTGCTGCCAAATGGGACACTACATCCTGTGGGATGCTCTCCCCCCCCGTACCGGGCAACACCGGCAATTGCGGGCTCTCCCCTGCCGGTCCGGGCCGCTCACCGGGCTGGGGAACTGTGAGCGGGGCAATTGGGGGGTGGGGTGCAGGCACCGGGACAGGCGCTGGGGCTGGCACTGGGGCAACTGGCGGGGCAGGTACCTGTTCTGCGGGCGGGACCCCCTCTGTAGGCAAAACCGGGGCCGGGGACAATGGTAACCTTGGTTCCATCCGCCCCCCCTTGTTAGACCGAACCCTTTTGGGGAGGGGAGGAAAAGCCGACCTCGGGGGCACCATGCTGCGCCTGGCCCTCTCTTCTCTCTCCTCTGTCCCCCCCTGTGCGTCCACCCATTCTCTGAGATCCGCAAGACCCTGCCCCAACTCGTCCACTTTCTTGAGCATTGCCTCCATAAAGCTCTCCATGCGGGAGGGCTTGCCCCCCCTCTTCGCTTTCCCAGCCATGTTAAACACTGAAGTATATGACCCCTTGCTGAGGGTAACTAGCGCTGCTTTTCACAAGCCACTCAATGACAAAACCCCTACTGCATCCAGCGAATACTGAACAAATCCTGCACCCTGTGCCAACAGCACCCTAGGTAAACAGTATACCGTAAGGCCAAATCAGCAAAAAAAAAACGATACTAGGCTCTCCCTGAGCCCTTGCACGTGCTTAATCCCCACACTCGGGCACAATGAAGTATAATACAGCCCAGGGCCCTGCACGCGCTGTATGCAAAATTCCCCCCTACCGGGCAACAGTTGCTGATTCCCTTTCCAATATTCAAACAATCACTTAAATTCAACCGGAAGGGTGCGCGCCCTCGCTAGTCGAGCGCCACCACGACCGGGTACCTGCCGTCCTTCGTTGCGTCGTCACCGGTATTACGGTCCCCACCACGCCTTTTCTCTCGCACCACCGCTGCGATCCCGCACCCGCCTCTCTCCGCCGCCGTCGATCACAAGTGGGAAAAGCCGACCTCGTCGATTTCCCCCGAGCGTTCCGAAATCCGCGATGCCTGTGCCTTCCGCGATGCTGCAAAGGGGAGAAACAAAATGAAATTAAAGCCTCCTAGCGAGGCTGGTGTGGCGGGCTGGGGAGCGGGGAGCGAAGAGACAGACTCCTGCGCTCCCCAGCCTTTTAACTGTTTCCAGGCCAGGCCGGTTCTAACCGGCCTGGCGCTATCCCCTGCGTGACCCGGAAGTGATTCCAATCACTTCCGGGCACGCCCAGGACACGGGACCAATCACGCGTGAGGCGCGCCTGTCGCGTCACCAAAGTGCGCGACAGGCTTGCCTCTGTGGTCGCCGGAGGGGGCCGGCACGACCGCCATACTTTTGGCGTGGCCGATGCCGGCCCCGCCGTTCTCATCTCCAAGATCTGTGGAAAATCCATAATAACCAGGGCAAACACTATACAAAAACTGCAAAGTGAGTGAGACGTGCGCACTGAATGTTGTGCAGAAACTACAGCCCAAATCAGGCTCACTGTACTGAAGCAGCAGTACTTCGTCCTGTCACTGTGCAGGGAGTACACCTAAGATATTCTCACTGAGATGAAACGACCCCCTAACATGTGCCTTCTGTGCAGAAACCACAGTAAGGTTTTTTTCACTGCGGAGAAACTCCGCCCTCAGGCTCCTTGGGGTGCCAATGAGACTTCCTCAGTATGCAGAGAACAAAACCCCGTGATTGAACGCCGTAGTATGTAGAAACAACAGACCCAACATGTGCTCACTGCATAGAAACAACAGCGCTACTGTCAGCTCTATCTCCGTAAACCACCGCTCTGAGATGTGTCACTGAGCAAAAACCACAGCGCCAGCACTGTCAGTGTGCAGGAACCACAGACCTAGGGCATGCCATTGTGTAGAAACCAACGTCCTACGATCTGTTCACTGGGTAGAAACCAGGGCTCGAGTCGGGGTATCACGCGGGTGGACGGCGTCCCCCCACTTATTTTACCGGGAGCTCGATAACTGGAGCAAATGGAGCCACACATTCACTCTTTGGCCTCTCTAGGGCGAGATCGGAGCTGCTTCTCACGCGCTGGCTTCTCTGATGCAATCGCATCTAAGGGGTGAGCGAGGGGAGGCAATGAGTCTGATGGTGCAAGCCACCTTTCGTGACGTCACTTCCTGTCGTGACGTCAGCGTCCCCCCACTTCTTTTTTTAGGACTTGTGCCCTGGTAGAAACCACAGCGCTCAGATGGGGCACTGCGGAGACCACAGCGCCAGGGTCTGTTAGTTTTGAAAACCACAGACCTAAGGTACGTCACTATGCAGAAACCACAGCGCCAACGTCTGGTATCTACACTATGACATGCTTTGGTCTCTGGTTCGGCACACAAACAAAGTCCTATGTGTACTCTCGGGGTAGCAACCACAGCCCCCGGGTGGGGGCGCTGCAACCTATCACACCCACTCACTCCGTTGTGATGCGGCACTGTTTATTCCCCAGAGCACCACTCGGCCTGCTCCAGTCTGACCTTTCACCTTTGCTTCTCCCTAGCGCCACCCCTCCCCCAGATATTGTCTCTTAGAAGAATTCCTCCTGGCAGCAGATTGCTTCATTAAACGGTTCCGCTTCATTTGCCAGCTTCGAAGCCACGCTCGTTCTGCAGCAGGGGACTGCGGGCAGGAGACCCACAACTCCCTGCAGTCCTGTAATATTTCTTTAAAGACGCGCGAGAGGGGGAGGGGCTATTGCCGAATGGGCCCAGTACACCAGGGCAAATTGGGCATCACGAAAATGGAATCGAAGCTAGCACGAGGGAGAGTTAGGAGTAATTCTTCTTGAGCCTGGAGTGGCCAAGAGAGAGGGGAGGGGCTTGGTTTGTATAAATAAGTAACGAGACAGTAGAATGTTTGCCCCTGCTGAGTGACTGATCCTTCAATATAACCATGGTCTAACTGTATTTTGAGAGCACCTTTCACCAGAGTCCGGCTTCCCCACCAGACAGCCTACGTGACCTTTCTCCACCCACTGTTTGCCCGCAGCCCTCGTCAGAAGCACCCATTTAACGTTTCGTGTTTGCAGCAAGCTTATTTCTCGTTGCTCTCAATTTTGGAAAATAGCGCAGATTTGGAGAGAGAGGTTAGAGATTTGACCAGGAACACACAATGTTGTCGTGTGGGTAATGTGAGATTAGAGCTCCGGTTTTCTGTCCCGACTACCCAGTTGGCAGCTATAGCACAAAGCCATGCATGCTTCTCCTTGTGTGGTACCTGTGTGTTCTCTGATGGTGAACGGAACGACTGGGGAACCAAAAGGAGCCAAGGCTCAAACCACCCACCCCCTCCCTCTTCTCACTCTCTCTGTCCATCCATCCCCTCTCTCTGATGTCTCTCTTTCCACCTCGCGCCCTCCCTCTTTCTTGAAGCTCGCTTGTGCCTGCTATTAACCTCCGTGAGATGAGGAAAAGGCAACAGGAGCGGCCCTGGGTTTCCGGTCGGGCTAGTGATAGCTGTGTTTTTCTTTGGTCAAAGTGGTAACTGGTTCGACAGCCACTGTGAACAGACGTTTTTCATGTACAAACGGTGGCGATAAACAGCTTGTAATAAAGGGGGTGGAAGGTTTGTAAACCTAAACTCTACATTTGGCGGCCCCTGCTGGAAATCCTTTTGTAGCTTGTTTCCTGGCGTTCAAGAGCCCAGCTATCCGCTTATTTGTGTATTTTGTTTAGCGCCAGCTGCCTAGGCCCAGTATCCACTTCGCAGTCCTAGAGAGTTTACAGACATGAGTCCATTTCATGAATATCAGTCCGATGTGATTGATAATCTTTATGAATATCAGTCCGATGTGATTGATAATCTTTATGAATATCAGTCCGATGTGATTGATAATGTGGGTAGCGGGAACCGTCCTGTGTCGCCGCCTCAGAGGAGAGGTCGCGGTTTCCGCTCGGCCAGAGCACGGGCGGTTAGTGCAGCACAGTGTGAAGAGCGCCATGCATTTGTCGACGACGTTCTCGAAACGCGGCCGTACATCTGTAAATCGCCGCACGCATGGACGCGCAGCCGCGAGGGGAGCACGTGACTGACGTTTCTGCGGCCGCAGATCCCCCGCGCCTCGTGCTGCTGCCGCCGCCGCTGCTTGACGTGCGCTTCACTGACCGCGGAAGCATATCCTGCCCGCTGCTGCGCGGGATGGCTTGGCTGCTACGCTCGCGGTCTGAGGCTGGTTGGGACGGGGTCAGAGCACAGAAATCAGATTGAGGTATGCAGGTGTCACTTTGTGGAAATCATTGAAATTGATTTTTAAGTTTACCGCTCCTGCGTTAGTAGTCTGTATGCAGACCTATTCAGGGCTTGAAGTGGGATGAAAAATCTGGAGGGTCTCTCAAAGGGGCGTGGCCAATGTAATTAAGGGCGTGGCTTAAAAACACATAAGCTAAAAATCTGTGCTTAGCATAGCTTGCCGCCCGACTTGTAATTGCTGTTTCTGTCATTGCCTCCAGATATATGATACAACAAGTAACATCATACCTATAACAAGTCAGGACTATTGGCTTTGTCAATGGTTTTTAGTTGCATAAGATAAATAAGCAGCAACTTTGGCTTGAATTTAATATTGACAAAGTTTCCACTTAAAGCCCTGGTGACACCACGACGATGTTGCTGCTCCTTAGTTTCAAAAAGAGAAGGGAAATCAAGAGAGAAAATGACTCTCTTTAAAGGATTTCCCTTGCCCTACAATGCTCACCTGGCATGACGTCATGCCGTAACTTCTCCACTAGTGAGAAGTGAGCAGTGTGATCATGCGCACATCGATGTGCCAGATGTCACTACAGACGGAAAACAAGCATTGGCATAGCCAATAGGTCTCGCCTTTGGGACCTTATAAGTATTTAGCTATGCAGCGTATTAGCTTAGTGTCTGGAAAACGTTAGGATGCCCGTGGTGGCGGTGAGAGTGCGGGAAATTCTGCATTTCGCTGGCATGTTATGTTAGTATGTTAGTGACGCAGTGACATGGCCTCTGCAGGTGGCTTCCGAACGCTCGAGCTAGAAAAGGGGGGGGACGCAAGACCACACTGCCACCTTGCCGTCCTGCTGAAGTGCTATCCTCAGAACAGCGGTGTCATTAATAGCGCATTAAAGCGGCAAGCGCCTCAACACAGGGCCTTGGTCTTGAAGAGAAGTGGCCGGTACCACCGCTTGGCTGAGGACCCGGGCACCAAATGAAAAATAAAATAAATAAAGTAATATCTCACGAAAGGCACCATAACATTGTGCCAGCTGTGAGAGACATGGGGGGGGGGGATAAATTACTGAGCGTCGCATTTTTCAAGCCTCCTCCCCCGCCAGACGCTCTGTTTAATGCAATGAATGGGAGCCGGGGCTGCCAGATAAGCAGCCCAGCCCCCTGTCCCGACTCCGAGAGCGCTGCAGCATTGATGGAATATGTGAGCGCTATCAGGGCTGCTGATCAGGGCCTTCTATCCAGTCAGGGATCTGAGGGGGGGCTAAGGTCTGCTAGCCAAGTGTTTGCTGACTGCACGACAAGGCGTTGCATGGCTGCGCCTGTGTTTTCTTCTGCCTCCTAATGCCGGTGCAAGGGAAGTTATTTAACTAATCGCAGTGCAGGGAGAAATTCCGTCCTGCTGTCCCTCACTGTTTCTGTCTGTTATCAGCATTTGTCCTGTTTTTTGAAGAAAAAAAAGTTGCTCGTTTTATATCATTTTTGGTTCGTTTATTTTTAATTTCTAACAGATTTATAAAGTTTTCCATGAAAATGCACACATTTCATTAAATAATTTTGAAGCTTTTGTTATTCTTTTGTTTAGTCTGCAGGATGTGAGAAGAGACTGGGGTAGTGTCACGGGATGAGAGGAGGGAGACGGGGAAGTATACTGCACGGGGTGAGGATAGGGAGTGGGGCAGTGTCAGAAGGGCTGAGAGGAGTGAGAAGGCCGTATACTGCAGGATGTGAAATGAGAGACTGGGGCAGTGTCACGGAATGAGAGCAGTGAGACGGGCAGCTTATTCTTCTCTGCCTTTCTTCCCGGGGTCTCGGC
This sequence comes from Calotriton arnoldi, assembly GCA_963921515.1. Lineage (NCBI taxonomy): Eukaryota > Metazoa > Chordata > Amphibia > Caudata > Salamandridae > Calotriton > Calotriton arnoldi. The sequence goes on along the minus strand of CAWUFW010005791.1, from coordinate 40,189 downwards.
TGCACAGTGCGGTTCATCTTCTCTGCGAGTCAATCTGTTCCCTGGGACCGGGGAGATGGGGCCGGCGGTCAACACCCCGCGTGTGTCAACAAACAGCTCGGTACCGGATGCACACGGCGAGTTACGTGGAACCGGGAGGAGCTCTGCAAACATGCGCAGACCCGGAACCAGTGTGGGCAGCGAGTCTGACCCACGGACCGGGGAGAGGTCAGTAAACTCCTCGGAGTCATGGGGCCGGAGACCAACTAACCACGCACGAAAATAAACCCACACACAGAGCCCGCTCGGCACCGGCTGCACACAGCGAGTCAGTCTGTTTTGTGGACCGGGGAGAAGTCTGTGAGCGCCTCCGAGTGATCGGGACCGGATGACGATCCACCATGCACGAAAAATAAAAATGAAATAAATAAAGTGAGCGCGGTGTCACTAGCGGGCGCCGCGCTCATTAAAGTAATAAATAAAAAAACACAATTTAGAGCGCATAGCGCTGCGCGAAACGTAAAATATAAATAAAGTGAGCGCGGTGTCCCTAGCGGGAGCCGCGCTCTTTAGACAAAGCCGAATGAAGAAAAGCGCGCGCCTCGCGCTGAAAGTTAAAAAAAACAAGCAATGGCCGCGCGGCCGTGAAACTGACACGGCCGCGCGGCCGTGAAAGTGAAAGTAATCGCGGGTTTTGGAAGTGCAAACAGTGGCTTTTGCTGGCGACCAGCTTGCGTTCACGCGAGCGTCCAGATGGCGAGGGAAGCCATATGGCGCCTGATCGCGCGTGCAAGCTCGCGTGAACGCAGGCTAGTCGCCAGCAAAAGCCACTGTTTGCACTTCCAAAACCCGCTTACTAAAAGTCTCGCCAGAGCAGCGCATGCGCGCTGGCTCAGGCGAGACCTAAAAACGGACCGCCTGTGCCAGGGCACAAAACAGAGCCCGATAGAGACCCGTTTCGAGGCCCCCTTTAAAAAACTGCCGGTGCTCAGCACCGGTGAGACCCGGCCCACTTTGTTTCCAATACACAAGATATGGTAAGAGTGGGCTTTGGGCCGGCCATGATTGGATGGCTTTGTTTTCTATCTCAGTTGCCTGCTCTTAAGTCAATGGCTTGCCTCCTTAATCTTTTTTTTTTTTGCCCTTCTCAGGAGCATTTAATGTTTACAGTGTTCTGACTGGATGAGTTGTTTTCTTAATGGCATACTTAAGGGACGCTTTTTAAAATCTGTTTTTATACACTGGGTCAGTGTATGTGCTTCCTTGTTCTTTCTTTCCTTTTCTCTTTAGGAATATCACAGCCATTTAAAGTTAAAACCTGTTCACTTTGCCAATGCTTATTTTATTTTTGTCTACACAGAGGATGGATTTTGTAAGTTAATTGTGCAAGTAAAGAAAATAAGGGCAGTTAAGCTGTTGTGTTTGAGGACTGACCAAGACAGTGTGTGTTTGTTGACACTTGAGCTTTTACTATTGTGTGTGCATATGTGCAAATTCTAGCTGTTCTGTGTGTGTGGTTTAAGTGAGGATGTGTGTAGCAGTGGATACGAGTATTGAACGGTGTTCACAATTAAATGTGTTTGTTGCATGTTGCACATTTAGTGGAAGGATCATGTGCTTGTGTAGTTCTTTGAGGACTGCAACTACTGGACAGGTCCTTGGAGTTTTTGTTGCCCTAAAGTTAAAGGCTGAGTGGACTTTCCAGGATTGAATCCGGTGTCCTTTGGTTCAAACCCAGATCTCTCCTGTGTATGCTTTAGTCCACTGAACCACCAGACCATTCACACTGTTACTGCCTGCTCTCACACTAACATAGACACACCTCAAAGCGCCACACCTCACACACTAGCAACCTTCACATCACCACCCTTTTCCTAATCACCATTAAAAGTACAATGCCATCTATTAAAAACTGTTACACCACCACCCATCACACTGTCACTCTCAAATGGCCAAAAATCTATCACACAACCAGTCCATGCATGTCCAGCCCATGCACAGCCAAACACAGTACAACCAACCTCTGCAGAGCAAACCAATAATTCAAAGAAGCTCTCAATACTGAGCCAGCAAACCCCTTTATACAGCCCCTGCACCCAGCACGCTACTCCTAAACACTGAATCCCCCACACACAGTCAGAATCCCTAAACATTACCCCATCCACCTAGATATTGTCCAAACCACTACAAAAAAACCTAGAGTCCCTAACAGACAAGTCACACACTGCATACAGAGTCCCCAGCCTACAGTTTCCATAGCCCTCCAAATTCACATCCAGTCCCAAACACAGATAATCAGCCCTCTACCATCACCCAACTGATAGAACTCCAATCCCACCACACTATCTTCAAAACCTAAACCTGGGCATCACAGCACCCGTAACTGTCTCTCAGTCTATTAAATACATACTTAGACAGCAAAACGCAGGTCCCTCCCCACTATATTTAGAATACATAAATTGGAGGTAAGCAAATGCACGTAAGGCACATATACAGACACACACATTTACTTTTTTTCAGCCAACACACACACAGTACCTCAGTCCAACATGCAGAGTGCCTAGCTCTCTTCCTGACACATAGAAGTCGACCAGTGCCCAAAAACATATGCACCTACTTGAAGAAGTGTATTTTTGCTAGGCCTGGTCAGGATTTCAATTATGCCGGAGTAATCAGAGTCAATTCAGTAATTCCACCTAACTCTTTGACGCAGAAATACTGATAATTGCGCTATGACTCCTGCTTACGTAATTAAGAGTAATTTGAGGGAAAAAAAATCCTTTTGCAAGAGCACATTAATTTGTGTTCTGCTGCATTTAGCGCTGTTTCTTAGTGCAAAATGCATCCTCGCGTCCATTTTGGACACAATGGTGCGTTTTGTGCTAAGAAAATAGCACTAAATGCCGGTATTAAATTTAAGGGAAATCTTACCCCAAGTGCACATTTACCTAGTTTGAGTGTCTACTTGCACTCGCTATTCATGTTCTGTTGCATTTAGCACTATTTCTTAGCTCGAAATGCATCCTCGCGTCCATTTTGTATGCAAGGGGGCATTTTGCGCTAAGAAATAGTGCTTAATGCAGAATTACTCTTCTAGCGCAATTCAAATGTAATCTCACGGAATTCTTATGTAATTCCATGTGAAGACCTTTTGTTGACCATAACAAGAACTTACAGCTGGCTTACAATCACTGCCAGGGCAAGACTGGTGCACCAGGCATTTTGGTGGGTTGGCAGGGTGTGGGCAGGTTTCACTGCTGATGGGTGCCGGTTTTGTTGCTGGGCACCTGCTGGCCACCTTCCTATTTGCAGCACCTCTAAATAAACAATGCAGAAACAATTGTTTTTAAAGTACACTTTAAGCACATTTTAGAACCACATGTTTTTGCATTGTTTATTTAGAAGTGCTGCAAATAGAAACCTGGCCAGCAGATCCCTAGCAACAAAAACGGGCCCACCATGCCACTGTAACGCTTGGTAGCCAATCCAGCCCTGCTCACTGCTCCCATTGGTTTGCTTTATTGTCACTCTAATTTACTTACTTCTTCTTCAATGGTTTTCTTTCCTCTTCTTGTGTTTGTCTCTCCACTGGAGCATAGCTTCTTTACCATCCTTTAGATTGGCTAACTTGTATCCTTCCACTGCTCATTTTTAGGGAACTACTTTTTAATTTTTTGTTAAACACTCCATTAGAGGCAGTCTCTCTCTATCTCTCTCTATCTTCTCTCTCTCTTTCTCTCTCTATCTCTTCCTCTCTCTCTCCCCCTCTCTCCCTCCCCTCCCCCAAATGCCCCAGGCTCTGTATTAATCTCTTCCAAGTGTGCTTCTCCCCGCCATACCTCCTACGCTCCGTGTTGCTTTTTCCACAGTGTGCTGCTCTCCTCTTCTGTCCTTCTTCCCCGGCAAATCCCCAGTATGCTTCATTTTGCTCTCCCCAAACCTCAATGGCTTTATTATTTATTTACTTATTTGGGGGTGGGGGGAGGCTCCCAACCACAAGCGACTCCATTGCTCACTCTCCGTTGCTTCCCCTTATATCAGTTCTCCTTTGAAGCCCCGTTGTTCCTTTTTTAATTTTAATATTTTTGGAGGGATCTTCCGCGAAAGTCAAATTTTATTTTTTTAATGTACCTATCCATCTTGGTACCTAAAAAGTAAATTAAAAAATTGCGCCTGCATAATTTCGGAGGCATGAGCATACTTGGTTACACATGGTGGCTTCATCATCGCACCTTTATTTTCTTTTGATTTTGGCAGATGCTGCACAGCATCAACGAACAACATTGTAGCCTTACGGCCAGAGCGGTCGACCTCAAAGCTGGGGAACCGGGTTTGAGTCTCGGCAACGGCGTTCAACATTCTGTGATTCTGGGCAAATCACTTAATCTCCCCGTGCCTAACAAAAAGGAATCTGTAACGAAACTGGTGCTCATGTAAAGCGCTCTGATACCTGATATGTTCGGGTCTAGTTCGCACTATATAAAACTCTAAAAAAAAAAAAATTAAAAAAAATTTGGCAAACCCAATAGGTCTAATGGTGAGACCTCTTGGTTTGGCCAATGCTTGTTTTCTTTCTTATCTGAAACTGCTCAAAGGAGGGAGGAGAGAAAGCAGTGCTATGGTGCGTGTGTGGCTGTCTTTCAATCGAGCCCAAAGCATGAACGTACGCACACCCCCACAGCCCCATTAGGCACCCAAGCCCCACCCTTAGTCTGGAACGGAGACCCACCCAGGAGCCCTCCTTCTACATCCTCCTCCCACACACACATCTCCTGTCACAAAGGCTCCTTGTCTCCCAAGCACAAAGTCCGGCACATAGACGTACCCCCTCGCCTCGCACAGTCCCCTAGACATCCCATGCTCCCTTGCACACAGCCCCCTTCCCATCCCCGAGGCCACTCCACGCGCTCACATTTCCATTTTGATTTCCCCGATCTGCTGTTAGAATAAAAATTCAGAAATCACGGGCAATGGGCCGCAACGCAGCATCGCCTGCTCGGCGTGTACCCTGCGGAGAAACACCGGGTGCGTTAGGAGAGCCATACTTCACTGGGTCGGTTTTGGTGGGCAGTGGCAGCATCTGTCTATAGGGAACAGCCGCCTATAGGATAGTGCAATCAGCTCACACCGGCCCTTCCTCTGCAGGGGGCTCCTTCACACCATGAGGTATGGGGGAACATAATAGCGGCTATATATTCGGAATTGGTGCCTATAGGCACTGCTACTGGAATTATGCAGCAGGGTAAGGCCAAATTATGCGGCAGGGTTGAGTAAATTAAAGGGTAAGAAAAGGCAAATTATGCAGCGGAATGCAGCACATTTTGTGATGGTATAACTTTATTATTTTGTCATTTTTACACTTGTGAACACGGTCTGAGCATCAGCTGTACATCACTGGTACCAGTTTAACACTCAAATATAGCAATAAGCAACAGAAAGATGACCAATCAACCTTTCCAAAAGGTCTTCCCCATGCACGTCAACAGATGTCGCTGCATTTTTAGTAACTTTGGAACCATTTGAGCTAGAAAAAATTCTTTTTGTTAAAATCTGCAGCTTATTCAGCAGATGATGGATTATGTGGTAAAGGTGGCCCATCTATAATTATTCAAGAAATGCCACGGCCGCACAAACCCATGTGGCCCTGCCTATAGGATCTGTCTATATCGTAATGCCATCCGAGGCTCCAGGTCGCCATCAGCAAACACATCCGCTACGCGACCGAAAGCTGCATGACAGCACCCGTCTATAGGGGCGGTCTATAGGGCCATCCACCCACACTCTGCCCTCTCGTGAGGTAGTACCATCGGTAGAGAGGTGAGACAAGCATGGACCGCATCTGCCTATTGGGGAAATCCTTCTACAGGTGCCCATGATCGGACAATCCATTCCATACACAAACCGCCACAACCACCCCCTGTGGCATCCATCAATGCCACATGGCCCCAGGGCCCAATCACAGCATCCGTCCATATCAGTCTATAGGGGTTGGCACACCTGAGGCTACTTGGACTACGTCCAACTATCACTCAGTGGGACCCCAGAGCAAAGTGACAGCGTGATCCTAGAAGAGACAGACATCAACAAGGCTGTCTGTAGTGAATATCCTTCCATCTATACTGATTATCTATGGGGTCATCAACATATGCACACACGGTCACTCACCATCCACAAAAGCATCAGCCAGCCCACGAACTGGAACTGCTCAGTGTCTACTGAGAATAGAAGTCTTTGTGGATGCACAACAAATAAAACCTTTCAGCAAACCCAGTAACAAGTAAACAGTTTGCTAAACAACAGCACAAACAAATAAACACGCCCGCCTAAAACATGTGCACTCCACTAATTCAGCCAACAGCTCTAAACAAACCACACCCAAATACACACAGTGCTTCCCAAACCACACGCAGCCATCTACAAAGAATAGTACAGTCGTTCACAAACCACACACACCACATCTCGCCTACATGACAATACACACAGCCATTAACAAATCTCACAAGTTCCACCATAGCATTGATTTGGCTAAAATAACCATCTATTATTTAGTACTGAGATCCCTTGAGGTGAACGTGTGCATTATAAATACACATGCCATGTCAATGGTGGCCATATGCACAGGTCACCCCTAGATGCCCCATATGAACCTACGCACCATCTGCACACATAAATATCAATAGTTCCAAATCATGTAGGAGATTTTGTTAATTGGAAAATCTAATATTAGCCTCCAGCCTCTTAAAACGGCCTCCACCTCAGTTGCAGCTAATGGAGAATTTGGATCCCTCAATCTATTATCTAAATATCTCTTTTTTTTTTTGTAGCCAAGTGTTGGCATGCATGTGCACATGGATTCTCATTGGTTGAGGATATTTCCTCCCCCTCGGCGAGACACCACTCTTGTTAGAGGGAGTGTTAACAAAGTCTGCTCGGGGCCAAGTGTGACATCTCACCTAAAGGTGATGGCAGAAGGCCTCGCACCAGCAGCGGGCACCCTCCCCGCAAGGCTGGCACCGGGCACTGATGCGGAGATGTGCGATGCCAGCTCATCAAGACTGAGGAGTCTCTGAACTCCTGATAGAGGGTGCGAAAGGTTTCTAGTGTTCAGATCCCTCCATTCTGAGTGAAATCAAAAAGACAAGAAGAGCAAAGCTCCAGTTGTCTATGATGTCGTTCAAGACCTCAAGCTGAAAAAGATCCACCTAATTTAATTTCTTTCTATCTATAAATGTATGTTATCTACCCCTGCTCTCATCTGCTATGTAATGGGGGGGGGGGAGGGGGCACACAACATGACTCCTCCTCCCTATCGTAAAAAAAAAAAAAGTGGCCTCCTACCACCCGCCACCATGCCCCTCTTCCCCCTCATCTCCTCTCCTGATGTGCTCTCTGCTCTGTCAGTGATGCACGGACAGGGTCTGAGACCCCTGCCTCAACAGCCTGGAATCCCTCTATCACATAGCAACAGTGGCTAGAAGCCTGTGTTAACAACTGCTGCTACATCATAGCAGTGAATTACCAGATGTAGTATCTGGCATTCAGGCTAGTGGCTCTCAGTGAGAGCCATCCATAACAAATGTCATACTTCGGGCACACAATACAAAACTGTACATAGTCAACAGAGGGCACTTCAGACCGTATACACTCACCGGGGTAACAATCCACGTGGACTGGGAGAGAGCCTAGGTTGCTCAGTGACATCTTAAGGATTTTATGGGCCTTGGGCCAGGTGAATTTTAGGGGGCCCATGTTAAGAACAGCCTTGAATTTATGATCTAGTTTCAGCTCTTTTGTGCCCCCTTTGGCCAGGTCACTCATCCAAATTCTAAATGTGTTTACATCGAATATTCAGGGATAGTGACGTGTGTTTTCAATATTGTAACACAGCAGCAGCTCAGTAATATTACTGAAAATAATCTCTGCGACACCCTCTCACTTCTCATATGTGAGGTCCTGTTTTGATCTAAAGGAAACTTTTATTATGGATGTTGCATGAAACATAAACACAACGTTTCTCTGCAAAATGTCTGTAATAGACTCTCACACATCACCCACGTTAAATTAAATAAAGGAAAACGGTATTTAAAACAATTTGTTTAAGAATTTTTCAAGGCCATCAGGGCAGGAATCTCTGCAGAACAGAGCTGGCTCTAACAGGGGGCCCCCTGAAAGGCTGGGGCCCTGGGCCAGAGCCAACTTTGCCCATGCCTTGAAACGTCTCTGAGGTTGCTGCAATAGGGCAGGTAAGCCGGACAGTTGCTCCCTGGGAGAATTAGTGGATCATGTTTGTGTAGCTCCCTTGAGTCCTGTTGAGCCCGCTCAAGAGTTTATGGTTAAGTCGGTCTCAAAAGTGATGGCCCTCCCAGTGGCTCACCCATTCCACAATACCTTTACTTTGTTGGCTGGCTTCACCAGCGATTGCCAACTGGAGGCAGGGGCAGTGCATCGCGTGGGATCGCGTGTGCAGTCTGCATCTGATGCACGCATGCACTCCCTTGCTTGACAAACTTGGCCAGTGAGAGTACCAGTCAAGAGGCAACCGTGCTTGGCTCACACTGCTTGCAATCTGGTGATTTATTTATTTTTTTCTACAGGTGGGTCTTTCTCAACCTCAAAAACAAGCCCACCATACCACACACAAACAAAGCAAAGGGCAAACACCAGATTGCAGCAGTGATTGACATTTTTTAGTTGGCGGCCCCACAGAATGTGAGAGTGATCCCAGCCTGGTGCAGACCTCTCCCAATGCTTCAGTTCTTCAAGAAAGCGTGCTTAGTGTAGTCACAGTTTCTCACCACTGAGCAGTCACAGGAGCTTTGTGTTCTTTGGAAGGAAAAACTGCAAGGTGGATTTGCAGTTTCTGTCGGCACCTCAGTCTTGGGAGCTTCAGCTTCTGAGCATCCAATGGAGTTACTCAGATTCTAAGGCCTCACCCTACAGCAGGGGCTTCAAACTTTTTTCATCTGTGCCCCTCTAAGCAAAATGTTTTGAAGTTGGGCCCCCCCCCCCTCCAAAACTATATGACAAGGATTTGGGGAGCGGGAGGGATGATCACAGGGGGCGGGTATCATGAGATCATTTCAGGGGGGCTTTTCTGTAGCTCATAATCCACACTAAATCTAGGACTTATAAAAAAGCAACAGCATCAAACAAGAACAGAATTGAGCAAAAACACTCCTGCCATAATTGGGGTGCTGTGGGCCCCAACGCAGCTCCACCTGCTACACTAATGCTGGCTGTAGCCCTGAGAAGCAGGGTATCTCCTCTTCTTTTACTCCTTCCCCATTATATCTGACCATCACTTCAGTCTCGTAACAAGTCTGGTATCTGTCTCAAAGAGTATGAGCTACTGCATGCTGCACCAAAGGTATAATCTGCCATAATACTAGCAAGCAAAATTAACTGCTATCCCCACTTTTTATTGTAAAACATTCATAATTGTTATGCAGTGGGCCCCTGAGCAAAAGTGTCATTGCACCTATGTCAAAAATGATAGCTACGGCCTTGCTATCGCCTCTGATGTTTGTTAACAACATGGGCTCCCATCTCACCCCATCCCTCCCATCTCTCATCATCCCTCTCCCTCTTATCTCTCTGATGCCCAAGTCAAGGTGTCTCCCCTGCTTAATTTTTCCTCTCCCTTGGGCCATTGCTCCAAGGCACAGGAAGTATGCCCTGGGGCTCTAATGCAGCTGCAGCACCAATGATACCTACAGCTCTGCAAAGCAGGTGGTCTACTCTGCCAACTGAACAGGGCCATTAATTCTAAGCCAGATGCCCTAAGTAGACTTTCTGCTGCTTTGTGTAAAACATAACAACAAATAAAAGAACATTTAGCACCCCCCTCCTCCCCTGTTGCTTGGGCCCTGTTACGTGTGCAACAATGGTGACCTGGGCCCTAATGCTAGCAAGGAAAATGCACCCCATGTTGTTTTTCATAGGAAGACTGCCATACCTTGAGCCCAGTGCCCACTCACAGAGGGGGGAAGCTCCTGTGCTGTGAAACAGATAGTAGAGAACTAAAGAAGAAACCGGCCTTCTCACTGAGGTGCCCGCAACCTGAAAGAAATGTAAATGTGTGCAATGGTTAATCACGAAATATAAAGGCTGCTTTGGAGCCAGTGTGCTTTTAATAAATGGAGTCGCTCAGCTTCATGGTGACAAATATTTATTCTTTTTGAGAGGTAATATATGTCTGTTAAAAGGAGTGCACCCTTTTAATTTACACACATAAAAATATGTACACTAGATATAGTCTGAATGCTTATCACTAAATTGTATATTTTTAAAGCACTTATTTTATCCAAAACAGTATTTTGCAGCAGCCTGTATATACAGTGTAGTAGAATTTTAAGATAATGGCATTATGTTTGTTTGTTTATGAGATTTGTAACGTGCACAGCTACTCAAAGAGTGTCCCGGCGCGAACCTGGTGGGGGGGGGGAAGTTGGAAAGGACTACTAGATAAAAAGAAGCGTCTTTAGTCTCTTCCTAAAGAGCTTGGAGTCCTGAGTGCTGCGGAGGTCCAAGGGAAGCAAATTCCAGGCTGAAGCCGCCCTAAAAGCGTTTCACAGTGCTACCACACACTGGGACCTCGTAGCACTATAAACAAGTCACTATTCCTCACTGCACCAATCGGGATTTAATTCTGTGACTCTCTGGTCACACGTGAAAGACATCTGTAGTGATCACAGACTCCTGCACTAGAGTAAAGGGTGCTGCCAAGGATGCTTTGTGCCTCTGTGAATACTTGTCAGTGCTGTACTGTGCTGCATGTGTGCTGCATGTGGTGCTGCAGGGAAGGTTTGAGGTGCTTTGGCAGAGCTGTGTGTGGGTCCCAGTGCTGGAATAGAATGGCTATTGTTTGAAACATACACATTCTATACGAAACACATACAGACATAATTTAACCCCTTCCATGCTCATGACGAGCTCAGCTCGTCATGCTGCGCAGTGCTCGTGTGCGCATGACGAGCTGAGCTCGTCATGAACCCGTCCGCTTAATGAAACGCCTCGCACAGGGCGAAAATCGGCCGCGCATGGAAGCGGCTAAGGGTGGCAGACCTGAACGTGATGAGGGTGAGCTCAAAGGGACAAACACAACATACACTGATAGTTGATACCAAGGAGACAAACACAGCAAACACAACAAGATGATAGACAGAATGCTGAATCTTTTCAACCACTCACCCCCAGTCACAGATCTGGGTTTAATCCATTGTTGTTTACCTTACCTCGCCACCCCAGTTCAGACCCAGCTATATGCAAACCAGTCTTGACCCTGTTCCTCATGGGAACAGTCCAGCCCGAACTGCCAGGCCAGATCCTCACTGGACCAGAAACAAGCATCCTGGGACCGGTTACGGTGTAACACCCCTCATCAGCCAGGCTAGCTTGAATCCAGTGACACAGCGAGCAAGGAACCCACTGCTGTGCATACCCTTGGCCACTTAGGGCAAACATAGCAAACACAACAAGATGATGGACGGAGTGCTGAAACTTTTCAACCACTCGCCCCAGTCACAGATCTGGGTTAAATCCATCATTCTTTTGCTCACCATGCCACCCAAGTTTGGACCCAGCCATATGCCAATCAGTCTTGACCCTGCGTGTGGGTCCCAGTGCTGGAATAGAATGGATATTGTTTGAAACACACACATTCTATACAAGACAGATACACCCATAATTTAAAGGTGGTAGACATACACATGATGAGGGTGAGCTCAAAGGGACAAAGACAACATACACTGAGAGTTGATGCCAAGGAGACAAACACATGCACACATTGAGAGGACACACACAAAAAGTGAGAGGGGATTTTAAGGAAACACAGAAAGTTGTGATTTCAGGGAGAAGTTCAGCAAGGAACACACATGTATTATCATTGATACACACACACACACACACACACACACATGATCTCAAGGACACACATGCAGAAATGCACACAAGCACATGCCAAAGGGTGATTTTAGGGAGACCCACGCAGCCACAAACAGAAACAGGCAAAGTGCGTATTTCAGAGACATTTACGAACCCTAAGAATGATGTCAGGGAGGGGCCCAAGAGGGAGTTTCAGGAAGACATTTCGAACACGGAGTGAATTCAAGAAAGACCCTCACCCTGAGACGTGATTTCAGGGAGGCCTACGATCACATACACCGAGAGGTGATGTGAGGGAGTTCTAGAATTCAAGAGAAAGACTCTCACCCTCTCTAACTGAGAGATAATGCTAGACAGGTAGCGAGGGAGGAGCAAGGCCTCATTCACCACATTGAATTCAGAATCTAGGGAATAGTGCTGGGCCCTTGACAGATCAGGAAATAGCAGCACCCACCTTGATGGGCACGCAGGTGTTTGGATTAGTATAACTTTATCAGTCAAAAGTAGGGTCACCGCCTCACTCCAGGTCATTACAGACACTGTCTCCAGTCCTGGACTATCCACATTCAAGTCATTGGTTTCAGGTGTATTGGTCTGGTTAGATCAATGGAAGAAAAGCAAGACTTCAATTCCCAGAATACATTAGTACATCACACAGGAGTCTAGGACTTGGAAATGTGTCCGCAATGATCTGTAGAGAGGTGGTCACAGTAATCGGTTGTACGACGGTACATCGCATGCAATTACTTTGCATGCCTTTTACACGCATTTTCTAGCGCGCATGTTTTTACCGCGAAAATGCATTTAAAACGCATGCCAATACCACGTATTGTTTTTATACCTTAGTGGGGGACCCCCCCAACTTACCTTAAATGCGTTGTATTGGCATGCGTTTTAAATGCATATTCGCGGTAAAAATATCCGCGCTAAAAAATGCGTTGTAAAGGCTTAACGAGGTAAAAACCTCATTATAAAGGCTGCTTCCCCAGTAATCAAAAGAGAAGAGCAAGACATACTATTAGTGGGAGAGCCGAGCTACAGCTGGACCTAGGCCGAGCCAACCTGTGCCCAGGTTGTCTTGGCCCTAGGAGCCAAAGTATTAGCTGATTCAACAAAAAAACTGCCCTGTAAGTCGTGTAATGGAAAGTATCTGAAAGTCACATAAGACCCTTGAAATTTAAAAACAGGGTTTCTTACATTTTCAAGTACATTTATTTACAGCGCTACATTGAGTTCAACGTATTTAAATTCATAATTTCTTAACTTGTACTTGGAGAGATGAAAGAAAGTGTCCAGGTGACATCGTGAATGTGGACAGAGAAACGTACATTATAGTATGTGTAAAAATGATCAGTTATTATAAACATTGGTACTTTATTGTTTATTCATTCACGCGTAAAGTAATTTTTTTTGCACACGGAAAGGTGACCAGGTGCCCAACACCCTGTGTGGTATTTGAGGTTTTTTTTTAGTAACTTTTAATAAATTTGAGCTGGAAACTATATTTGTTTAAATCTGCAATTAATGAAGCAGGTGGTGGCTAATCTGGCAAGTGCTGCAAAGGCATAATTATGCGGAAAATCCTTTTGCACAGAGTCGTATAATTCCAGTGGCCCTGCTCATAGCTTAGTGCCACATGTGGAGAAGATAGATGTGTGCTACATAGCAGTGCACTGCAGTGGTGAAAGTTCCTGATAGGCATCGTGGTCGCGCTATGCTGTGTGGCAGTTGGTGCTTGATTTTACACAGCACTGACGGCTGTCTCTGCAGCGCTGCAAAGGTAGCGGTGTGCTTTGCATCACAGCGAGTTTGGTACTGCCGATATGGTTTGCTTGGTGCTGCACTGTTGAGACAGCTCTCTTATGTGCACTGATAATAGCTTTGGGTTGAGCAGGGCGGGCCTTGAGCATGGGCGAGCTGGGCCCAGGCCCAGGGGACCCAATATTCTGAGGGGAATATACACGGAGCACTGTGCATTAAGGTACTGCCAACACAGGCATCCATGTCATCTTACTTCAGCCTTGTCCTGTCCCTTCGTGCTCGTTTCTGACTGATATGCCTTCGTTACTGCTCCTCCAGGGACTGACCAGTGAACTCAAAAGGGTCCCCTACTGCCTTATTTAGTTCGCTAGCATCAGCAAGGGCGCCAAATTTCTCTCCGCCCAGGGCGCTCTGTTAACAAAGGCCGGCTCTGGTGTCGAGCTCCAATGGCAACTCAGTGCTGTGTGGAGGAGGCCTCGCGATTTTTGGGTCCCAAGCTCCTGGCTGTTACCATATGCATTTAACATAATAAAAAGCAGGCCTCACTGTTCCTTTAGTATTTGGACCAAAGCGGCAGCGTGAGCACCACTAGGTGGCGCCAAATGCGATGTTTTCTCCTCACCCAGTACACAAGTTGCCTTCAATACAGAAGCTCCTTGGTTGGGATACCAAAGAGGCTCCCAGCAAAGGTCTTGGCGCCCATCCCCACAAACGCTTCTGACAGTACCACAAAGGTTGCTGTGGGCAGCAGAGCTGGCCCGGTGCTGTGCACTGGCAACAGCTCTCCACACAGCACGGCAGCGACTGCTGCGAGCACTGCACGGAAACAACGCGCTCGCGCCCAGTCCTGTGCAGCCTCCTGCCAATACAGTGGCGCGGTGTTGTTTGCAATAAATCACCGCCGTGCCAGGTGAGGGTTATGTCATTATTTGCGAACCTACAGAATGTAATTATGCTCGTGAAGGGGGAGATGGGCAAAGAAAGGTGCCGAGCGCGAGGCGGGGCCTACCGGCAGCGCCGAGGAGGCTGCGCACGTGCGTGTGCTTCTACCTCATCACAGGCAGGGACGGACACCGGAGTTATGCCACAGGAGAGGGCCAAATAATGCAGCAGGGTTCATTTATGCGGCAAGAAAAGGCAGATTATGCGGCGTAATGCAGCACATTTTCTTCCAATATCACTGCTTTATTTAGTTGGTTTATTTTACACGTCAACAATAGCTATGGAAAGGTTCTGTGCAGAGCGTCCGCTTCATTAGTAACAAACAGTCTGCCACTCAAAAAAAGCAATAGGCGATTGAAAGGTGACCAGTCAACTTTTGTGAAGGGCTTTCACTGCGTTTCAAGAAGTGTCACTGCGGTTTTACTAACTTTTGAGCCAATTGAGCTAGAAACGTTTTTTTGGTAAAATCTGCAGATGGTGGATTACCCGTGCCCACCCACCCCCCGCATGTTGTTTGACAAGAGACCGTACGAGACAATTTGAAAATGCGCCGCAAACATGGTAAGACTGAACGAACTGTGATTCGCAATACCAAACGTTTTGCCTACTGTACTTACCTACTGTTTGCTTTATAGGTCCTATACTTTCTCCTTATGCTGTAGGTAGACTTTCCTTTCTGTGACGTCTCGGTGGAGTGCATAACTTCTCTACCTCTCCTTTTCATATTTTTCCTGTAAACTTGGACCCTACGCTCCAAGCTCACGCCCTTTTTCTACACTACACTGTCTACCTCACATAACTGTGGTATCTTCATATCCTTGCCGTGCATTCTCCCCATAGTTATATGTCCCCTGCTGCTCTGTGAGGTAATAGAATGCGGATGTGGGCATGGTTTGAGTGAGTGTCCGTTGGAATGCGGGGGCTGAGCAGCAAGGATGCTGCTCCTGGTAGGGCCTTACTACCATCTTTACCTGTAACCTGAGACTCCTTCCTTGAGAATAAACCTTAACCTGTTTCACCTATACTACTGGCTACCCTGCATCTACATTTACCACAACAACGTCTCGAATGTGCTTCCACGTTTGCCCTGACAGTGTACGCATGAGTGCCGACAAGTTTCATGTAGATCGTTGTGCATAGTTATAATGATGGATTCTCAATATTTACAGCCTTGAGATAGCCCTGTGCCAAACAACAAGCCTGGGCGAAACACTCGTTTTCCACCTTTTCAAATATAATATGACTACGAAATTGAAAAAATTGAGCAGGATGTCAAAAATAGGCCACACTGATGTCCAACAACACATGATATTTACAATAAAATATGCATCTTCACACAAGAAGTGAGACATCAAAATGTACAGCAATTCAAACGAATCACTCTTTATATCGAATTATAAATAAGTATCTCTTATTACAATAATAAAGGTGCTAATGGTTCCGCTCGGTTCAGGAAAGCTGTTGCTGCAGTCCAGGGTATGGGTCACCTGGAGGAGCCGGGTGCCATCACTAAGATACATATTCTGACTAATGAAGGGTGGGAGCGAGGGGCTGTTTAATCCCCGCATACACAAAATACACCTTTCCTATTTGGAAGGGAGACACTGCTGTGCTAATGGGGATAGCTAACTCTATGTAAGAAGGAAGTAGAGCCTGGTGCTCACGACGGTCCACTAGGGCTGGGGCTGCTTACACTGCACGTTCATCGCGGGCCTCTGAAAGAGTTGGTACCCAATCTGCCCCGTGTCAGGTTATTCCCCTCCTCTTCCTGCTGAATGCCTGGCACTGGTTGCATTTTGCGGCTCAGAGGTGGTTTGTCGCTCATGAATAGGGTATACGTCACTTCCACCTGCCTGCACATTGTTCACTCTGGAACAGGGAGAAAGGGGCTCTAACTGCGTTAACCTGCTGCCACCCGTGGGCTGCAATCAATCAGCGCTGGCCTGGCGCAGTGCTTTGACTCCACTTCCAGAGCTGTTTGCGAGCATGCGCCACTTTACCCGGGTTGTGTGTTGTCTCTGAGAATCTCTTTCTGTGGCATGGGTTTGGTGGTGAGGTTTGTCGGTATCTGACTCTCGAGGTTGAGAAAGTCTGTGTGTATCTCTTTCTCAGGGAATGCTCTGTCTCAGGCTGTGTTGGGGGTCTCTGTGGTTTTCATTGTTGGGGTGTGTTTAGTGTGGATGGTCAGGGTGTGTCCTGTGTAATGCTTGTGTGTGGGGGGAGGGTTTTTCTGGTTCTCATTGTTGACATGTGCTTAGTGTGAATGGTCTGTATCCCTTGCCGCCTCGAAGGATGTGTTTGTGTGTATCTCATCTTCAAAGATGTGGCAGGCCTGTGTCTCCTCCTGTGGGACCGTGTTCAGGTATTCTAATTGTATTTCTATAGCGCTTAATACCCTTGATGAGGCTTTAAAGCACTTTTCAGCGAGGAGCACGCTACTCTGGAACCCAAAGGATTGGTGGTAGGTTAGTATAGGGAAATATAAATTGTTAATTTGAGTGAGTCTGTTCGTTTGATTGAATTGGATAATGGAGGAATAGAAGAGGGAGGAGTCTAGAAAGTGCTATGTGGGAGATCATAGTAGTGAGATGTGGTTTGGAGTGAGTCAAGGAGGGATAGAGGTAGGAAGAGTCCAGAAAGGGTTATTTGGGAGAACATAGTAGTAGAATGAGGTTTGGGATGACTCAGAGAGGGAGGTAGAGGCTATATTGAGAGAGGTATAGGATGAGACATAGAGTAGTGCATTGGAGAGAGTTGAAGGCTTTGTTCTACAGAAGGAGTAAAGTTATATATATATATATATATATATATATATATATATATATATATATATATATACACACATAACTACATAGAAGGTACACATGTACTAGGAAAATAAAGAGATATAAAGTTGTATTGTATAAAGTTCCATATGTGCATGTATGGATAGAGAGTTAGAAACTCAGACTTACAAGTGTTGCTGTACGTAAAGCTAATTTATTTGTGTATTTCTTTCTTTATATTTCTTTTATTTTTAAATTTTCTTCAAAATTTCAATAGTGAAGCTCTTATAGATACAATTGTTAGGATCATATTTACATGTTGTGATAGATAAATAAAATGGAGACCCATAAGCATCGAATCAAATAATTAATATGAAAACTATGCAGGGACCTATATACATTTTAAGCATAAAATGTATGTGTGTTTATGTGTATATATATATATATATCTGTGTGTGTGTGTGTATATAAATATAATCATCTTACCTGAACATTTCCAGTCCTCTCATTGGCTGACAGCTTACCAATGACAGCAGCGGTCACTATATATCCAGCCAATCAGACTCTGTGATGTAATACCACATTTCCAGCACTTGAAAAAGGCGATTACGCCGAAACGTGTCGTGAGGAAATGATTGGTGAAGAATAAAATCTTCCAAAATGACCCCATGAGTGCTCCAGCTTTGTTTTAAAGTTGCTGTGTAGCAAACGAGTCCCTACCCTCGTTGTGGATTATAGCACCCGTCCTGTGTTCGGAGCGCCTGGTGGGAATACGTGAATGATATATATATGTGTATATATATATATATATATATATATTCACTGAAAAAACCATAGGTTTCAGGCACGTTATAGTTAGAAATTAGCATTTAAAAAACCTTACAAATTCACTGAAAAAACCATAGGTTTTAGGGACAGTTATAGTTAGTTGGACATTGCACTCGTACAAAACCCGTGAAATTTCCCCGTTATAGTTAGTTCAGCTAACTATAACTCGCGCCCCCGCAATGCACTGCTGATGACGTCACATATTACATCACTCATGACATGGTCAGTGACATCACTGATGACATCTCAAATGACATCACTGATGACATCATCTAATGACTGTGTGTTTCTGTAAAGTTTAAATATTTTTAATATATACAGGGAAAGGCGTATTGAAGAATGAGTGGGTGTATAAGTGTCTGTATGGATGATTTAGTAGGTGCGTGACTAACTCTATAAGTGAGTGATTAAACGTATCTTACTGAATGCATGGGTTAGTGACTAAACTGGGTGAATGTCTGTATCCGTCTGTCTGTTGCTGTGTAAGTGGCTGCATGGGTTTGTGAATAGCTACATGAGTGTCTATATGAGTTATTGATTGGTTGTCTGAGTATCTGTATGGGTGCCTGAGTGTTTGTGTGGGTGGGGTGTGTGCGACTCTGTGCATAGATGTGTGAGTGGGTGATTCACTGGGTGGATGGTTTCAAGAGTGCATCTGTGATAGACTGTATGGGTGGGTAAGTGTGTGTAAGAGTGTGTTAGTGAGTGAATGTATGTCCCAGTGGTACATGTGTGAGTAACTACATATGTGAAAGGCAGTATATATGTGTGTTGGAGTATATAAATAGCTATAAGCGAGAGTGTGTGATTGTGAGAGTGACTGTATGGATGAGTGTGTGCTTGTATCAGTGATTGTATAAGAGCGTAAGAATGTGCTAGTATTTGTATGAGTAAGTGAGCTGGTGTGTGTATAACTGTATAGGTGAGTAAATGGCAGTGTGTTTAATTATTTGCATGACTGACTAGGTGTGTGAGTACCTCTATGGATGAGTGGCGGTGTTTGAGTGTCTATATAGGAGTATGAGTGCATATGATAGTCCTGTACTGAGTGACCGTAAGTATGAGTGACTGTACGGGTGAGTGAGTGGATGTGTGTGTAGACCTAAGAATCAGTGAGTGGGTATGTAGTTATTGGTGTTGGAGTGTCTATGGTTTTGCGAATGGCAGTCTGTAATTTAGAGTGGGTGTATCAAAGGTTATATTAGGGTGTGAGGAGGTGCATCAGATTATCACGTGGATGATGTCATCAGTGATATCATCAGTGATGTCATTTGAGATGTCATTTGAGATGTCATCAGTGATGTCACTGACCATGTCATGAGTGATGTAATATGTGACGTCATCAGCAGTGCATTGCGGGGGCGCGAGTTATAGTTAGCTGAACTAACTATAACGGGGGAATTTCACGGGTTTTGTACGAGTGCAATGTCCAACTAACTAACTGTCCCTAAAACCTATGGTTTTTCCAGTGAATTTGTAAGGTTTTTTAAATGCTAATTTCTAACTATAACGTGCCTGAAACCTATGGTTTTTTTAGTGAATTTCAAAGGTTTTTAAATGCTAATTCCTAACTATAACATGTCTGAAACCTATGGTTTTTTTCAGTGAATTTCAAAGGTTTTGTAAATGACAATTTTTAAATGTATTAATTGTTATATTTATTTTTTTGATACTGATTTACTACATTTTTTAAACTATTTATTTTTACATATTTTATTTTTAAATTACATTGTAATTACATTATACATTACATTACAAAATATACTTTCTCAGAATGAATTACTTTAGTTTAAATACTTTGCAAATAGGCAATAGAGTTTTAAGTACAGTAGTTACAGTTGTTGCAATGGGCAACACAATTTCAAACACAATGCAACATTGAGCTCAATGTGAATTTCTAGTTAAATGCAATTAGTTACTTTATGGATTACTTTTCTAACCACAGGACTGGATCCTAGATTCAGTCCTGGGACATCTCCTGTAAACAGTTGAGTAAAAGCGTTTTGGTTACAGTAGTGATTTTTAAGGAATATTATTGTATTTTAAAAGTTGACACTTAGAAACTTTTTCACATAGAATCACCAATGTTATCCTATGGGAGGAAATTCACTTAGCAGGTAAGTAGTGTTATCGTTACTTTTTCTTACTCAGTGGTGGATCCTGGATCCAGCACTGGTGCATCTCCTGTAAACAGTTGAAAGAATCCGTTTAAGTCATACAGGCGATTTTTAAGGAATATTTGTAGTTTGTGAAAATCGACACTTTGAAACTTTTCTGCTGAAAACCAGAAAATGGATTCCAATGGAAGGAAATACAAGTTACTGGTAAGTACGGTTAGAATTACTTTTTCAGGGTCAGTGCTGGGCTAAAAGATGCAGCACTGGGTTCTCTCCTGATAACAGGTGAGTAAATCGGAATTCGTAGTTCGGCTGATTTTAGAGGAATATTATAAAGTTCCAAAACTCCACACACAGAAGAATTTCCAAGTGAAACCAGTCAATGTTAGCCTATGGAAGGAAATTCAAGTTACTGGTAAGTACGGTTAAAATTACTTTTCAGGATCAGTACTCGGCTCAAAGATGCAGCACTGAGGTCTCTCCTGATAACAGGTGAGTAAATCGGAATTCGTAGTTCGGCTGATTTTAGAGGAATATTTGTATGTTTCAAAATTGACACTTAGAAACTTTTTCAGCAAAAAGCAGGCAATGATATCCTATGGAAGGAAATTCAAGTTACTGGTAAGTACGGTTAAAATTACTTTTCAGGATCAGTACTGGGCTCAAAGATGCAGCACTGAGGTCTCTCCTGATAACAGGTGAGTAAATCGGAATTCGTAGTTTGGCTGATTTTAGAGGAATATTTGCACAATAGTGAAGGAAGGGGGTGGGGCCTGAAGTGACATGTCTGCAAACACGCCCAGTGGCGCGTTTTAAGTTGGAGAATTAATTCCTCCTCAAGCCCGAGGGTCCCTAGGGGCCAACTAGCCCACCAGATACCTCAAGTATGCGCCAGAGAGCTGCGTTGCAGAGAGGTGTTCAGAGGCCACGCCCCTTTTTACAACACTCTGCAACTCAGCTCCGTGGCACTTACTGGAGGTACCTGGTGGGCTAGTTGGCCCCCAGGGACCCTCAGGATTGAAGAGGATTTAATTCCCCATCTTAAAACGCGCCACGGGGCCTGTTTGCACACATGTCACCTGAAGCCACGCCCCCTCCCTTCACCACTGTGCAAACGCGCCCCGTGGCGCGTTTTAAGTTGGGGGATTAAGTCCCCTTGAATACTGAGGGTCCCTGGAGTCCAACTAGCCCACCATGTACCTCCAAAAAGCGCCACAGAGCTGCGTTGCAGAGAGGTGTAAAAAGGGGCGTGGCCTTTGTACACCTCTCTGCAACGCAGCCCCTGGCGCATACCAGAGGTTCCTGGTGGGCTAGTTGGCCCCAGGGACCCCCAGTATTCAAGGGGAATTACTTCCCTTCTTAAAACGCGCCAGGGGGCGCGTTTGCAGACTGCTGCAGGGAGGGGCGGGGCCTCCGGCACGATGCCGGTCTTTTTGTTGTTGTTGCTTTTTTCTGCCCAGGGGTCCTTGTGGGACCCCCTGAGCAGACCTAGGGGTCAGGGTGTTTCTACCCTGCCCCCTTTGTGCGTTTGCGCACTTGTTTCTTGTGTTTTTTTTTAATCGGCGGGATCCGCGCACCCTAAGCGCATCCCGCCGATTAAAATTTTTTTTTTTTTAAATGCTTTTTCTGCCCAGGGGTCCTTGTGGGACCCCTGAGCAGACCTAGGGGTCAGGGTGTTTCTACCCTGCCCCCTTTTGCGTTTTGCGCACTTGTTTTACTGCTTTCTTGTTCCTCGGTTCTACCGAGGAATAAGATGGCTGCCAACACTTCCTGGTTTGGAGTGTTGACAGCCAATTAGCATGCAGCTCGTGGTCGGGAGGGTGCGCGGATCCACCGCGGCCATAGATATCGAAACTTTTATTTTGGATTTTCTCAGCAACTACTGAACGGATTTACACCATTTTCTGAACCAAGCACTACCTTTTGCCAAATTTGGTGTAATTCCGTTCAGCAGTTTTTGCTGTAGCCTTGCATAAAGTTTCCTATGGGAAATTGATTTTTTCACTCTTATTTTTTGAATTTCTCTGCAACTACTGAACGGATTTACACCATTTAAAAAAAAAGGTCGCTTTCTGAACCAAGCGCTACCTTTTTGCCAAATTTGGTGTAATTCCGTTCAGCAGTTCGGGCTGTAGCCGTGGCTAAAATTTCCTATGGGAATTAACATGGAGAAAACACGTTTTGGGACCCCCCCTTTTTTCTCGGCCCCCGCTTGATGAATCACCCTGACACTTTCAAGACAGGAGCGGACCGGATCGCCCCACTAGTTTTGAAAATTTCGCGATGATTCGTCAAACGACGCCAAAGTTATTGGGAATAGAATGTTACGGATTTCCTATGGATAATAGGTCCTAACTATAACTATCTACTGGTGACCGCCAGTAGATAATATATATATATATATATATATATATATATATATATATATATATATATATATATATATTATATATATATATATATATATATTCACTGAAAAAACCATAGGTTTTAGGAACAGTTATAGTTAGTTGGACATTTCACTCGTACAAAACCATAGAAATTCCCCCGTTATAGTTAGTTCAGCTAACTATAACTCGCGCCCCCGCAATGCACTGCTGATGACGTCACATATTACATCACTCATGACATGGTCAGTGACATCACTGATGACATCACTGATGACATCTCAAATGAAATCACTGATGACATCATCCAGTGACTGTGTGTTTCGGTAAAGTTTAAATATGTTTAATATATATAGGGAAAGGCGTAATGAAGAATGAGTGGGTGTTTAAGTGTCTGAATGGATGATTTAGTACGTGCGTGACTGACTCTACAAGTGAGTGATTAAACGTATCTTACTGAATGCATGGGTTAGTGACTAAACTGTGTGAATGTCTGTATCCGTCTGTTTGTTGGTGTGTAAGTGGATGCATGGATTTGCGAATAGCTACATGAGTGTCTATATGGGTTATTGATTGGTTCTCTGAGTATCTGTATGGCTGCCTGAGTGTTTGTGTGGGTGGGGTGTGTGTGACTCTGTACATAGATGTGTGAGTGGGTGATTCACTGGGTGCATGATTTCAAGAGTGCATCTGTGATGGACTGCTTGGGTGGGTGAGTGTGTGTATGGGTGTGTTAGTGAGTGAATGTATATCTCAGTGGTACATGTGCGAGTAACTACATATGTAAAAGGCAGTATATATGTGTGTTAGAGTATTTAAATGGCTATAAGTGAGAGTGTGTGATTGTGAGAGTGGTTGTATGGATGCGTGTGTGCTTGTATCAGTTATTGTATAAGAGCGTAAGAATGTGCTAGTATTTGTATGAGTAAGTGAGCTGGTGTGTGTATAACTATATAGGTGAGTAAATGGGTGTGTGATTAATTTTTTGCATGACTGACTAGGTGTGTGAGTACCTCTAAGGATGAGTGGCGGTGTGTGAGTGTTTATATAGGTGTATGAGTGCATATGATAGTCCTGTACTGAGTGACTGTAAGTATGAGTGACTGTACGGGTGAGTGAGTAGATGTGTGTGTGTAGACCTAAGAATCAGTGAGTGGGTATGTAGTTATTGGTATTGGAGTGTGTATGGTTTTGAGAATGGCAGTCTGTAATTTAGAGTGGGTGTATCAAAAGCTATATTAGGGTGTGAGAAGATGCATGAAATTATCACATGGATGATGTCATCAGTGATGTCATTTGAGATGTCATCAGTGATGTCATGAGTGATGTCACTGACCATGTCATGAGTGATGTAATATGTGACGTCATCAGCAGTGCATTGCGGGGCGCGAGTTATAGTTAGCTGAACTAACTATAACGGGGGAATTTCTATGGTTTTGTACGAGTGAAATGTCCAACTAACTATAACTGTCCCTAAAACCTATGGTTTTTTCAGTGAATTTCAAAGGTTTTTTAAATGCTAATTTCTAACTATAACGTGTCTGAAACCTATGGTTTTTTCAGTGAATTTCAAAGGTTTTTTAAATGCTAATTTCTAACT
Source organism: Calotriton arnoldi (assembly GCA_963921515.1). Classification (NCBI taxonomy): domain Eukaryota; kingdom Metazoa; phylum Chordata; class Amphibia; order Caudata; family Salamandridae; genus Calotriton; species Calotriton arnoldi. The sequence continues at coordinate 15,927 of CAWUFW010005791.1, read as the reverse complement.
ATAACGTGCCTGAAACCTATGATTTTTAAGTGAATTTCAAAGGTTTTTTAAATGCTAGTTTCTAACTATGCCTACAGAGGTAGGACATGTGAAGAAAGAAGAAAAAACGCGCAGAAAGAAGCAAAAGAAATGCAGAAAGAAGCAACAGAAGTCCACAAAGACGAAGAAAAGTGCAGGAAGAAGCAAAAGATGTGCAGAAAGAATCAACAGAGGAGCAGAAAGAGGCCATGTTGCAAAATCATCCTGTGCCCACAACTTTTTCAGACGGGTACTGGTGGTAACTGACTCTGACTAACCAGAGTCAGTGCTATGCTAAAAGACACTTAGAATACAGTGAAAACACCTACATACACTAGGGAACACTATGCATTGGGGGTACCCCTGTGATTAGCATGACCTCCTCTGTAAGTCCCTAGTACATAATAGGGCAGGGGGATTAAAACTACCTCTTAAAACGCGTGTGCAAACGTGCCCCGTGGCGCGTTTTAAGTTGCGGGATTAAGTCCCCTTGAATCCTGAGGGTCCCTGGGGCCCAACTAGCCCCCAGGTACCTACAGTTAGGACCACAGAGCTGAGTTGCAGAGAGGCGTTCCGAGGCCACGCACCTTTTTTCACATCTCTTCAACGCAACTCTGTTGTGCTTACTGAAGGTACCTGGTGGGCTAGTTGGCCCTCAGGGTCCCTCAGGATTCAAGGGGCGTGTTTGCGCACATGTCACCTGAGGCCCCGCCCCCTCCCTTCACCACTGTGCAAACGCGCCCCGTGGCGCGTTTTAAGTTGGGGGATTAGGTCACCTTGAATCCTGAGGGTCCCTGGGGCCCAACTAGCCCACCAAGTACTTCCAGTAATCACCACAGGCCTGCGTTGCAACGCCTGTAACAAATTGTGTAGTTGTGTTTAGGTAGTGAAGGGGGTCGTGCTGGGGGTAGTGTTTTAGGGTTTAGGGTAGTGCAGTGGTGTTTGTGTAGTGTAGGGGGTTATGCTGGGGGTAGATTTAGGGTTTAGGGTAGTGCAGTGGTGTTTGGATAGTGTAGGGAGTCGTGCTGGGGGAGTGTTTTAGGGTTTAGGGTATTACAGTGGTGTTTGGGTAGTGTAGGGGTTGTGCTGGGGGTAGTGTTTTAGGGTTTAGGGTAGTGCAGTGGTGTTTGGGTAGTGTAGGGGGTCGTGCTGGGGGTAGTGGTTTAGGGTTTAGGGTAGTGCAGAGGTGTTTGGGTAGTGTAGGGGTACTGCTGGGGGTAGTGTTTTAGGGTTTAGGGTAGTGCAATGGTGTTTGGGTAGTGTAGGGGGTACTGCTGGGGGTAGTGTTTTAGGGTTTAGGGTAGTGCAGTGGTGTTAGGGTAGTGTAGGGGTTCGTGCTGGGGGTATTGTTTTAGGGTTTAGGGTAGTGCAGTGGTGTTTGTGTAGTGTAGGGGGTAGTGTTTTAGGGTTTAGGGTAGTGCAGTGGTGTTCGGGCAGTGTAGGGGGTCGTGCTGGGGGTGGTGTTTCAGTGTTTAGGGCAGTGCAGTGGTGTTCGGGCAGTGTAGGGGGTCTTGCTGGGGGTGGTGTTTCAGGGTTTAGGGCAGTGCAGTGGTGTTTGGGTCGTGCAGGGGTCATGCTGGGGGAGTGTTTTAGGGTTTAGGGTAGTGCAGTGGTGTTCGGGCAGTGTAGGGGGTCGTGCTGGGGGTGGTGTTTCAGTGTTTAGGGCAGTGCAGTGGTGTTCGGGCAGTGTAGGGGGTCTTGCTGGGGGTGGTGTTTCAGGGTTTAGGGCAGTGCAGTGGTGTTTGGGTCGTGCAGGGGGTCATGCTGGGGGAGTGTTTTAGGGTTTAGGGCAGTGCAGTGGTGTTTGGGTAGTGTAGGGGTCATGCTGGGAGGAGTGTTTTAGGGTTTAGGGCAGTGCAGTTGTGTTCGGGTAGTGTAGGGGGTCGTGCTGGGGGAGTATTTTAGGGTTTAGGGTAGTGCAGTGGTGTTCGGGTAGTGTAGGGGGTCGTGCTGGGGGTTGTGTTTCAGGGTTTAGGGCAGTGCAGTGGTGTTCGGGCAGTGTAGAGGGTCGTGCTGGGGCTGGTGTTTCAGGGTTTAGGGCAGTGCAGTGGTGTTCGGGCAGTGTAGGGGGTCATGCACGGGGTGGTGTTTCAGGGTTTAGGGCAGTGCAGTGGTGTTCGGGCAGTGTAGGGGTCGTGCTGGGGCTGGTGTTTCAGGGTTTAGGGCAGTGCAGTGGTGTTCGGGCAGTGTAGGGGGTCTTGCTGGGGGTGGTGTTTCAGGGTTTAGGGCAGTGGTGTTCGGGCAGTGTAGGGGGTCTTGCTGGGGGTGATGTTTCAGGGTTTAGGGCAGTGCAGTGGTGTTCGGGCAGTGTAGGGGGTCTTGCTGGGGGTAGTTTTTCAGGGTTTAGGGCAGTGCAGTGGTGTTCATGCAGTGTAGGGGGTCGTGCTGGGGATGGTGTTTCATGGTTTAGGGCAGTGCAGTAGTGTTCAGGCAGTGTAGGGGGTCGTGCTGGGGCTGGTGTTTCAGGGTTTAGGGCAGTGCAGGCAGTGGTGCTCGGGCAGTGTAGGGGGTCGTGCTGGGGGTGGTGTTTCTGGGTTTAGGGTAGTGCAGTGGTGTTCGGGCAGTGTAGGGGTTCGTGCTGGGGCTGGTGTTTCAGGGTTTAGGGCAGTGCAGTGGTGTTCGGGCAGTGTAGGGGGTCATGCTGGGGCTGGTGTTTCAGTGTTTTGGGCAGAGCAGTGGTGTTCGGGCAGTGTAGGGGGTCGTGCTGGGGGTGGTGTTTCAGGGTTTAGGGCAGTGCAGTGGTGTTCGACTAGTGTAGGGGGTCGTGCTGGGGGTGGTGTTTCAGGGTTTAGGGCAGTGGTGTTCGGGCAGTGTAGGGGGTCTTGCTGGGGGTGATGTTTCAGGGATTAGGGCAGTGCAGTGGTGTTCGGGCAGTGTAGGGGGTCTTGCTGGGGGCAGTGTTTCAGGGTTTAGGGCAGAGCAATGGTGTTCAGGCAGTGTAGGGGTTGTGTTGGAGGTGGTGTTTCAGGGTTTAGGGCAGTGCAGTGGTATTCGGGCAGTGTAGGGGTCTTGCTGGGGGTGGTGTTTCAGGGTTTAGGGCAGTGGTGTTCAGGCAGTGTAGGGGGTCGTGCTGGGGGTGGTGTTTCAGGGTTTAGGGCAGTGCAATGGTGTTCGGGCAGTGTAGGGGGTCGTGCAGGGGCTGGTGTTTCAGGGTTTAGGGCAGTGCAGTTGTGTTCGGGCAGTGTAGGGGGTCGTGCTGGGGGTGGTGTTTCAGGGTTTAGGGCAGTGCAGTGGTGTTTGGGCAGTGTAGGGGGTCGTGCTGTGGGTGGTGTTTCTGGGTTTAGGGCAGTGTAGTGGTGTTCGGGCAGTGTAGGGGGTCGTGCAGGGGGTGGTGAGTCAGGGTTTAGGGCAGTGCAGTGGTGTTCGGGCAGTGTAGGGGGTCATGCTGGGGGTAGAGTTTTAGGGTTTAGGGCAGTGCAGTGGTGTTCGGGCAATATAGGTGGTCGTGCAGGGGGTGGTGTTTCAGGGTTTAGCGCAGTGCAGTGGTGTTCGGGCAGTGTAGGGGTCGTGCTGGGGGTGGTGTTTCAGGGTTTAGGGCAGTGCAGTGGTGTTCGGGCAGTGTAGGGTGTCGTGCTGGGGGTGGTGTTTCAGGGTTTTGGGCAGAGCAGTGGTGTTCGGGCAGTGTAGGTGGTCTTGCTGGGGCTGGTGTTTCCGGGTTTAGTGCAGTGGTGTTCGGGCAGTGTAGGGGGTCTTGCTGGGGGTGGTGTTTCAGTGTTTAGGGCAGTGCAATGGTGTTCGCGCAGTGTAGGGTGCCTTGCTGGGGCTGATGTTTCAGCGTTTAGGGCAGCGCAGTGGTGTTCGGGCAGTGTAGGGGGTCTTGCTGGGGGTGGTGTTTCAGGGTTTAGGGCAGTGCAGTGGTGTTCGGGCAGTGTAGGGGGTCTTGCTGGGGCTGGTGTTTCAGGGTTTAGGGCAGTGCAGTGGTGTTCGGGCAGTGTAGGGGTCTTGCTGGGGCTGGTGTTTCAGGGTTTAGGGTAGTGCAGTGGTGTTCGGGCAGTGTAGGGGGTCGTGCTGGGGCTGGTGTTTGAGGGTTTAGGGCAGTGCAGTGGTGTTCGGGCAGTGTAGGGGGTCGTGCTGGGGCTGGTGTTTCAGGGTTTAGGGCAGTGCAGTGGTTTTCAGGCAGTGTAGGCGGTCGTGCTGGGGGTGGTGTTTCAGGGTTTATGGCAGTGCAGTGGTGTTCGTGCAGTGTAGGGGGTCATGCACGGGGTGGTGTTTCAGGGTTTAGGGCAGTGCAGTGGTGTTCGGGCAGTGTAGGGGTCGTGCTGGGGCTGGTGTTTCAGGGTTTAGGGCAGTGCAGTGGTGTTCGGGCAGTGTAGGGGTCTTGCTGGGGGTGGTGTTTCAGGGTTTAGGGCAGTGGTGTTCGGGCAGTGTAGGGGGTCTTGCTGGGGGTGATGTTTCAGGGTTTAGGGCAGTGCAGTGGTGTTCGGGCAGTGTAGGGGGTCTTGCTGGGGGTAGTTTTTCAGGGTTTAGGGCAGTGCAGTGGTGTTTGGGCAGTGTAGGGGGTCGTGCTGGGGATGGTGTTTCATGGTTTAGGGCAGTGCAGTAGTGTTCAGGCAGTGTAGGAGGTCGTGCTGGGGCTGGTGTTTCAGGGTTTAGGGCAGTGCAGGCAGTGGTGCTCGGGCAGTGTAGGGGTCGTGCTGGGGGTGGTGTTTCTGGGTTTAGGGTAGTGCAGTGGTGTTCGGGCAGTGTAGGGGTTCGTGCTGGGGCTGGTGTTTCAGGGTTTAGGGCAGTGCAGTGGTATTCGGGCAGTGTAGGGGGTCTTGCTGGGGGTGATGTTTCAGGGTTTAGGGCAGTGCAGGGGTGTTCGTGCAGTGTAGGGGGTCGTGCTGGGGATGGTGTTTCAGGGTTTAGGCCAGTGCAGTAGTGTTCGGGCAGAGTAGGGGGTCGTGCAGGGGGAATGGTGTTTCACGGTTTAGGGCAGTGCAGTGGTGTTCGGGCAGTGTAGTGGGTCATGCAGGGGGTGGTGTTTCATAGTTTAGGGCAGTGCAGTGGTGTTCGGGAATGTAGGGGGTCGTGCTGGGGCTGGTGTTTCAGGGTTTAGGGCAGTGCAGTGGTGTTCGGGCAGTGTAGGGGGTCTTGCTGGGGGTGATGTTTCAGGGTTTAAGGCAGTGCAGTGGTGTTCGGGCAGTGTTGGGTGTCGTGCTGGGGGTGGTGTTTCAGGGTTTAGGGCAGTGCAGTGGTGTTCGGGCAGTGTAGGGGGTCGTGCACGGGGTGGTGTTTCAGGGTTTAGGGCAGTGCAGTGGTGTTCGGGCAGTGTAGGGGTTGTGCTGGGGCTGGTGTTTCAGGGTTTAGGGCAGTGCAATGGTGTTCTGGCAGTGTAGGGGGTCGTGCTGGGGCTAGTGTTTCACGGTTTAGGGCAGTGCAGTGGTGTTCGGGCAGTGTAGGGGTCATGCTGGGGCTGGTGTTTCAGGGTTTAGGGCAGTGCAGTGGTGTTCGTGCAGTGTAGGTGGTCGTGCTGGGGCTGGTGTTTCAGGGTTTAGGGCAGTGCAGTGGTGTTTGGGCAGTGTAGGGGGTCATGCTGGGGCTGGTGTTTCAGGGTTTAGGGTAAGCCTGGGCGTAGTTCGCGAAGTAGCGCTACGCGAAGCTACGCAAAGTGCAGTTCGCATTACGCGAGCTACGCGTAGCACTACGCGAACTGCGTAGTGCACTGTTCGCAATAATTGCACAGTGCCAGATGCTTGTCCACACTGTGCAATCATTGAAAACGGCATCTTGCACAGTGCGAGCAGTCGCTTACTGCCGCTCGAGTAGATTTTTACTCGAGCGGCAGCTTTCTAACGCGGACTGGTAGTTTCTCATCGCGAGCGGTCGCGAGCATACGCAACCACTCGCAATGAGAAACCTGACCTCCCCGCGTTGAGAATCTCGCCAGGAGGTTTATTTTTCACGCTCGCGATCGGCAACTTGATGTTGCTGATCGCGAACGAGGAAAAGTCTCGCCGGGATGTCATTTTGCTTGCTCGCGGTCGCCAACTTGACGTTGAGGACCGCGAGCAAGCAAAAAATGACCACTACGCTACGCTACACTACGCGTGTTTGCACTGTGCTACGTGCAATTCGCGTTGTGCGAAGTAGCGCAAACTTCGCAAACTACGCGAGCGTAGCGTAGTGCTTTGCCCAGGGTTAGTTTAGTGCAGTGGTGTTCGGGCAATGTAGGGGGTCGTGCTGGGGCTGGTGTTTCAGGGTTTAGGGCAGTGCAGTGGTGTTCGGGCAGTGTAGGGGGTCTTGCTGGGGGTGGTGTTTCAGGGTTTAGGGCAGTGGTGTTCGGGCAGTGTAGGGGGTCTTGCTGGGGGTGATGTTTCAGAGTTTAGGGCAGTGCAGGGGTGTTCGGTGCAGTGTAGGGGGTCGTGCTGGGGATGGTGTTTCAGGGTTTAGGCCAGTGCAGTAGTGTTCGGGCAGAGTAGGGGGTCGTGCAGGGGGAATGGTGTTTCAGGGTTTAGGGCAGTGCAGTGGTGTTCGGGCAGTGTAGGGGTCATGCTGGGGCTGGTGTTTCAGGGTTTAGGGCAGTGCAGTGGTGTTTGTGCAGTGTAGGTGGTCGTGCTGGGGCTGGTGTTTCAGGGTTTAGGGCAGTGCAGTGGTGTTCGGGCAGTGTAGGGGGTTGGGCTGGGGCTGGTGTTTCAGGGTTTAGGGCAGTGCAATGGTGTTCTGGCAGTGTAGGGGGTCGTGCTGGGGCTAGTGTTTCACGGGTAGTGTAGGGGGTCGTGCTGGGGGTTGTGTTTCAGGGTTTAGGGCAGTGCAGTGGTGTTCGGGCAGTGTAGGGGGTCGTGCTGGGGGTGGTGTTTCAGGGTTTAGGGCAGTGGTGTTCGGGCAGTGTAGGGGGTCTTGCTGGGGGTGATGTTTCAGGGTTTAGGGCAGTGGAGTGGTGTTTGGGCAGTGTAGGGGGTCTTGCTGGGGATAGTGTTTCAGGGTTTAGGGCACTGCAGTGGTGTTTGGGCAGTGTAGGGGGCCGTGCTGGGGGTGGTGTTTCAGGGTTTAGGGCAGTGCAGTGGTGTTCGGGCAGTGTAGGGGGTCGTGAAGGGGGTGGTGTTTCAGGGTTTAGGGCAGTGCAGTGGTGTTCGGGCAGTGTAGGGGTCGTGCTGGGGGTGGTGTTTCAGGGTTTAGGGCAGTGCAGTGGTGTTCGAGCAGTGTAGGGGTCGTGCAGGGGCTGGTGTTTCAAGGTTTAGGGCAGTGCAGTGGTGTTTGGGCAGTGTAGGGGGTCGTTCTGGGGGTAGTGTTTTAGGGTTTAGGGTAGTGCAGTGGTGCATGTGTAGTGTAGGGGGTCGTGCTGGGGTAGTGTTGTAGGGTTTAGGGTAGTGCAGTGGTGTTCGGGCAGTGTAGGGGTCTTGCTGGGGGTGGTGTTTCAGGGTTTAGGGCAGTGGTGTTCGGGCAGTGTAGGGGGTCTTGCTGGGGGTGATGTTTCAGGGTTTAGGGCAGTGCAGTGGTGTTCGGGCAGTGTAGGGGTCTTGCTGGGGGTAGTGTTTCAGGGTTTAGGGCAGTGCAGGGGTGTTCGTCCAGTGTAGGGGTCGTGCTGGGGATGGTGTTTCAGGGTTTAGGGCAGTGCAGTAGTGTTCGGGCAGTGTAGGGGGTCGTGCAGGGGGAATGGTGTTTCAGGGTTTAGGGCAGTGCAGTGGTGTTCGGGCAGTGTAGGGTGTCGTGCTGGGGGTGGTGTTTCAGGGTTTAGTGCAGTGGTGTTCGGGCAGTGTAGGGGGTCGTGCACGGGGTGGTGTTTCAGGGTTTAGGGCAGTGCAGTAGTGTTCGGGCAGTGTAGGGGGTTGTGCTGGGGCTAGTGTTTCAGGGTTTAGGGCAGTGCAATGGTGTTCTGGCAGTGTAGGGGATCGTGCTGGGGCTAGTGTTTCACGGTTTAGGGCAGTGCAGTGGTGTTCGTGCAGTTTAGGGGGTCATGCTGGGGCTGGTGTTTCAGGGTTTAGGGCAGTGCAGTGGTGTTCGTGCAGTGTAGGTGGTCGTGCTGGGGCTGGTGTTTCAGGGTTTAGGGCAGTGCAGTGGTGTTCGGGCAGTGTAGGGGTCATGCTGGGGCTGGTGTTTCAGGGTTTAGGGCAGTGCAGTGGTGCTCAGGCAGTGTAGGGGGTCGTGCTGGGGGTGGTGTTTCTGGGTTTAGGGTAGTGCAGTGGTGTTCGGGCAGTGTAGGGGGTCGTGCTGGGGCTGGTATTTCAGGGTTTAGGGCAGTGCAGTGGTGTTCGGGCAGTGTAGGGGGTCGTGCTGGGGCTGGTGTTTCAGTGTTTTGGGCAGAGCAGTGGTGTTCGTGCAGTGTAGGGGTCGTGCTGGGGGTGGTGTTTCAGGGTTTAGGGCAGTGCAGTGGTGTTCGGGCAGTGTAGGGGTCGTGCTGGGGGTGGTGTTTCAGGGTTTAGGGCAGTGGTGTTCGGGCAGTGTAGGGGGTCTTGCTGGGGGTGATGTTTCAGGGTTTAGGGCAGTGGAGTGGTGTTTGGGCAGTGTAGGGGGTCTTGCTGGGGATAGTGTTTCAGGGTTTAGGGCAGTGCAGTGGTGTTTGGGCAGTGTAGGCGGCCGTGCTGGGGGTGGTGTTTCAGGGTTTAGGCAGTGCAGTGGTGTTCGGGCAGTGTAGGGGTCGTGAAGGGGTGGTGTTTCAGGGTTTAGGGCAGTGCAGTGGTGTTCGGGCAGTGTAGGGGGTCGTGCTGGGGGTGGTGTTTCAGGGTTTAGGGCAGTGCAGTGGTGTTCGAACAGTGTAGGGGGTCGTGCAGGGGCTGGGGTTTCAAGGTTTAGGGCAGTGCAGTGGTGTTCGGGCAGTGTAGGGGGTCATGATGGGGGTATTGTTTTAGGATTTAGGTTAGTGCAGTGGTGCTTGGGTAGTGTAGGGGATCATGCTGGGGGTAGTGTTTTAGGGTTTAGGATAGTGCAGTGGTCGCCAGTAGATAGTTATAGTTAGGACCTATTTTCCATAGGAAATCCGCGACATTCTATTTGAAATAACTCTCTTACCAGTTGACGAACCTTCGCGAAACTTTCAAACTTTATGGCCCGCTCCGGTCCGCTCCTACCCTGAAAGTCTCGGGGTGATTCATCAAGCGGGGGCCGAGAAAAAAGGGGGGTCCCAAAACGTGTTTTCCCCATTCATTTTCCCATAGGAAACTTTAGACACGGCTACAGCCCGACCTGCTGAACGGAATTACACCAAATTTGGCAAAGAGGTAGTTCTTGGTTCAGAAAGAACCCTTTTTAGGTCTCGACCTAGCGACGCAGCGCGAAGCGCTGTCGCTAGCGAGACTTATTGTTGCTGACTTGCTTCGGAAGGGAGACAGGAGCTGTGCACGCGCACGACGGACTGGAAATGTGAACGCGCCCGTGAACACGCACTGTGCACATCTCCTGTCCCCCTTCCGTCCTCGCCAGCCGCAAAACATGAGCTGTGCACGCATAATGAAATCTACAATCCCCGAACCACACGTGATAAAACTATATATGAAAAAAATCAATAATGTTTAAATTCAAATTACAAATACAGCCGGCGACACGCTCCTGAATGAAGTACAGGTTCACACTCGCTCACGTCAAAGCCTTAACCTCTTGGACACAGAGGGCAGCCACGCTGACCGGCAGCAGCTCACCTGGACGTGTCAGCAAGTCTCCCCGACACAAGCTGCAGGAGGACACTGAGTAACGCCGTCCAAGCAACCGGCTCCATGCCTGCGGCCAGCCACGAAGTTTTGCAATGAAAACACTTGTCTTTCCGCATTGTTGCAGGAATCCCCGCGCTGCTCTCTGGGAAGTAGGTTTGGAAAGGGGCTCCGCCGCGAGCTCGCCTCTCTCTGGTGGTCACTGCATTGGCTGTGCAGCCCGGCGGCGCGCTGAATGACTGGCTGTCAGTCGGGGGCAGGCGCCGTCTTCTTATTTCGCCTTTGGCGGTGTTGTTTTTCTCCTCTTGCCTCTCCCCTCTGCTGCCTGTCAGCAGCTGCCCCAGCCTCTGCTTGAATTCTTCGGCAAGGCTGTCCCTGCAGCCATTAATGACCGCGCCGTGGGCTCCGCGGGCCGGGAGGGGACTTAGTTTTTCACATTTAATCCCGAGCGCGGCGCCCGCTTCAGGGACACCGCGCTCGGGTTCATTATTTTTTTAATTATTAACTTTATTCATGAGCGCGGCGCCCGCAACAGGGACACCGCGCTCTTTCTTTTTTTTTTTTTTACTTTATTGAGCGTGGCGCCTGTTTCACGGACACCGCTCGCTGCAATGCAATAGGTGTTGCTTTTCGTATTGTAAATTACAATGCCTGTTAATTCTTTTATAATAGGCATTGCCATTTACAATGCCAATAGCTCCAAAACTCGCAGTTGCGAGACCTATTGCATTGTAAATGCTTGTTGTTAAATGGTGTAAATCCGTTCAGTAGTTGCTGAGAAAATCAAAAGTAAAAACACATATATATCTGGGCGGAGCCTAACCACACGTCATCGTGAGATCTGATTGGCTGTCAGCACTTCATCCTGGAATTGCTGGCAGCCATCTTGAGACAAATATACATGATAGTACCCCATTGAAATGCCTTGTAGTGAATCAAAGATTTTGAGGGTTACCAAAAGGAGAACTATTAAGGGTGATAACAGACTTTAGTTACATTAGAATTCATTTGTTGATGGTACCATACTAATTTCAGGAATTGTGGTGTGTTCTAAGGTGATTTTACCCTGTGAAAAACCTTCTGCTGGGATATCATGAATCATGTTTGAGAGAAAACTATTTTCACATGCTTGTCCCATACAGTTTTGGAAGGTGCTCCAGAAGCTAAAATGAGAGCATATTTTCTGTAAATTCACATTATCTTTCTCAGTCATGTGAGAATGAAGTCTGACATTCTCAGTAAAACATGTACATCCAACAAGGGCAGAGACTGTCAGTTGATTCCTTTGTGTTCTACTGCAGCTTCCCAGAGTGTTCTAAAGAACAACTAGAGTGCTAACAGCCTTACTTATGACAAAAGTATGGCACACCTGAAGCCATCTTGATTGGAATAAACTGGTAACACTTAAAACATTTAATTTAAAAAGGAACAAAATGATGGGGTTCATTTTGTCATAGAAATTATGGTTAGTGCTGTAGAAAGAAAAATTAGGACATGTTTCAAGTGTGATCTCAAATATCTTCCTGTTATATTTCAACAGGAGCAACCTGCCAGTTGATGCCTTTGTGTTCTACTGCAGCTTCCCAGAGTGTTCTAAAGAACAACTAGAGCGCTAACAGCCTTACTTATGACAAAAGTATGGCACACCGGAAGCCATCTTGATTGGAATAAACCGTTAATACTTAAAACATTTAATTTAAAAAGGAACAAAATGAGGGGTTCTTTTTTAAATAGAAATTATGGTTAGTGCTGCAGAAAGAAAAATTAGGGCATGTTTTAAGTGAGATCTCAAATCCTCTTCTATTGCATTAGAAAATTCTGACATGCAGACTGAAACAATCACTTTCAATACCAGCAGCAGACTTCCAGTTAACTCCCTGGTGAGCAGTAGCTTTAGTACAGTGATCTAATGAGCAACTAGAGTGCTAACATTCTGAATTTATGGCAAATGTGAGACACATCTGAATGCCTTCTTGATGGAATCAAAGTAAAAACTGAAAGCATTTCCTACTGAGGAGACTGCAGTAAATGAGGAAATTAGGAAACTTCATAACAAAGAAGTCTTCCAAGATTGCCACCAGAGAAAAAAGAGCCCAAATGTAGCACAAATATTACCCAGATGTAGCCCACATATAGCCCAATGACAAAAGTGTGCAAAACACTTTTTATTTTTAGGTTTTTTGTAGTTTTATGTAGTGCAGACTGGTCAGGTATTGGAGCGTTGCATCTTAAAACATGACCCCTACACTACAAAAACACTACTGCACTACTCTAAACCCTAAAACACTACCCCAGCACGACTCCCTACACTACACAAGCACCACTGCACTATCCTAAATCCTAAAACACTACCCCCAGCATGACCCCCTACACTACACAAACACCACTGCACTACACTAAACCCTAAAACACTACCCCCAGCACGATCCCCTACACTAGCCAAACACCACTGCACTAACCTAAATCCTAAAACAATACCCCCAGCACGACCCCCTACACTACCCAAACACCACTGCACTACCCTAAAACATGACCCCCTACACTACACAAACACCACTGCACTACCCTAAACCGTAAAACACTACCCCCAGCACGACCCCCTACACGACACAAGCAACACTGCACTACCCTAAACCCTAAAACACTACCCCAGAACGACCCCCTACACTGCCCGAACACCACAGCACTGCCCTAAACCTTGAAACACCAGCCCCTGCACGAACCCCTACACTGTTCGAACACCACTGCACTGCCCTAAACCCTGAAACACCACCCCAGCACGACCCCCTACACTGCCCGAACACCACTGCACTGCCCTAAACCCTAAAACACCATTCCCTTCACGACCCCTACACTGCCCGAACACCACTGCACTGCCCTAAACCCTGAAACACCACCCCCAGCACGGCCCCCTACACTGCCCAAACACCACTGCACTGCCCTAAACCCTGAAACACTATCCCCAGCAAGACCCCCTACACTGCCCAAACACCACTCCACTGCCCTAAACCCTGAAACATCACCCCCAGCAAGACCCCCTACACTGCCCGAACACCACTGCCCTAAACCCTGAAACACCACCCCCAGCACGACCCCCTACACTGCCCGAACACCACTGCACTGCCCTAAACCCTGAAACACCACCCCAGCACGACCCCCCTACACTGCACGAACACCACTGCTCTGCCCAAAACCCTGAAACACCAGCCCCAGAACGACCCCCTACACTGCCCGAACACAACTGCACTGCCCTAAACCCTGAAACACCAGCCCCAGCACGACCCCCTACACTGCCCGAACACCACTGCACAACCCTAAACCCAGAAACACCACCACCAGCACGACCCCTACACTGCCCGAGCACCACTGCACTGCCCTAAACCCTGAAACACCAGCCCCAGCATGACCCCTACACTGCCCGAACACCACTGCACTGCCCTAAACCCTGAAACACCAGCCCCAGCACGACCACCTACACTGCACGAACACCACTGCACTGCCCTAAACCCTGAAACCCCAGCCCCAGCATGACCCCTACACTGCCCGAACACCACTGCACTGCCCTAAACCGTGAAACACTAGCCCCAGCACGACCCCCTACACTGCCAGAACACCATTGCACTGCCCTAAACCCTGAAACACCAGCCCCAGCACAACCCCCTACACTGCCCGAACACTACTGCACTGCCCTAAACCCTGAAACACCACCCCGTGCACGACCCCCTACACTGCCCGAACACCACTGCACTAAACCCTGAAACACCACCCCAGCACGACACCCTACACTGCCCGAACACCACTGCACTGCCCTAAACCCTGAAACACCATTCCCCCTGCACGACCCCTACACTGCCCGAACACTACTGCACTGCCCTAAACCCTGAAACACCATCCCCAGCACGACCCCCTACACTGCACGAACACCCCTGCACTGCCCTAAACCCTGAAACACTACCCCCAGCAAGACCCCCTACACTGCCCGAACACCACTGCACTGCCCTAAACCCTGAAACATCACCCCCAGCAAGACCCCCTACACTGCCCGAACACCACTGCTCCTAAACCCTGAAACACCACCCCCAGCAAGACCCCTACACTGCCCGAACACCACTGCACTACCCTAAACCCTACAACACTACCCCCAGCACGACCCCCTACACTACACAAGCACCACTGCACTACCCTAAACCCTAAAACACTACCCCCAGAACGACCCCCTACACTGCCCGAACACCACTGCACTGCCCTAAACCTTGAAACACCAGCCCCTGCACGACCCCCTACACTGCTCGAACACCACTGCACTGCCCTAAACCCTGAAACACCACCCCCAGCACGACCCCCTACACTGCCCGAACACCACTGCACTGCCCTAAACCCTGAAACACCACCCCTTCACGACCCCCTACACTGCCCGAACACCACTTCACTGCCCTAAACCCTGAAACACCACCTCCAGCACGGCCCTCTACACTGCCCAAACACCACTGCACTGCCCTAAACCCTGAAACACTATCCCCAGCAAGACCCCTACACTGCCCAAACACCACTCCACTGCCCTAAACCCTGAAACATCACCCCCAGCAAGACCCCCTACACTGCCCGAACACCACTGCCCCTAAACCCTGAAACACCACCCCCAGCACGACCCCCTACACTGCCCGAACACCACTGCACTGCCCTAAACCCTGAAACACAACCCCCAGCACGACCCCTACACTACCCGTGAAACACTAGCCCCAGCACGACCCCTACACTGCCAGAACACCATTGCACTGCCCTAAACCCTGAAACACCAGCCCCAGCACAACCCCCTACACTGCCCGAACACCACTGCACTGCCCCTAAACCCTGAAACACCAGCCCCAGCTCGACCACCTACACTGCACGAACACCACTGCACTGCCCTAAACCCTGAAACACCAGCCCCAGCATGACCCCCTACACTGCCCGAACACCACTGCACTGCCCTAAACCCTGAAACACCATTCCCCCTGCACGACCCCCTACTCTGCCCGAACACTACTGCACTGGCCTAAACCCTGAAACACCATCCCCAGCACGACCCCCTACACTGCATGAACACCCCTGCACTGCCCTAAACCCTGAAACATCACCCCCAGCAAGACCCCCTACACTGCCCGAACACCACTGCCCTAAACCCTGAAACACCACCCCCAGCAAGACCCCCTACACTGCCCGAACACCACTGCACTGCCCTAAACCCTGAAACACCAGCCCCAGCACGACCCCCTACATTGCCCGAACACCACTGCACTAAACTAACCCTGGGCAAAGCACTACGCTACGCTCGCGTAGTTTGCGAAGTTTGCGCTACTTCGCACAACGCGAATTGCACGTAGCACAGTGCAAACACGCGTAGCGTAGCGTGAGTGCAGCGGTCATTTTGCTTGCTCGCGGTCCTCAACGTCAAGTTGGCGACCGCGAGCAAGCAAAATGACATCCCGGCGAGACTTTTTCCTCGTTCGCGATCAGCAACATCAAGTTGCCGATCGCGAGCGTGGAAAATAAACCTCCCGGCGAGATTCTCAACGCGGGAGGTCAGGTTTCTCATTGCGAGTGGTCGCGTATGCTCGCGACCGCCGCGATGAGAAACTACCAGTCCGCGTTGAGAAAGCTGCCGCTCGAGTAAAAATCTACTCGAGCGGCAGTAAAGACAGCTCGCACTGTGCAAGATGCCGTTTTCAATGATTGCACAGTGTGGACAAGCATCCGGCACTGTGCAATCATTGCGAACAGTGCACTACGCAGTTCGCGTAGTGCTACGCGTAGTGCGAACTGCACTTTGCGTAGCTTCGCGTAGCGCTACTTCGCGAACTACGCCCAGGCTTACCCTAAACCCTGAAACACCAGCCCCAGCATGACCCCCTACACTGCCCAAACACCACTGCACTGCCCTAAACCCTGAAACACCAGCCCCAGCACGACCACCTACACTGCACGAACACCACTGCACTGCCCTAAACCCTGAAACACCAGCCCCAGCAAGACCCCTACACTGCCCGAACACCACTGCACTGCCCTAAACCGTGAAACACTAGCCCCAGCACGACCCCCTACACTGCCAGAACACCATTGCACTGCCCTAAACCCTGAAACAACCAGCCCCAGCACAACCCCCTACACTGCCCGAACACCACTGCACTGCCCTAAACCCTGAAACACCACCCCGTGCACGACCCCCTACACTGCCCGAACACCACTGCACTGCCCTAAACCCTGAAACACCACCCCCAGCACGACACCCTACACTGCCCGAACACCACTGCACTGCCTTAAACCCTGAAACATCACCCCCAGCAAGACCAGCACATGTAACTGAAGT